>JAODKL010000002.1:8286349-8307662 GCA_026780765.1 Petrocephalus schoutedeni
GGGGCGGGGCGGGGGTGGGCAATAGCAGAAACTCTGCACCTCCCCTGCAAAAGAAATTTGCCTAACCTCCCTTCCGTGTGACACCTAATCAGGAGTCCTTGTCCTCCTCTGCCAGACTATTTGTTAGACCGAGCAGTTATAAAACTATGAAAATGACTGAAGATTAGCATTTTTAATTTTTGAAAACGGCCGGGTCAAGCTACAAAAGCTTGAGAGGAAGGGCTGGGCCCCCTGGGGCTTCCCACACATTTCAGAGCCAGGTTCCCTTTTTCTGAAAGGCTGTAGCACATGCTGACAGCAAACTGGCATCTCTGAATTGCCCATAGCGTGTGATGACATGCACCCTAAGCAACTCTGAAGTGAATAAAGGAGCTAAGAAGCATCAATCCTGCACCTAGTTCAATTAGGTCTGACTGTATTAACTTTGCATCTCATTGGAAAGTTTCACATTAAGGAGAAATATATATAAACTCCATAATCAATCAGCAGTTTCAGTTTACAAACTTCGTGATACCTTGGCAGGCAAGGTCCACATTTCGGTTACAGCCACATAGCCACAAGACTAGTACAATGTTCTTTATCGACTAGAACTGAAACTTTTTCACATACACGGCATAAGCAAGAAAACACACCCATACTGTGTCTAAAAATGTCAAAGTTCCATTTGCCATACCGATCAAGGCGAAAATACACCTACCGTCATCATGAGAACAGAATTTATCTCCCCTCTAACTAGGGTAAAGTCTATTTACTTTCAAAAGATATACACACAGATGTACATACATGATAATGATGACCAGAGAATTTGTCTTTACACCTTTATTTTACATTCCATAAACATAACAGTACTTTGGCAAAAAGGCAGAAGTCTGTAATTTTCACACAGTTCACTTATATACAAATGGAAACAAAAACGTACTTTACAATTGTACAAGTCTGCAGCACTGATTAAGATGAGATTAAAAAAGGGCAAACTTTAACCTAACTCTTAAGCCAGTGACCAAACTCTACGAAGAGACTGTAGGCCAAACAGCCTTCTTTCACACTGGGGAACTTAGAAGTCCATCGAGCTGTGAGCCAGGTAGTCCTTGCGGCCGATGTTGGTGACCTGCTTTGTCTGCATGGCTTCCAGTTTCGGACAGTCAGTGATGCGATGCCCCAGGCCTCCGCAGAAGGTACAACCTCGTTCTCCTACGATAAAAATTAATCAAGCAATTAGTTTCAAACAAGTCCACAGCTGTTGTTCACAATAATACAAAATATCTATGGTTTATAATTCATCTGAACATTAAGAGTCTCCGTCGCAGACCTATAAACGGACAGGAGACGGACAGTCACTTCAGAGCACTCCCTACAGATGGTGAGGAGGATCAACATGCAGCTCTTACCTCCGATGTCCAGCATCGTCTCATCTCCGGTCTGGAGAACCTGGAGCACAGGCGGAACCTTCTGCTTGGCCTCGATCAGCAAGGCTTTCAGGTCCATCAGAACAGACTCGTCTGTATCGAAAGGTTTGGGGGTTTAATCAAGCACCGATCTATTACATCCCAACACATGTATATGCTTCGAATGTTTTTGTTTCCCCCAAATGCACTTAATCATATTAAAAACCCATACATTAAAAATCAGAATAAAGACTTAAATATGCAGTAACCCTAAGTTATCATTAAACATTTAGTTGCTCAAAATAATCTGAGTATCAGTCATTTCCACTCACACATAGATAAAAGCCATAGGTCTTCAGCTGCAACATGGAAACTTAAGTGCACATTTAGCTCTGGAAACCATGTGATATATATATATATATATATATCTATGATGCACCAACAAACCACACTGTTAAGCTTGTCACCTCAACATTCTGTCACCTCAACAGGCCTCAGCCATGCTAGGCTTCAGCAGTATTCAGTCAAGAATTACTTGTGTCTTTAGTAGAGATCATAGTGGCTGGCATGTTACCCAGCCTTCTGATGTCATTGTATTGTGTACTGATACAGCTCTGAGCATCTGTGTTTGGCTAAGTGCTGGATAAGAAGCAGTTTTCTAAGGTGGTCCGTTCCCTTTTAAAATTCGGTGTAATCCAACTTACAGGTTCTATATAATAATAATAATAAGTCCTGAATCTGTGTATCATTCTTTCCTTTGTTTTTCTAAATAAAATGAATGTAAAAAAAAAAAAGTTTTTTTTCCAGTTTTAGTTTCCAAAGCCAAAATGAGATAACGGGGAGATGACTGTTTTCCGATTTCTAATTTTGTGCTCAGATCAAAAATAGAAAAATCTGATAACAAGCACTCAAATTCTATTTCGCTTTTTTCACCTGCCACAAGTGGTGCGAGCCTCGATAGTGACAAATTACTTGCGGAATACGGTAAAAACTGCAAGAACAAATAAATAGTTTTGACTATGTACTAAAATACAATGAAATTCTTGTGTGTACAAAGATGTAGCAATCGAAGGTAAATAAGTATGACGTACATGGACCAAAAAAGACAAATAGATGGACAGACATAAAAATGGCAGCAGAATGGCAAGTAGCAGCAACACGGTATGATATGAATAATGTCAATAGTATAACAATAGCATGATCAACTATTGTTACGTGGTAAACTACACTAAGACAAATCAACTAATTAATAAAATCTGGACAACATTTTCTGCAAGTAACTTGTAAATTACGAAGGTCATGCTAATGTCAGATGAAAAAAACAACAGAATGTGAGCACTTGTTGTACATTATTTCCATTTTTAATTTGAGCTCAAAATTGGAAAATCGGAAAATGAGCATTTACCCATTTTTTCATTTTCTTTTTGGAAACGAATATTGAAAAGAACAAGTTTCATTTACAAAAACAAATGAACGAACAATGCGAATTGTCCTGGACAGCTAAAGGTTAGTTGAGCTCAATCTGTTCAGCTTTGAGCAAATGAGACTAAGGGGGGACATGATCCAGGTATATAAGATTCTAACCGGTCTGGATGCTGTACAATTAAATAGCTTCCTCAACATTAGTTCAAATAAGAAAACTCATGGCCATAGTTGGAAATTAGATGGGAGAACATTTCAAACTGGAGTTGAGAAAAAACTCCTTTATAAAATATAGAATAGTCTTCCTGATAGCGTGTGCAAGCTAAATCCTTGGGTTCTTTTAAAGCAGAGCTAGACATGATTTTAACATGTAACTACTAGTGGAAGGCTCCCCAAACGAGCTTGATGGGCCGAATGGCCTCCTCTCGTTTGCAAATTTCTTATGTTCTTATAACACTGCATTTATTTTTAAGTAATAAGGTTTATCTTAAAACTACATATGCATATAAAAACACAGAGGCAGGTAGGGATTGAAAATGGTATGTCAAAGTGCATATAATTAGGGAATATACTATATATACTAAAACGAGATTTCTGGTCTGGTTAAGACATGTAGGCTAATTGAATTACAATTTTTGCGTTATGGAAATGGTATATTTTCATAACAGTTTCTGTTCAAGAGGGAAATAATTCATTGCCGTGAATCACTCTAATTATATAGCTTGCTTGGTACAATAAAATGTTTAGTGCAATATATTACTGACAGACAGAAACTCTTACATACCACAGGCTTTGTTGATAAAGGTTGTGGCTATCCCAGTCTTTCCTGATCGCCCTGTACGTCCAATTCGATGGACTGAACCGGGGGAAAGAACACAAATGAATTTGTGAGAACCTTTCGATACTCTCTAGAATGACAAAAGCACGGTGTAAAGGACGCACACCGAGCGCATCTTACCGTAGTTCTCGATTTCCTCTGGCATGTCATAATTGACCACATGCTGGATAGCTGGGAAATCCAGACCTTTAGAGGCGACATCCGTGGCCACGAGCACGTCTTTCTTTCCTTCCTTGAATGCCTCTATAGCCTTTGTCCGTTCCTCTTGATCTGGAGAACACCGAAGCAGCACTCGATTTACAAGCTATGGCGTGACGGTGTTTGTATGCCGCACGGCTCTCAAAGTGACGCATGTATGACTGGCTCATAACTGACGTGTGTCCACTGTGATAAATGCTACCTGTACTATTTATGCGCTATATCCACGAGAGTACAAACATCATGCTCTCAGTACCTTTCCCGCCATGGATAGCTACTGCCTCCACGCCTTTGAGCAGGAGATACTCGTGAATGGCATCAACATCTGCCTTCTTCTCAGCAAATATCAGGACCTGCGTCAGGTAAAGACAGCCTGCTTTTCAGAAGCATGTTCCATTGTGTTCTTTAATACTTATACATATACAAAATTGCTATACTTACGGGAGGCGGCGTCTTCTGTAGGCATTCTAGAAGGTAAACCATTTTCGCTTCTTCTTTAACATACTCCACTTCCTAAACCCAATAGAGTGCAGTCTAAGAAAGCGGATGGCACAGACCCGACCAGGAGATACACGTCCGCAGCAAAGACACTGCACGACAGCAGTCAGTGTAAGTCACCTGAATGACGTCTAAGCTCGCAGCACCAGCTCTGCCGACATTAATGGTGATGGGCTTCACCAGGGCACTTTTAGCAAAGTTCTGTATCTTCTTCGGCATCGTGGCACTGAAGAGCAGGGTCTGTCTCTGGCCCTAAGGGCAGAACATCATCTGGTTAGACAGCAAATAAGTCCAGACTCATTTCATAAAAATTGCAGTCCCACCGATGAAAGTCACCTTAAAGTAGGAGAAGATTGTCCGGATGTCCTCTTCAAAACCCATATCAATCATCCTATCTGCCTCATCCAGTGCCAGGTAGCGGCAGATGTCCAGGCTCACCATCTTCTTCTGCAGGAGGTCCATGAGCCTGCCAGGCGTTGCCACCATCATGTGCACGCCGCTGCCAAGGGCCACGTCACAGCGTTAGGTCGGTTAAGCCCCATTCCGAGGCACAGAGCTTCCTCCCGAACCCCAGACACTTACTGCTTGACCACCTCCATCTGCTCCTTGACGGACATGCCGCCGATGCAGAGGGCGCAGCGTAGCTGTGGGGCGCCTTCCTCCTCCAGCAGCTTGCAGTAGTATTCAATAATGCTGTGGGTCTGCCTGGCAAGCTCTCGCTGCAAGGGGGAAACAGCCCAGGTCGGGAAAACCACCCAACAACCGCTCAATCCCCTGTGCTTAACTCAGTCCGAGTAACTCAGAAGGAACTCAAACGTTACATAGACTTCATGTGAGCTGACAGACTTACTGATGGACAAATGATGAGCCCGTAGGGTCCCTCTCTCTTGTAGAAGGGCAGCCTTTTCTCTTGCTCCAGACAGAACATGACGATGGGTAGTGTGAAGACCAGGGTCTTCCCCGAGCCAGTGAAGGCGATGCCAATCATGTCTCGACCGGACAAACTACAAAAAAATAAAAAATTCACATTTCAGCTATACAGACAAAGTATAAAAGCAAGTTCAGGACTAGACAATAATAATAATAACGATTATTACACTCTTCTAGTTATGCTGATACTAACTAATGGTTAACAAAACAAGGACTGCAGAAAAATAACTACATATACTACCTATACCTATACTTCAGTGCTCAGTCTTGGGTAAACATATTGTGAGGCACCAAGAACCCAAGTTACCAGTTAAAGTCCTGAACTACATATATCAGCCCATGTGCTATAAACATGTATAAGGACACGTATCCATGCACTGTCACTGTAGTTACTCTGACCCTGTGACAAAGGCCGACTCACACAGTTGGGATTCCTTGGATCTGAATGGGTGTTGGGTGAACGATCCCTTTCTTCTTCAAACCTTTCATTATTGCTGCAAAACAGAACTGTTACAGATCAGGGTATAATATAGATGTATTAGATCTACAGTTAAAGGACTAAGACATCTAATTAATTAGTGTATGAATCACTGGATCTTTCATTAAAATAAAAATAAGCCAGATTTGTGGGGGCTAAGCCAGAGACGTTGCTAGAGGTAAAGCTTTACTGGGGCACAGCCCTCCACCCCACCCATCCAATCTAAAAATGCAGAGATATGTTCATGACGCATGCCCCAGTAAAAAGTGCCTAGCGACACCCGTGGGCTAAGCCTCTTCCAGTAGTAATGGGAATGCATGAGAATTTAAACATTTGTCCTGCTTTGATTATGTATTTTTGTGCCACAAAAACTTCATTCGGCCTCTTCCGTTGGTAACTCTCCCACACCTGGGTTAGACATAGAGGGCTAAGAAGGGCTAGCAGACTCTCACCTTGAGGGAACTTCATTTCTCTGAAGCTCTTGATAGGCGGAGGGACACCGTCACCCTCCACCAAAATGTGGTACTTCTTCCTGACTCGGTCATGCCGCGCTGGGGGCATAGCCAGGATGTAACGGGGGGCCTTCCAGCTGAAGACACAAAGCTTGTGGTCACTTACTCGAAAGTCGAATCATCTGCTGTGGAGCTTCAAGTTCAAGCGGAGCTTTTTTGTTCAAAGGGACAGTTAGGGCTTGGCAGTCTTTGTATGGAGACTGGCCACATAGTGCCATTTATGTTTGTATAGGATTGAAGGCGTTTAAACACAGAGGGAGGCCGAGGTGGCAGGGTAACCCAACTCACCTGGTTTTTATTGGGTCATCATATGTGATGCCTTTGGCCATTTCTTTTACAGACATCAAAGCTGGAAACAAAAAATCACGAAACATTCACCGTCTGTGATTAATATACCATGGGCAGTGCTGCATTAATGAACAATGAAGGACAATGGAGGAGGCCTCCACCCCTCACAATCCCCCACAATCCCTTGCAGGCCCACACCCACCTCTGCCCTCTGCCACACTCTCCAAGATCTTCTCTTCCTCCTTCAGTTGCTTCTCTTTTGCAGACTCCTTTCGAGCTGGAGGGACGGAGGAACAGAATTAACAGCCGTCTCTCCTTTAGCAAGTCACACCACACCAAAAAAAAAAAAAAAGAGCACGCCCAGCAGGACAACAATCTCATTTCATTTCATTAAAGCATAAAAATAAAACGATACACTGTTAAAGTGCTTTATTCAGATGCTTCACCGCTGCGCACCCTTCTGATTGTTTCTAAGATTAAATCATTTACAGAAATTAGTTTACAAAGGGAGTATAAATGAAACGCAGAGGCACAGTTCCTAAGCGCACCTTCAGCTTTCTCCTTGAGGTGCTGGTGCTGGTCCAGGAGACTGACGTTCGATCTCGGGCCAAGGCCCTCTTCGTCGTCTCTGTGCTCATTCTTGCCGTCCTTCTGTTCCTCCTCCGCCAGCCCCTTCCCTCGCAGCTGCAGCAGCTTCTGGAGCTGCACGGCCATCAAACGCGGCTCACTTAGTTCGCAGGGAGTGACGCTTCATCCCATCCTAACCCTCAACTGAACTGATTTCGACGGAACCGCGTCTGTATCGCTGCAGAAACCTTCAGCTGATCACCCGCTCATTTCCCCCCCCCAGCTCAAGAGCAACAAGACTGCAGGTCAGACATCATGGGCATAGTCAATAGGAGCAGCATAGGGCCCCTCAGTGCTCTCCCCTGCTACAGTACAGCTGCATCCTAAACTCCAGCCAAGAGTCCTTCTAAACCCCGCGTTCCAAAAGCAGAGGAGGGAGCTGCCACTCCGCAGGCTGCATGCTCTCTCTTGGCTGGCGTCCCCAGCTGCTGCATGCAGGCTTCAGCCACCCCCATGAATGATCCAGGCATATAGGAGATATTACTGTGTAACAAATAAAATAATCAAGCTCGGGATAGGTACTTTGAAAACGTAGTTATCCAAGCTGCTAGTTATAATTCAAAAATAGCTGAGCTACAGGAAAGCTATACATCAGAGAAACGTAGTGAGTTATGCTACATAGCAAAAGTTTAGATGTATTGTTTTTGTAGTCATAGTCAATTTCCTTGACTGGTTTGCGGCAGGAGTACAGTGGTACAAAATGAGCTTCCTGAAAGGACAAATTAAGAGCACCTCCACATAAAAGAGGTTCCACATAAAGAAGCACTGCCACTGCATTCTCTTAGAATCAGCCCTAAATAAGACGCAGAAAAAGCCGCAACATCGTAAAGGATTTTGACTGTACTTTGCACAATAGTACTCAGTAAGCATTTGAATACATGTTTTCAGTCATGTTTTTTGAATTACATGTTTTCAGTCATTTGTATTAATTTCACTGCATTTTCAGGGTATGGTGATTAATTGAAATTTGCATCGCCAAAGCTGGTCTTCAGCAGCTTGTGGGCAAGGCGACAGAATGTAATTGAGCAAACATACACGCTGAACTAGAACTAGCAAAACGTACTGATTTAATGTGGGTCAGTCTGGGGAGATGCAGCCAGGTGACACTTCTCAGGGCTAACTGGCCGCTTCACTGAATAGACAGCTTCTCTATGACAGTTATTTGGTTTTGAAAGTGACATCATAACCTCACTAATGGAAAATCGAACAACGCTACTGTGTATGTAGGAACAAAAAAAAAAAAACTTTGGTTGGCCAAATGACTTGTGTAAAAATCATCCAGCTAAAATGAATAAAACTGATTATTACACCAACTGGCATCCCAGAATACGTCTTAGTTCCCTGGGTTTGGCATTACCGTGATACAATAAAAACAAAAAATTCCTGAAGAAATTTTGAGATGGGCCCTGGCTCTGGCATGAACCCTGGCTGAGTTGAAATGCATTGAAGTCAATGGGAAAGAACGAGGGATGATACAAGCAAGAAAAGATGAGTGTGGGTCAAGATGGTGGGTATGAGGTGTTAGTTGATGAGGTCTGTGGTTGATTATCGAGTCTTGTAGCTGAGGCATGAACAGTGGCTGAGTAGGAAAACTTTGACTGTAATGCATTGAAGTTAATGGGAAAAGGTTTAGGCTAACCATGCTACCGTTAGCGCTCAATGCATTCCTATGGGACATTTTCCGTGTTTGAGCGCATATAGCGTCGCCATGGTAACACAATCTGTAGAGAAAAGTAATAGCACACCTCACACCATCAAGGAGAAACTTTTCATATATAGTTTGCCTGGGTGCACGCTATGGTACGAGCCGCATTAAGTGCTGAAATTTTACGGAAGAATAATAATAATAAAGTTTTTTTTCGACTTTGTGATTGAATTGTATGCAATCCGTAAGGTGTACCGAGGCAGCCGATATGTCAAACCGTCCGTCTAGCTAAGCCCCACGACTCAGCAGCAAAACCGGCTCCATTCATTTCAATGGCTAAACACAAATTCAGAAAATGTCCTTAAACATTGAAATGAACAGGCCCATAATAAGCCTTACGAATTAAAATTAGATAGGATTTCCCCTCCAAATTGGCATAAATATTATTCCTGCATTGAGAAGCGTTTTGTCACCTTGTGCTGCTTTTTCAGCTTTAGGGGAACATAGGGCACATAGTCCTCATCAGCAGATGTGTCTGAAGACGGCTTCACATCCTCTTCCTGGTAAACCCTCTGAAACAAATTAAAGATAAAAATACACGTTACTTATGTGCTCAAGCACTCATACACAAGCCAGGCAGGTAAAGGAATATACAAGGTATTAAGATTAACTTCATTTAACCCAGGGGAAAATTCTGTTCAGAAAAACATACTGCATACAGATTTTAAAGGCAACAAAAAACATCAATCCAAAGATTTAATCATCTAATTGAAAGCATTATTATTATTATTATTATTATTTATTATAGTGACACTACATTTACCACAACGTCATTTTTCTGGAAATCCCTAACGGAAATTTCGTAATATCTGCAAACCATAAAAATGAATGGTCATCAAAGCATACTTACATAAATAATCACATATATCAAAGATAGGACAATGCACCTTTTAATGCTCCCCATTAGACTTCTTATGTAACTGTGTTATATGTGACAAAGTATTGAGTGAGAATACTTTTGCCAGTATTTGGTAGCACAAGTTTATTTTTGAGATATGCATAATATGCTGGTGATTAATAATAATATATTGGTGATTTGAGTGCATTTCGGAGGTTACATTACAACTGCTGGGCCAAGCCGCATTTTGGTAATGCACTTCAGTAAAGTACAATGCTTGTTAACAATAATATCTGTAATAAAATGATAATAGACCTGTAGCGGGTTTTCAGTACAATCCACAGCATGACTTAAAATGTAACATTTCAAAATACATAATGACCCAATTTTTAATAAAAAATTAGCCAGTAATGTTTGGGCAGTAACATTTTCACTTGTATGAGTATAAGGCTCCCAAATAGCTTGATTTATACGACAAATACTTACCCAGCAGTGAATAAAAAAAGAACACGTATTGTCTTGGCCTATTCAGTAAAAACGTTGTCTATTCTAATACCTTTCCTAACCGGAATTTGCCTTTGCTGTTAACTCAGTCTTACAATAAACAAACAGAAGCCATAAACATGACCGAAAGAACAGGAAGCCCATGAACCTACACTCAATTTAGCCAGGGCTACAAACACGCGTATTAATGGCGCCATCATTTTAAAAGAATGTTGTTCGTAAAGCCTGTCGGACGTGTAGCTGTTTAAGTCTTTCGGTCGACAGTGATAAGTATAAATATATGTAAACAGTGCTGCTTTTACCAAATGCATTTAAACAGATGAACACTTAATACTCAAAATGATCATACTGAACGTATATGAACGATCAGGATTAGAATGTGACTAGAATGTACTACTTCTACACAAGTACTTAACATGGTAGTAAATCGTGACATCATTACAGCTTTCAGAGATTATTATAACGTAAGGCTGAAGGCTACTTTTGCTAATTACACCGATACAAAACCACGATTGTTCAGCTACGTAGTGTTATTTTAAAACCAGATTAAACGCTTTGAATAGCATCGCTGAACCTGTAGGTTATTCTATAAACTCACCTTCCTTGGTTTGTTTTCTAAATCCATAGTGTTTTTCGTTGTTATCCTGTAAGATTGTATGTAAACTCTTTTTAACGTACAGTTTACTCCAAGTAGAAAAATTACTACTGCGACGTTAAAGTTTCGTACTGTGAAAAGCGATTCGGTCGCAGCATTTCCTCGTCATGACTACGGAGTCTCAGTAGGACAAAATTCGTAGTCGAACAAAAACGCTCTCAGCAGCACACAACGTTTCACTACATACATTCATAGGTTTAAACAAATATGTAGTTAAATGATGTATTACTAGATAAAATCTGATTGTTATAAATGCACGAACTTGAAAATGGGCATTAAAGAATTTAGCAAAATTACAGTGAAAGTTTCACTTTTTGCATCTGAAGAAACGTGACGCCCTTTAAAGACAGAATATGCTCGTGAAGTCAGTGAAAAAACGAACACCGCACTTTTTTCAAAATGGTTTTGTTTTAATCTTTCAGAATGAAAGATTTTTCACAGTATCAAAAATGAATAATAAAAAACAGACAGGCCAACATACACTTGGCCATTAATGGTATAGTATAAATCTACATTCCAAACCTTTAAGATAATGTCTTGTAGTTTCATATATCCTGGATAATATCAGATATTTTTGTGAAATATGAAAAACAAAAATTCAACAGGTAAATTAAAAATTTTTTAAATTCTTTTCTTGTCAGATGCAGAACAATTTCTGTGTAACTAACCCTAAATCCCAGCCCTCACAACCCAAAAATCAATGTTAACCTTGTTTCCTTTCAGAGGTGGATAGCCCAACTTTGAGACAGCAGAGCACATGACATTTCCAAGGGCATCGAGAACATCAAGACTCCCTGGTAAATGTAGTTGTACCATATTTGACAGCGAGAAAGAAAAAAAAAAAAAAAAAAAAAAAACACTTCATTTGATGTGAGTTGAGGACCTTCTCTAATATCTAAGGGAGGCACCTTATGTATAATGAAAAGGATTCAAAAGTGAATACCATTTAAAGATTCTGCTTCAAGTGCTGAAAGGGGGGACACACTAGTCCCGAGTCGTCATCATCAAGTCAAACGGTCACAGTCCTGAAGTGCACCTCTGGACAGTGCCTAGGTACTCAACTGGAAGCATGTTAACCAAAGTTGTTCGCAGTGTAGGTTTATGAACATTTTAAGTAACATTTGATAGGTGACAAGCTTGACTACAGTCCACAGGTTTTAAAAAGGTTAAGTTTGAAGTATGTGATTTTTTTTTTTTGTTTAAAAACATCATGCAAACTCCAATGTATCTGTAGCAAATGCATGACAATTATTCACTATCAAATAAAATCACGTTAAAATTAGTGTTGTAATTTTGTCAGTTGATTTTAAAACGTTAATTATAGAAGAACGATGCCATTTCATAAAAGAACAAACTGTGGCACTGGGGTCTTGTTATACCAATCCTAATTTCACTGGTTCTCATACAAATTCCAAAATAAGTTCATCGATAACATGTGCCTCCTTTTAGTATGGGAATTACAACCCTTACATAATGCACAGCATTAAATTTTACACATCTGAGGGACACGATGAGCAGGGCACACAGCTAGTCAGCCCAGCACTGTTCTGATGATGTGAACAGGCTCCACATGTAGCTGACAAAACGAAGAGTAGATTTTGCTTGTAACCAACAAAATAGCTCCTCATGTAGAACAGCTTTCTTCGGGTCAAATCACGGAATATTTAAGTTAATTTTTAAATGGATTTCTCAAATCCTCTATACTATTTTATTTAGGGAAAAACGTAGATCACTCGAAAAAAAAAATGCGCCATGCTGTAATGGAATTGTGAATGAGAATCAAACATGTAAAACAAGTTAACGGTGTGCAACCCAGTTTGTCAAAAATATGCCACATTGGCTATAAAATGTTAAATTTAATATTACAGTAATTGTTCACAGAATTGGAGTACCAGGTCTGTAACCAAAGACACATTATGTGGGGTTATCCAATAAGCACATCTAATTATTAACGAGAGGTGGCCAGGGAGAGGCTGGCACTAGACAGAGCCCTAGCTGTGAACAGGTGAAGTGACCGTTGCATCGATACATAAAAGCCTGTTAAAATGTCCATAAAACATCCATCCTTGGACTTCCTGTGTCCACTTGGTGTCCCTCGGCTGGCTAAAGGAAGTAGTGGGAATCTGCATGATAGAGTGTGGGGCCAAGCTGGTTTTGGTGGGACGGCCCTGCTGAAAAGTTGGGTCTCTGCTCACAGTCTGTCAGTAAGGAGCCGTGCTTGAAGGAACCTTTTTGAGGGTAAAGTTGGACCAGTTCACAGCCACCTTCTGGCGGGTCTGTTTTGCGGAATCCAGGCAAAACCTGGAGAAAAGGGAGAGGAAACGTTTAGCGATGGCCTCACACAGACTCAATGTCATAAACCTTATCATATCTGACAAAACGGTGCATACCAGACATGCCATTGCTACATAACGAAGTGCACAAAATAAAACTAAAAATTTAATCTGTTGTCTGTGAGTTCATGTCATGTATCCTGTGGTGCTGGTTCTCAACATAATATTCCAATCAGATTACATTAAAGATTAAACTGCTTTTATTTGCCATTTGCACAAGTTCCCTCCTCCATCTTTCTCTCCATGGGGAACACAGACAGCTGAGAGCAAGTTTGGGGGCGTCACAGTGCTGGGTGCCTGGAGCTGGGGGGTTGAGGGCCTTACTCAAGGGCCTACAGACATGTGACTTCTGCCAAGGCTCAAACCGGCAACGTGATCATGGGCACAAGGACTTAGATTGCTGAGCCACTCACAGTAATCAGACTGCATTTTGTTCAAAAACATCTCAGGCACTCATTATGGAAACACAAACAATATTAAGATGGGAACACCCCCCCCCCAAGGTAAACAGACAGGATTTCTAGTTAGAGCATCCAACTGTGCACATTGCCATCAATGGCAAATTAAAAAGACCACACTAATTAAGACCTTCAGACTGAAGTACCAGGCTTGCCAGGACTGTCATTTAATCTCCATCTGACAAGTACACGGTTAATAAGACCTTCTTCCTTATTACAGCCTCGTCATACCTGAACAGACACTAGAGAACATCTGGATGTAACAATATCCTATGGTATGGTATAAAAAAGCACATCTTATTGCTACACTCTGTGCCACTGAAAAGACTTGGAAAATGAAACAGCATTTCAATAATTAACATCAGATAAATTAACTAAAATATCATATTCGTGATAGGATAAGTAAACTATGGACCAAAAAGCACCCCCACTGAAGCTTTACCACATCCTGCACAATCTAACAGCAAGCAACACAATTAGCTTGACGAGTCAAAGGTGTCAAATGTAGGGAACTCCCAACCTCCCCCAGAAGCAGCTTAGGGTCTCCAAATTAACCTGAACACGGGTGTAAAGAAGCACTGAAAAACCCATATGAACGCAAGGAGAAGGCGCACACTCAACACACACCAAGTTTCTTTTAATCCTTGGGTAATTTTTTTAAATGTGGCCTGCCACATGATCCTCATTTAGCTTAGAATTGCTATTTGACCAAAATTCTATTTTACAACTGGAACAAATGTCATGTTTAAGTTTGTTCCCTGCAGAGGTTCTTATTTTGACTCACAACAACGAAATTTTTGTAGCACCAAGAAAGCACTAAATCTTGATCTTAAACTATAAACAAACCCCAAATTTCAAACAAACCTCAAGATTTTCAGACATATGAAAGGACACTTTGTTGATGGGATTTTTTTCTTGCATTACCTCTTAAAGTATTCAACCTCTCTGTCAATCTCATCCATCTCTGTGGGATCCAGGTCTTTGGGGAGAAACACATCATCTGAGAAAAAGAGCAACACTCAGCTGACAGTGGCAAGAAAGGGATGGAGCCTAGCAGATGGTAAACCTACAGCAGGCTCAATCTGCCGTTTCATAAGCTGCAATATTTGAGAAGTGCTCAAATTAATCATTCTCCCAATTCAGACAATCGGCTGGTCGACTTGAAGGGATGATAATTAAAAAGGAACGATGCTGCCATCTAGTGAAACACAGCTTCATTGCAGCACAGAATACAATCAATCATCGACCAGGTTGGCTTCACATAATATTCAGTGGTGTCTCTTCAGTTATGCAGGAATGAGCGCTCCATCCCTTACCTATGGAGCTGCTGGACTTGTCCATCTTGTTTTTGTTCTTCTTGCCCTTTCCCTTACTTTGCTGGAAACCCACCGCTGTGACCGGAGGACCTTTGGCCTCGGATTCTTGTTCCGCTCTGTGCTGCCTGGCTCCCCGCATCTCCAGCTCACTCTTCTCTGACGGTCTGGAGACCGGTGTGCTTGAGGGCCCACCGGGGCTCTGTGTGGGTACCTTACTCTCCTCTGACCTCTTTCCCAAGATTCTGTTCGTCTCCACAGCAGAAGGCTGGGACTGCAAAGCCTGTTTGGAAGCTAGTTTGGAGCTGGTCCCCAACCCTGGGGCCTTGGTCTGAGTCTCCTTGCTTTTATGCAGTTCATTCGCTGGGGCAGCTTTGAGGACCTTGGAGTTCTGCTGCTCTGGCAGACACTGCTCCTGCTGCTGTTGCTGCTTCTTGCCCTTCTTCACTTTTCCGCTGAAGCCTGCTGAGCATTTAGGGTCAGACGCCTCCTCCCGCGTCTTGGATGTCGGGGCCACGCCCTGCGTGGCTGGAGTAGAGCTGGTGACCTGGCAGCGCTCAGGGGAGCGAACGCGGATGAGCTTCGAGAGGTTCGGCGTGGCGTGCAGCCGCTGCACCTCCTGACTGCTGGGGGCAGCGTCTTCCCACCCGTTGACTAAATGGCTCTTGAAGCCGCCCAGCGTGAGAGGGGACAGGTCCAGGTCGATTTGTTGCAGATCCGAGGACCCGTTGACGTGAGACAGCAGGTGGTTGCCCTCCAAGGTGGCTGCCTTCTTGGGGAAGTCGTTGACGTCCAGATTGAGGTCGTACATACTGAAAGAGGCGCGGATTGAGTCCTTTATGGTGTTCTTGATCTCTTCCAGACGGCTGGTGAGGAAGCTGTTGACCCGCTCCAGCTCCAGCTGCGGCCAATCGAGCAAGCGGCTCGCATCGGCCTCTGAGGCGGCGGGACTGTCCTCCAGCGGCTCCGGCAGGGACGTGCGGGGGGTGTTGCAAGAAGCCTCTGCAGTGCCCTGTTGGGCCTTTTCTTTCTCCTGGAGAAAGGTACAAAGAGATGGCTTTATACAGAGAACCAAATTTCTATATCAAGATTTCTGAAAGCCATCCGGACTGGGAGCCCTAGTTTGATTTGTCAAGCACTCCCACTTAAAAGCAAGAAAATTTTAAATAATAATAATAATGAGTTGCATTCAGTTCTGTGTTCTTAATCTAAAATTTATCAGGTAATTTTTTTAAGCCTTATCTACATACCTTAGAAATGTCACTGGACCGGTTTGTGTTTAAATATTAATGAGCCAAGACAAGCAAGCAAAGGTAGCTTGATAAAATGGAACAGCGGGTCTGCGGCCAGGCTCGGCCTGGCGGGAAGAGTCCCCCCTTCCGCAAGACTGTACCTTCTTCTTCTGTTTGTGCCGCGCGCGCTTAGCTGCCTTGGCACTGTTGACGGGCTTGGGCTCGGTGCTGTTGATGAAGTCGATTAGCTCGTCTACGTCTCGATGGTCGATGGCGCTGGCTACACCGACGTCGGCGTCCTGCCGCTGGGGCAGCTCTTCCTTACGCCGCGTCAGCTGCGACCGGAGCCGCTCGCGGATCTCCGTAAAGTTCCGGCTCGTCGGCGCCGCTGGCGGCTAAATAGATAAACTTTATTCTCACCATGTGCCTCTTTCTTAGTCAGTATGTACTACTGGACAGTGTATATATAATATAGTTTTTGGCAATTGTAAAGCTGCGGCAAGCACTGTACACTATAAATTTGAACATTTATACTGTAATTATACACTGTACTAATGTAATGTACTCTAACGTACAAACTATTTTGTATAACAAAACAATGTGCAGTAGCCTAAATTAAGCTAAAGTAAAGTGCTATAGTACAATAGTATCACCATTCCTTTCTGTGAAGGGCTCTTGCGTCCCTATTCCGTTATCAGTGCATGGAAAACACATGGGCACCAACATCCTTACATCCGCTATTTGGACATCAGTCCCCCCCCCCCCTTTTTAAGTTTCTAAAGGCCACAGATTCAGGAAGACGTGATCCGATCGCTCGCCAATCGGCGCATCCATGCACACATCCCTGTTGAGACCGATAAAGCCCTGACTTGCTTGTTGCGTATGGCATGCATGGCGCCAGTTGGCCAGCAGCGTAGCGCCGGGGCGCCTTACCGCGTTGTGACCGAAGAACTCGCAGTAGCAGCAGTCGCAGTACTTCCCATCCTTCTGATTGGTGGATGAGGAGGCGCAGGAGCTCCGCTCGGAGCTGCTGTCCTCGTCCTCGACCTCCTCGAGTTCGCAGGTCTGGTGACAGGCCGCACCATTCGCCAGCTTGTGCCCTTTACACGCCTGCTCCCTGCGAGGCGGCGCAACAAGTACCAACAATTAATACGATTCGTAAGCTACTGCGTTAAGGTGATAATAAAAATACATTTTATTTATAGGTGAAGGCACTCAAGGCAGCCTTGCAAAGCATAAAATCAAACAACAGACAAACAGCCATATATCGAAAGAAAACAAGATATATAATAGAAATTAGCAAATAGGTCAATGAAAAAAGGTGAAATAAAGTAACATACCATTGTAGAAACATTTTTATACAACATTGTTCCATCCGTGTTATTTTTTTTCATACATCAAATGAACAAAGTCTCTAGCTGCAAAAAACTGTTTAAAAAAGGGGGGAAACTGTAATCCACTCAGGAAGCACCTACTGCCTACCTGCAGGCCGCAGAAGATAGGTGTCCCGAAGTGGCCGAGCTGACGGCTCCATTGCTGTGGCCATTGCAGGGGTGGCTGCACCCCGAGAGGGACGCACCAAGCTTACTGTGTTGACTGTTGACGGCAGGAATGTGGGAGTTCTTGCACACGCCGGGCTTGAGCAAGGAAGTGGGGCTGTCTGGACCCACTGACAGCTTAGACGCCGGCGTGTGGAGGTTCGGTACCAGCGGCGCAAAAGGGCCGTGTGCGGCCAAACCCGAGCCGGGCGAGGGAACGTGTGCCTGCTGGCCGGAGGCCGCTTTGGGCGGGAGGAGCGCGGAATGCTGGGAGGACAAGCCCGTGGGGCTGTTGGGCGGCACTGCTAGGTCCGGGTGCTGATGGTGATCGCTGGAGTGAAAGGCTTCGCCTGGAAATCAGTGGAAAGCATTTACGCCGGAGCCGGGACCGCTGGGACCGGACGCCAGTGTGGCGGAAATGAATGAGACTTTCACCTGGAGGGGTCGGTCGGCGACACATTGTCTTGAAGTGCTTGGGGGTGGTCTTGCAAAGGTCGGAGGAAGCAGAGATCGGGGACCCGGGAGACGTCACAGAGGAATTCTGGGACGTCGGGTGACTGTAGGGGCAGACCTTGGGCCCGGATGACTTGGTTGATTTTCCAGGCGCCTCGTGGGATGCTCTTTTTTCATGGCAGGTTGGTCCAATCGTTCCACCTGGTACAAAACAAAACGCAGTTAGTTACGGAGCAAAAGCATTAGGTCAGCTATCAGGAAAGAAAAAGGAAAAAAAAACTTAAGATACTCTTGATTTGTTTTAGAAACAAAGGGGACAAAACACCAGTTTTACCAGTTACACAAGTCTCTCAGAGAACACCTCTGATGGCATTCTGACAAGGTCACTCCAACACTCTCAGCAATACCATTTATGTTCTCAATGCAGCGTTCTGACTGACCAAGATCCCTTAAAACAACAGTGGGGAGCCAGGACAGGGTGGGTGGCAACATCGTTTACAGATGCGGCCACAGGCAGGCGGGTGGGACAGGCCGACCTTGCGGGTGAGAAGCGGCACTGTGGCTGCAGAGCGATGCCCCGTTGCTGTGGGCCGAGTTCCAAAGGCCGGAGAGCTTGTGAGCAGACAGGAAGGAGCTGGGGTCCCACTCCGCCGAGCCCTGCTCCGGGTAGCCATTCCCACAGCTCTGCGGTTTGTAGGAAGACGAGTGGGACAGGGCAGCCTGTGAAGGAAGCAATGTACAAGCAGCATGGGGGCTTAAGGTCAGCTGCAGCTACAGCACTGCAAACAGGCCCCGGAATGAACTCGCTCGGTATAAATGACGGAGAAGTGAATCACAACACACCCCGGTAAAGCACCCTGGGGTGACACTGCTGTGAAAGGCGCTATGTAAAAATAAACTTAATTGAATTTGTCTTGGTGGGGAGGCACCTTGTAATGTATAATACATATAAAAGCCATATCTTTCTTGGAAGAAAGGACATAAAATTGCATTTCTTTGATAATTTTCTTGTGACAATAATTCTCAAAATGTCAATAAATTGTCATTTTCTCATGATAATGGAATCATTTATAACTGATTTTACTGAAGTGCCCAAAAGCACATGTACCCTGAAACACACCTCCCAAAACCTGTTTATACTTTCAATTACTTGTTTCAACATTCTCATTAATTAAGCCTATGGTGACCCGATCCGGGTCCCAGAGGGCCAGTCTGCAACACAATCAGCTAATCACCAGGTTCAGTAGGTGTGTCTGAGCAGGAAAGCCTGCAAGCTGGGCTGTAGACTGGCCCTGACGGGCCACAGCGCCCGCCGTAGCCGGCCAGGGCTCCTGACTGGCTGCGGACCTCCTTACCGGCTCCTGGGCGGCCTGCCGCTCTTCCTCCTCCACGCTCTTGCGGCAGCTCTGGCAGATCCAGAGCGGCACCTCGCCCAGCAGCGACTGCGACAACGAGGGCACCGCGTCGGCCAGCTTGCGGCCCGGCGACTCGCGCAGCAGGGCCTGAGAGAGCGCGGGCACCGCGTCGGCCAGCCGGGCCCCGGGGCCCGGGAGCCCGCCGGTGGGGCCCGCCCCCCAATCCTTGAACTCGCGGTGGCAGAGCAGACAGCAAGTGTGCATGGGCTGACTGCTGGAGAGAGGCAGCGTCTGTAATAAAAAGGAAAGGCGCCGTCGTGTGAGCACCGGAATCAGCACGCCAAGGCACCTGCAGCAGGAACACGGAGGCCATGGCAGACACACACAGCAGACGGCTGCCGGTCCGCCCTGCTTTTAGTAAATATTTTGTAATTAAAACGGTCGAAGAGTAACTCAAGGCAACTTGATATCCCCTAGATTGTCTGCTGTCTATAACAGAATCCGGACACTATCAGTTGTCACCAAATACACACTACCTACAGCGCGCATCTGTGCAAAGCCTAAGCTATCCCGAATCTGCATTAAAGACGATGCCGCAATGCATGGGAGATGCAGGTAAACATGTATGTAATAAATAAATACAGCCAGACAGAAATGAGAAGGAAGCAAGTAATGGGGAGAGAGAAAGTTAGGGTGACATCTCTGAGCTGATGGAAATCAATGTGAAAATCTGTCAATGATACTTGGGTCTATTATTAAAAATGCTAAGTTAATGGCACTGGAGGGTTTAAAGGCTTCTGCGAGAGACGCAAAATTCCACGGTCACAGAGACGGCTAACAGGTGAGAGAGGCTGGTTACCTAGACAAAGACGTGAGGCGAGCCCAAGCCGAGACGCGTAAATCCCACACTTCTGTCTGTTCATTTGTTGACAATCAATTTTCTTACGAATGACCAAAACTGTGAATGTCAAATATGTGAATCTGGAGGGGCGACAATCGCAGATGCCAAGAGTACATGAGGAAAAATTTGCTAGTATTAAAATTCTGAAGAACGGGGGTGTGGGCTCTTTCCCTGCCGATTCTGAATCGCAGAGCACACAAGTCTGACGGGCTGGACCGGGGATGAAGAGACTGAGAGCATTTCTAATTACATTCAGTCAAAATGAATTTTGAATAGTAGAAGACTATCAACAGACTACCAACAAGTCTACAAATTAATGGTAAGAATCAATCCGGTGAAGTGCAAGTTGCTAAAGGTCAGAAGAAGGTTAACTGTACGACATTACAAACCCCGGAAGCTAACGGGACATTTCCCGAACAGAATTCGTATGCTCATCACAGACCCATCAAACACTGCCCAACTTAAAGCAGCAGTGTCTTCTTACTACACCCAACTAAACCCTTGTTCAGTCTTCGCAACTCAGCTTCTCCTTCACTGACACATCGCAGACCTGAAGTCAAATGGAAATGGGGACAACACTGGCCCTAGGCCCCGCCCTTCCGTTCCTCAACACCTCATCGGACAGGCAGTCACCAATTCAGAGTTGTGGCCTGTTGGTGAGGTGTACCTGTTAGCGGTGCAGTGATCCCATATTTGGGATCGGTACTGGCACGAATCCATACCTATTAGACAGATCGGGTAACGGCCATAGGTGACCGATCCACATCCGATATGCACTTATGGCGCTTTTCCACTGCATAGTACGGCACGGCACGGTTCAGTACAGCTCACCTTGGTTTGGCTCAGTTCGGC
>JAODKL010000002.1:8307706-8318113 GCA_026780765.1 Petrocephalus schoutedeni
GAGCAGATTGTGAAATACTCAGACCGGCCCGTCTGGCACCAACAACCATGCCACGCTCAAAATTGCTTAAATCACCTCTCTTTCCCATTCTGACATTCAGTTTGGGGTTCAGGAGATTGTCTTGACCAGGACCATACCCCTAAATGCATTGAAGCAACTGCCATGTGATTGATTAGATAATTGCATTAATGAGAGATTGAACAGGTGTTTCTAATAATCCTTTAGGTGAGTGTAAGTGACGACGTTACCAGTGGGAGAAAAACTGTGGAGCGTTTTAAGCATTGGGCACTTGCGTATACTCTCATGGAAGATATTTAACGAACTGCAAATGCCTCAATGCTTAAAACAAGATGTACAAATGAGGTGGAACAGTACGTTATGCATGTACCTGGTAGCTTAATTAACTACACTTTTTGGTATACATCCTTTTTTCAATTTGTATTTACTAGTTTAAAAAAAGAGCTCTGGCACCAGATCGGTACTCATATTGGCCTATACCCTCTGTGCAGGTATCGGGATTGTATCGCTACTGAAAAAGTGAGATTGGTGCACGTCCAATGATTAATATTAAAGTAAAAAGACTTGCGCAGGTGCTGTTAGGCTCTGTGAAGCAGATATCATGCAGCATCCTGACACATCTGTGTGTAATATGCAAACTAGTGGCTCTGTGGGTACAAAGCTTCAGAAACTCACTCTCGTTCAGGAATTAAACATTGCAGCGTTTTAATGATTCTTCAGACTGGTCTGAGGACAGATTACCGTGGCCCTGGCTGCAGATGATATCAAGGGGAAAGTAAGAGAAGGCAGACGTTCAAATACTTCTGGCCCTTTCATCCAGGTTACCCCTAAAGCTGAGCAGCTTCATGGGCATCACACTTTCCTCTTTCACACTGATCTACCTACCCAACCAATAAACCTGTCTGCCACTTCACTTCCTCACCCGCCACCTTCCTGCCAATCCACACTCAATTTCCTTTCATACCATGTCACTGAACTCCCATTAAACTCACGCAAGAACCCGATTATTAAAGACATCTGACTAACATTCACCCATGGACCTAAAAGGGTTTGACAGGTGTTGCAAATTTTAAAATATGCAAATCCCTGATTAAAGGGAAGCAATAATTCCCGGTATAAAACTGGATGACAAAATACCATGAACTCAAAAGTAACGTAACAATATGGACCATCAGTCCTAAAGAAAAGGATGACATTATTAGACCAAAAAACACACGGAGACGTTCATTGGAGAACATTGCCTCCACAGTTGTCGTGTTTATGAATAAGTAATATTTATTTCAGAATATGGGGTCATTCCACTTAAATTTAACAAATGATTTCTGATTTTGATTTAATTTGCCTTGCAAAGTACACATGCCTTCCTGAGCTAAGAAATATTTTTATTTTTAAAATTCCCTTAGTGATATACAGTAGCTCCCTTTCTATACCATGGGTAGTAAAAAAATCAGAATAATTCAGTGTTTTCTTATGACATGTAACGCTCAGTTACATGGCTCAACTTTTTCATGGTATGGTGAAACAACTTCAGTTTCAGTTTCTTTTTTCAAAGTTAAATAGGATTTTTTTTTTTTTTTTACTTTTGATCATTAAAAAAATTGTGTAGGGCTTGGAATAAGAAGTACATTTTAATAATTTTTTTTAAAATAATAAAAAAAAAAAAGAAAAAAAACAAACAAAAAAAAATAATAAAAAAATTAAAAAAAAAATACCGGAAAAAAGAACTCTTGAGCTTTCCAACAAGCTGTAGTTGAGGCACAGACTGACCTACATTCATTGTAATTGCCAATTTATACTAGTGTGTTTACTAGTGGGAAGGGTTCCTACACACTTTCCATTTTGAAATCCCATACTTCTCCAGATGTATGGAGGAGTGGAGATGGTCATCAGGGGGAGTTTGTTAAGTTGGCCACTCCTAGAGGGTGCCGCCTTGGGCAGTTGCCCATCCTGTCTTTGCCAGGATCCACCTGTGACCAGAGAGCACTGCTTCCGCCTGCCACATATCAACCCGCCCATGTGCGAAACAACTCTACCGACACTTTGCATTTTGCTGTCCGTGGACGTTTGGGATCCTCAGCCAACCAGCTACAACACTGGGGATAGGCAAGTCAAGCAGGTGACAACTGCCATTTCCCCATCATGAGTGTCGTAAATGACAAGGTAGCCCACATCAGTATCTCTTGCCGGAGATTAGTCAAGCATGGACCCCACAGACACACCCACACTCCTTGCTTTGGGATGTTGCTGTCCAATGTCCACATTCTGGTGCTGACAACCAGCTCACATAGGTGACCATCAAAAACATGAATAAGTAAATACACTTTTTTTGTTTAAGATTACATAGTAGGCCAATTTGTTGCAAAATAAAAATATTTCCACATGCTATTTCCATGCTTATGCAGACTCAGAATACACCAAAATCAAATTTCATATTTTTCCCCATAATGTGTAGTATCCCCAGCTATGGAAATTCCTTCCTCAAATCAACAATAACATTTTTTCAGTATGCATTCTACAGACACATTCTACATCACTTATACCAAAAATCAAAGTGACAACTCACACAACTCTGACAGGAAACCTCTAATTAATACAATCCAACCATTTTCATGGAATTAAAATGTTTCCTAAAATAAGATGGAAAATTTTAACCAACTACTGAAGACTACTGAAGTCAATAGTATAGCTTTTGAGTTTTAGCCATGTGGGAGAAGCAGCACTCAATGGAAAAAACATTTCAAGAACAAAAAAAAAATTCAGATCAGATGTGAATTGCAACGCAAAGTCCCATGCAATTAAGAAGCTTTTGCACTAGGCATTTGCTTTGCGGCAGGTCCGGATGCTGGTCTTTTGCAGTATATTATACCAGCAGTCAGTTTACTTCCTGTCTAAATGATATTAATTAGAGATTTGTAGACTTTACACCCCCTTATAATGCAATAGTACACCCAGAGTAATACTAGCAGGTTTAACCACCCACCATCCAGCAACCTAACTAGTTCTATCCAAAAAGATTTACAAAGATATACTAGAGTGAAAAAGCAGCAAACCATCAGTTGTGAGATGAAAACTATATGGAAAAAGAACAGAAGAGACATGCACAAGATTTGCCAGGAAGGAGGATTTAAAGTAAAGAAAGAGGGACGGAAGAAGCACGCAAAGGAGGAGGCCTGGTCACCTTAGTGCTCTTAAACATGCCGTCCACGCAATTCACTTACAATAACAAAACAGCGAAACACAGCAGAATGCGGGTTTAAGTGAACACCAGAAAATCCTAAATTCTTATGTTTTACTAGCGCTTTAAGCTATTCATGCATGTACAGTATACATTACACTTTTGATATAAAGTTATTCTGTAACTTACTGCAGCAGGACAATCCAGATAACTGAACCACCTGGGCACATCTTTAACCAATAGCGCACACAACACCCTACTGAAACAATGAAAGGAGCTTCAAAACCCAAATATTTTTTCTGTGTGTGTTGATCTTAGGCTCAGCCAGAGTCACTTAGCTGGCTGTAAACCATAACCCAATTATCTGGTCAGTTATACAGCAGTATTAAAATCTTAAATGGACTGCATCCTGGAAGGAAATTCTTTTACACAGCAACACACGATTTGATAAAAGCTTTTATAAAGGTAACTTGGCTCCACTGTCTGTCCCTCCTGGCTGCTGTTGGAAATTTAAGCATCCCACAGCTGCATACTAAACATATTCTGGGGTGCCTTTCCATACTGCCCTCAGCCACAGTCAACAGTCCTCAAGTGTCTTTTTAAAATTTCACTACACTCGCACCTTATAAAAATGTATCACCACACTGCTTAAAGCTATGAAAAATGAAACATGGGGAAAAACAACTGAACACTCAAGTGAGGTGAGTGAATGGTCTGTATTTCATGGGACAGGACCATATTTCAGGTGACTACGATTAATATTAACTTTACTGATCTCAGGGAGAAATTCTATCCCACAAACAAATAATGTAATTAGAAAAAAACCCTCTTTCATTCACACCATGTTAATATTTCACCAGTGATCCATTGTACCATGAACAGTTGTGGTAATGGGAGTCTCCAATTTTAGTACCAGTCCTCTGCAACAAACACTAAGGCAACAACTTTGACTCAATCAAAAACATACACATCACAATTAACCTAAACGGATCAATTCAAGAAAATCATCTACAATAAGCAGCGTAGTGTTGGGATGATGCTGGCACAATGAGTCTAAGTAGTTGAAATTATCGATAAATACACTGATTATTGTCATCGCAAACTTTGAAGAGGGAAAGGTAGAAGAACCTAGTAATGGAAATTCTTCATATCTGACAATCTCTCATATTTAGGTGCAAACTGAGTGTAAGATATTAAGTACATGGCTTTCTACTGCGACATCCTTCAAAAAGGGGTCCCCCCAGCTTTGTCAGCTGATTCTGAGTTGCCATATTTTCAAAATAGTACGGCTGCACAATAACAAATTTGCGCTAAAATCACGATTATATGGCGGATATGCAATAATCACCAGGGCTTTAGTTGATGGATGTAAATATTTGTCTGGACATTGGGTGAACATACTAGGTGCCCACAATTTGGTAGGTAGATTTGTAGGACGCCTAAAATATTAATGAGAGATGTAATGGGACACCTAAAATTTAGTAATCTGTATAAAAATGTGAATCCCTATGTTTATTAAATTTGGTTAGTGGAGGGCGCCACATACTACCGTTTTGGCAAATCACTGAAACAATAAGCACTAAAGAAAGGGGCAGCTCAGCGGCCACATCTTTATTGAGATATTGAGATATTGATGGAGATTTCTCTCCTCTCTCTTGCTTATTTTCTGATCTCCCATAAAAGCTACCTTTATAATTATTACTGATGTCTAATTCTATTTATAATTAACAACTTCATTACCCCTCCCCCATGTATTAATAACTTAATATACAATAAATTACGTAATTATGATTGACTTCTGCTTATTGTTAGCCATTTAACCTCTATGTGAAAGTGCACGCATGCGTTTGTCTATTGGTCAACTAATACTACTACTAATACTAATACTTTTTGCAGTTTAAAGTCCGACATTTATTAAAAATAAGGATATGCCATATTTACATACAATTACATATTACAAAATTTTGGGTGTCACACTACGCCTCTAATATTTTAGGTGTACTACTAATCTGTTTACCCAAATTGCAGGCGTAAGTAAATGTCCACATTGTACCAAATAGTCGGTGTCCAGACAAATGTTCACGCCCGTCATCTAAAGCCCTGGTGATTATTGCACATGTGCCATATAATTAGGATACATCATACAGCCCTATCAAAAAGTAAACCTAATCCTAGGTGGTGGTTATCTGCCAATGATGTGCATGACAGGAAACAATACCAAGATACTGAACGTGTGAAAGATTTACATGAATAACCAAGCAGCTTTCAGCTATGGATTGAGGCCTTCAGAAATAACACTTATGGAAGCTAGACAAAAAAAATGTCTGGCATTTTACAGATGAGAGACTGAGCATAAAAAGTCTATAAAGAGCTCTTTTGATGTTATTTGTCTATGTATGTTAACTGTCATTTTAGCAGTATGGGCATAAAAACAGAAAGCTCCCCTGAAGTGTGCAATAAATAAGGGATCAGGCTGTAATGAGCGAGAGTGACAATATGAACCACACTCAAAATCTGCAGCTGTTGTAGCCAAATCTGGTTTTTCCACTATGAAAGTCAGTTTTGGAGGGGAGGAGTTCTTTATGAAAACCTTTGGCATTACTCCAGCTACTGATTACACTGGCAGTGCAAATTTTGGAGAATGTGTGTGAAATTGTACAATCTTTTCGATACCCACCAAAGTGGTTTACAGCACACAGCCAGAAACATGTTTAAGCCATTCACAACTCAGACATCTTGACTGGGGCTTTGACTGGATATTGCCCGAGTTATATTAATGTGCACACCATATTGTCTATGTCAACATCATTTCATTATCCTCCAGGCTCTGTAAGATTGGGCTTGGAAGACCACAGAATAAATTAAAGCACACGTGGTAATCTTTGTGTGGGGATTTAAAGAGCCTAGCGGTAAATAAGGTCTCCCCCGGGCATTTCCAGGGGGCAGTCTCAGGTTAAATCAATTCTCATTGTACAGCACCGCCGGTTTCGGTCCCGGGATGACTAACGTGCATCCTCCGCTGACACCTCCACGCCGAGCCGATATGCAGCCGCTCTACGTCCATTTCGGTGGGCTAACACGGTATTTCTCCGTTACACGCTTCAGAGCCCTATGGCTTGTCCCAGTATTACTCACTACATGCAGCTAAACGCAAACCGAACCAAAAAGTTACCCTGCCATGATAGAGCAGGTAAAAGACAGCAGAAGTTAAACCGGCAAACTGGCAAAATCATTAGCATTACCATACCTGCAGATACTTGCAAAACCCAATTATATACATACAATATATGGTAGGCGGGTGATACCGCGGGGAAAACATATGTACTTTCATTAAGGAATGACCTTAATCTTAGCGAGTGTCCGCTCTCGCTTAAAAGTGAATCGTCGGCAAAACCTAATAATAGGACAGTGCGCTTAAACACGGCCGCGATACTTAATAGATATGTATATAAAACAGAGATGTATAATTGAATGGGATGAAATATGCATGGGCTCCGGCGGGTGCGGGGTGCGGGAGCGCGCCGTCTGAGCCCAGCTCGCCTTTCCCTTTCATTTCAGCCGGGCTGCCCGAACGCGGCCGGTGCGATGCGCTGCGATGCGCTCCGCGGCGCGAGCCGTGCGCAGGGTTACCGAGCGGCGCGCGCGGCGGCGGCGGCGCCGAGAACGGGCGCAGATAGAACGACAGCCGGGCGCGAGACGGCGGCGCGCGCCCGTCCGCCCGCCAGCCAGCCGCCGAGCCCCGCGCGCCGAGCGGCTCGTGCGGGCTGCACCAGTCCCCGCGTACACTATGCGTGCGTGCAGCTAGCGAGCTGGCCGCCTATTGTGCTGCTCCGCCCCACACACTATTCCAAACGAGTCAAATTGGACGTCCAGTGCCGCTAACCCCACACCTCCGCCAACCCGCATACAACCAAGACGCCAAAGTCGCGTTTTACCCAACGACCAAGAAGAAAAACACGGCGATTTAGCAGAACGTGACGCCGTATTCGCTACCTGGTTCGCCCTGGGCAGCCTATCCAGCCCCGCATCTCCGCCGCCAGCGCAAGCTGCATCGCCCGGAGAGACGGGGCTCTTCGCTGAGCTCTGCTGTCCTGTCACCGGCTCCTTATTCCCCACTCCTTGCTGCTTGCTCTTCTTCCTGGCCATGATACTGGATTTCCTGACACGCAGCGACCCAGTTTTCAGCAGTTTATGCGTGTAAAAGAGCACAGTTTCAATTCTGCCAGCACCAGACACCGTCCCAGTCTTCTCTAGGCAAGACAACAGCCAATATGGCGGACTGCTAAGCAAACCGTGGAGTTCAGAGGTCAATTAGAGTACTGGCAGGACGGCCTCGCTAAGAGCCCAGGGAAAGACGCATGCTCTCACCATTTTAGTAAGGGCACCATCTCGCAGGTGAGCATTTCATCCACACCCAGAGACGATATATTTCATATATTCCCTATTTCAACCAAAAGCTCCAATTTCTTGTGCAGACATTACTATGTTGAACGTTACTTAATATCATTGTATATTTCACACACTAAATCGGCATGGCAGCTCAGTGGGTCTCCCTCCAGGATTTTGGGTCCAGTTTCAGCTCTGTGATTGGAGATTGTACAACAAATATTTTGTTCCACACCTAAAGACATGCTGTACTGGTGATTTTTTATTTATTTTTTAACTCCTTTTAAATTTAACTTAATTCCCCATCCCAGTGCCTTGAGTCCTTTCAAAGGCTTTGCTAAAACACTACTCCAAAACTGTTATTTATTCATATGACAAATACGGTGACTGCATGTGTTCATTCGTAACACTATTTATTTTCATAAAGCGCATCTGTTTATCTTCATACCCTTCCCTTCTGGTCTGCTGGAAGAGACTGCGATGGGTGTCCACCCATCATCTAAAGCTCACAGTCTTCAAGACCATCAAATCTTCATCCCTACTAAACAGTCACCCACCAAATATCACCAAATATAAATCAGATATTTCCAACCAAGAACTATCCGGGGCATACAGATTCTTCTTCTACAAAGCACTAACCTTTGCTTATTCACAGTGTTCTCTGTTCTGTTGGACTAATTTAATTCCCCATTCCAGGACTTCATGTCCTTTTCAGGGTGGACATTTAATAAATAATAAATCCAGCCATCTTGCATGCCTTTCTATATGCTTTTAAAGACCTTTGCATCACTTGCAGTATAACTACTTCTCTGGTTGTTATTTATTTACTTGTTTGTATATTATTATATACGTATAATATTTAGTATGTTTGTTTGTTTAGCTAGCAAACCCTTTTAGAAAAAAGGACAATCAACAGACATGGATCCCTAACCCCACTGATCGCGGTGTGCTTCAGCCCCAAATAATCTTTCTTTCACGTTATACACTAAAATAGATTTTATTTTTCTGTAGCAATTTACGTTCCACCTGAAAGATGTCAACTAGGGTTCAACTTCAGGTTTGAATTGATAACCAATTAACCATAAGCCAGTTCCTTAACCAGTGCATCCCCTGATGGTTTTACTGTGCCTAGATACACTACTCCTCATGTCCCAGTACAGACAGCTGATTGTGAGCCTATGGAGTTCAAGACATTCCTGGCTTAAACTCCTAATTCTATAAGCACGCTCAATAATAATGATAAACCACATACCAAGCAAGTAAAATTGCTATAAATGAGACTGTTTATGATGTTCACACATTTAAGTGGGATCTTATAGTTGGAGTTTGGTAATTGAATTGTTTATTTTCATATTGTCTTGAAAGTAAAAAATATAACCAAATAAGAATCCCTTCCCAAAAAAATAGCATCTTACATTTTTAAATGATAAAAAACATAACTTAACTAGCATTTTTGGCCTTTCACTGAATCTACAGAATAAATCAACTGCAAAGCTAGTGCAACTGCAGTTTGCTTTTACAGTTTACACTTTTGAGTCTGGGGCCTACTTCTGGTTTTTTAAGTAAAACAATCTATTAACCCTAATGAAATTGATTGGTATGGCTATTATATGTTAATGTTGATCAACAACATTTAAATTATTTGGAAGAAATTTCATCAGCACATTCACATAACAGCATCATCAACTTTGGTCAACTGGCTGTCCTAAGATTCTCAATTTGAGGCAAGTCTGCACAGGCATTTACATGTATGTAACAGTTCTATTGCCTTGTAAATAGTATGTAGGATTTGCAAACTACCCGCAATACTTTTGATATACCTAATTTTTTAGTTTATAGTGGAATAATATAGATTTACCATAAGATTTCTTGCATGAGGCTGAGAGTCTGAAAGCCTATGTGTTGGCAACCCTGATGTAAGTGTAATTAAAAACCTTGGAATGATAAACGGCCATCGCATGGCCAAAATCAAGTCAACAGCATAGGCAACTCAGTTTAATAATATGCAAGTTTACTAAGCTAACTGGATCCAGTACTACCGTTTTATGAACAAGCGAATTTGCTTCACTGTATGTCCAGGTGAGTGAAGGTTAACTACAGAAAAGGGCAGAGGAAAACGATGTGACGCAGCACGCAGTCCGTGCTAGAAAAAGGCGTGGAGAACAAGCAAACACACGCCAAGGCAGGCTAGACGCGAGACGGGCACTGTTTGGGATTTTCCCGGCCAGCCGTGGTCGGTCGTAGGGTATTTGGCGAGAACTTAGAAGGACCACTCGTTTATAAGTTTGGTACAGTGGGAAAACATGATAGATTTTCGGTGGAGAAATTTTCAGGAATGTATTAGTGTCTACCTGAATTCTTCATAGAAGATATAGTAATTACAGTAGTGGCGGACGTGGGTACTGTAAGTTGGCGAAAACTTTAGAAACATATTTGTACGTATGCAACGGGATAACTTTTAAACTTTTGTAATGTGTAATTTTGTAATGTGAGTTTAAGATCTAGTTTTAATCGAACGAGAGAATCTGCAGCTTGGTTACTGGGAGCAAAACGCGAAGGGACGGTGTTATGACACGGCGCCTTACTGAGGTTAACCTGAAGAGCGCGTTGCCGTACGGGGGGAAGCGATCAGACTTCCTAAAAGTCCGATTCGTTGATCGGGGGTAGAAGCGATCAGACTGCCGAAAAGTCCGCTTCGGTAGTCAGGGGGAAGTGATCGGACTCTCGAAAAGTCCGCTTCGGTGATCGTGGGGAAGCGATCAGACTGCCGAAAAGTCCGCTTCGGTAGTCGGGGGGGAAGTGATCGGACTCTCGAAAAGTCCGCTTCG
>JAODKL010000002.1:8325229-8352247 GCA_026780765.1 Petrocephalus schoutedeni
TACGTATATATATATATGGATAGATTTTTATATCAGTGCCGTTCTGTTTAGCTCCATTTTAATGTGTGATTTATTTATTCCTTGTTATTTATTTATTTTTTTTTAAACCTTCATCTTCGGGACTCTCTCATTGTGTATATTTGTACCTAATGATCCCTTGTTTCACTAGGTGTGGCCGACCAGCTCCAGACCAACTTTGCCAGTGACATGAGAACCATCCTAAAATGTGTTTTTGAGCTGATCGTCTCAAACAACGATTGTGAAAGCGAGGGTAAGCTCAGATTGGTCCCAAGAATCTGTCCCAAGAATCTGTTTTGCTAAACCGTCAGGATGGAATATGAAAGTCTTGACAAATGGACGCGGGCAGATTGTTCCAGGTTCATTGGGCTGCTTGTCATGTTTCCTGTCATACACTGCCCAGGCTGATACTTTCTGAGCACACTTGCTGTCTTACGTTGGAGACTTTCCCACTGGGACTGTGTCCTGGGGGACGGTAGTCTCCAGCCCACATAAGTACATTTAATCACTGGTGGTTTGAGAAGCTGGCCGTTTTCCATCACCCCTCCATTTGCTACACCTCACTCCACTTAAATGCCAAGGGTCTGACAAATATTAATAACTATTAACTTTGCTCTGAAATACTCAAAACGCATAACTCACATTCCACACTGTCTGTCTGACGCCTGTCTTAATTATGGTTAAAAAGCCTTTTAAATGAGGCGTACCTGTTATGAATTGGTGGTCATTTTTATTTTGTGTCCATGGTTTTGTTTTTTTCTATCCCCAGAAGATGCCATAAACTGCTAAAGACTTTGGCCCATAATTCAATATTTGGTATTATTGGGAGCCAATCATTGGGGAAGGAAATGGGTAATGAATGTCAGATTTCAACTACTTATTTCCTCTTATCTCAGTAGTAAATAAAGACAAGAGGCCAGAAGAGGAGGACTGTAACTCTACACAGGAAGAATGTGAACTGTGTGAGGACTTCAGTGGTGGAGAATCCAGAGTGGGCAGTGCTGGAGGTAGGGGCCTTGATGTGCTACTTCCGGAAAGTGCTTGGTCACGAGCTAACATACTTTCAGCTTGTTAATATTCCTTATGTCCATACACAAGATTTTGAAGGCTAGTCAACTATTCATCTTGGTTTTATAGTGTCCTGTGTGTTATAATAAATAACTTCCTCAAACAGTCCACCAGATTTGATTTGGGGAATGTCCAGTGGAATATCTCATACTTTTATATCTATATATATATATAGTCTTGTTAATTTTCACACAGTTTTGTTTTTTCCTGAGCTTGGTATGAAGTAATGCTTTAACTGGAGCTTTAACCAGCACAGGCAAAAGTGTACTGGATGAGTTTGGAGAGCATTACAGAGATTATTGACCCTAGTGCTGTTTTAGCAAACCATTTGGTGTCTGAGGATGGGGGGTTGGTTCAGCTGGGGTGGGGAAGTGTCGACCAGCTCTAAGGATATTGTCAAGCAGGGGAAGGGATGCTTTGAAAAACGCATCGCATGTGCCCTCCCACCATAAAGCAGTGTTGAAAACTTCTGGCGGATCAGAATCGGAGGCCTCTGTGGCAGAAAGACACAGTCCAGACATTAAAAGCACTGCATGTTGTTGGGTTGACATGCCTGTTCAGTGTTCAGCTGGAAAACTGAAGTGGTGGGCCCTATTTTTAAGGCAGGGGACCAGGGGGTGCCTTCCAGCTATATCGGGATCTCGCTACTCTGCCTCCTTCGCGGAAAAGCTTATGCCGTGATACTGGAGAGGAATCGGGAGGATCAATGCATGGCTTGGCCATGGAACAGTCAGCCAACTCGACTGTCTGACACAGTTATGTGAGAGTTTGTGGGAATATGCCAACACCGCGTTCTTGTAGTTTGTGGAATTGGAGAAGGCATATGACCACAAGCCACCACACATACCGTGTGAGGTGCTGGAGGATTATGGGCCACTGGGACTACTACTTAGCCCCTGTAATGAATTTGTATCTGCACACTTGGCACAAACTCGGTCATCTCGAGCAGGTGTTGGCCTCTGGCAAGGGTGCATCTTATGCCTACACCTGTTTGATTTTTTTTTTTATTTATTTATTTTTTTAAAGGCGCACCTTTCACTGGAAATGACATTCCCTGCAGTTTGCACATGATTATGTGCTTCTGACCTCATCCAGCCAGGACCTTTAGCACACCCTTCAGCTGTTCGTTTCGTGTGAAGCGGTAGAGATGAAAATCCATGCCTTCAAAACCAGGAGCATTGTGTGAGGGGGTGGGAAGACTTTGGCCTTATGGTGCTTTTCCACTGCCACCAAGAACCGAGTTGTACCACATAGTACAAAATCGTTCCAGATTTGCTACTGCAGAAGGGTTGGCCTGGTTCACTTTTTTTTTTTTTTTTTTTTTTTTTTTAAGTAAGAGGTTGGAAATTTTCATGTTCCGATTTATTGGGAATGCATGAATACATTTCAATGAGCGATACTACGTATAATGAATAATATATGGAATATTCTTGTTTTTCCTTCAGATAATCCATGCATATCAGCACAGGCCACCGGTATCTCTGTACATAATTGTAGAGTCCATATGATCAATGTTTAAAATCAGATTGTGGTGGGACAGCCAGCTCGGTCGTAAGCAGGGCCATGTCAGTGTGGGTACGGCTCGTATAATTTACCATCAGTTCGGGGTACGGCTAGGTTCACGGTGGCAGTGGAAAGAGTTTAAGTACCTTGGAGGAGTGACAGGCAGATTGATTGTCTAGTTGCTGTTTTGAGGCTACTGAACAGGTCAGTGGTGGTGATACGGAAGTTAAGTCGTCAGATAGTTTATACCCTTCTCCTCACCTGTGGTCACATGCTGTAGAAAATGAGTAAAAGAACAGGGTCATAAGGATAAGCAGTCAAAATGGGGGTTTCTCCATTGGATTGGCAGGCCCATCCGCTGCAATAAGGCAAAGCATTCTGAAATCCAGGGGGACCTTAAAACTGAGCCACTGCTCCTTCAGTTTGAGAGGAGTCGGCTCAGGTGGTGCAATAATTTTCTGAAGATACCACCTGGTCAGCTCCTTGGCATGTCTCGCTGGGTGGAGGCCTCAGGGCAGACCCAGGAGATGTGGAGGGACTATATCTTGAACATCTCTGGTACCGATAAAAAGAGGTAGATCTGGTTTGACCTACTTGCTGCCACTGCTGCACTCACCAGGAAAAGCAGTGTGGTGATGAAGAGATGAAGATGGAGCTTAAACTGAGACCACAGCACACGTCTAACTTGAACTGTGTCACTTGACAGGTCTCCCTGTCTGGGTTCCCGATAATGCCTGCACCCACTGCACTGCCTGTAAGGCACCATTTACATTTCTGCGTCGTCGACACCACTGTAGGTGCTGCGGCAAGGTATGTGACCCATAAACCTGTTCACGGCGTAACCAGCCCTCTGAAACCCAGGAAGGCTGCTGCTTACTAACTGATGCTCACTGTTCTAATGCTTAACTGGGTCAGGAAACATCTGTGTATATTCAGGGTTGCCAGCTCTCATGCATCTGGCATGACATTCACGCTTTCAAACTCAGTCTTATGCCTAATTTATATTACTTCATTATAAACCTAAAACTATCCATCCATCTTCCAACCCGCTTATCCTTTCTGGGTCGCAGGGGGTCCGGAGCCTATCCCGGAAGCTATGGGCACAAGGCGGGGAACAACTCAGGACAGGGGGCCAGCCCATCGCTAGGCACACTCACACACCATTCACTCACACATGCACACCTATGGGCAATTTGGTAACTCCAATTAGCCTCAACCTGTTTTTGGATTGTGGAGGGAAACCGGAGTACCAGGAAACCCCACAACGACATACTACATCAAAACTGTTGGGGGTAATTTCAAACCCTACAGACTATTTTCAAGGTAATGAAACTTACATACCTGTAAATGCATGTGTGGGCTTGTCTGGAACTGCAAATCTCACGCAAGCCAGCTGACCGAAGCTGGTAACCCTGGATATATTTGTGTGTTTTGTATATTTATTGAAAGTCATGTCCAGGTTAATGTTTATTAAATAGAATAGGCACCTAATAATTTGTTAAAATAATGAACAGCATTATATGTCCTGAGATGTGAGTGTGTGAAAGACCCAAATCTTTACACGATGAGTGATATGTGACAAATGTTTCCCGGAGGAATTTTCACCTTGATCAGTAGTGGGTGCCTCATTATTTGTTTGCTTATTGTTACTGTTTATTTGTGGGATACAGATCTTCTGTGGCCGCTGCTCTCACAAAGAGGCTCCACTCCCTCACTTTGGCCAGATGCAACCTGTCAGAGTCTGCAATCACTGCTTCTACTTCCATGTTGTTGGCGACACAGCGCAGCTTTGACAGCAGCTAATGGAAGAATTCTTGAAAGAAAAAGACCCTTCTTACACTTGGAGTTGTGCGCAGCTGGACGTGTGCAGCCAGGCAATGACTGCAGTGTGTTCAGTTTTTATTGGCTGCTGTTCACTTATGGCTGTGATGTTCCTGTTTTTTTTTTTTTTTTTTCTTTGTATTTATGCTTGGTAATATAAAACACCTTTCATTAAAGTGGTTAGTTGGGAATTATGAATTGATGTACATTTTGAAAACATTATAAGCCATAAATAATTCAGTATTTGACTATATCAAATTATTAATTGCACTTTAAGCCATGTGGTGTAAGAACCATATTTACCATCCAAACAGTGATGGGGGAAAAAAATAAAAGCTATCTCCTGGTACAGATTTTGTCTATAAATGTGCTTTCTACAAAGGTTCCGGAATCGTATGCTTTTCTTTTCTCTTTGGTCTTTTTTTTTTTGTAGTCCATAATTATCTTGCTGTGAAAATATGGTGATTTGTTGTTGGCTCTGAGACTTTGCCATAAATAAATGAGTAAATAAATGTTCAAATTAGGCCTACACTGTCATTGGCCTTATTTGGTTCACTCAGCTGGAAAAAATATGCGAATAAACTTGGGTGAGGTGTGGGGGTATTTCACTGTCTATTATTTATTCCAGCGGACATAGCTCACTCGGTTCACGCCTACGGCATAAGGAACAGTTCCATGACCGCATAGTAAGATCCTCAGCCCTAGTTTGACATTCTAAAGATTAAACCTTTACAAATATAAATCATTCATACCATATTAGCTTTACTGTAATTAAAACGTTCCCCTATCGCACACACTTTTTTGTATTATACACTTCATTTATGTGTGCTTTAAAGGTGAGGTAGCTACTGACATCGCCTTTGTCTGCCAATAAAACAATTTTGAATATATTTGCTGATCTGATACCACGACTAGTTACTTTAGATTCAATCAACATTACTGGAACCGCAAGTTCGCACAAAATACGTTTATGTCAAACGTTTGTTTTGCTAAAACAAAAAGTTTTGCACTTCATTACATTCACAAAATGATTAATTTTCTTCCTTCTGATGCATTTTCTCGTTAGCTCAGTTGTCATTTTAAAAACTGGGTAAAGTGGTTATACGTGCACAAACAGCAGAGCTATTGTGCAGTAGTCTGCTAGCTGTCGTACAAAGTCCTGTTAACTGAAATCCCCATTTGCTTGTTTCTGTGTCTCAATTTGAAATGGACAATTTCCCGCTCGTAGTCCAAATAGTAGGAAGCTGCATTTCCCTACTGCCCAAAACCCACCAGCTAGAAAGCGCAGTGAACCATGTTTTTGTTCATTTTCTGGAACACGTCTGAGTGCAGAAATAACACAATCGTAAGGTTTTTTTTTCTTTTAGGTACTCAGGTAGTCCTAAATTACATTTATGCTCGTAAGCGCGATCGTCTAACGAACAACTACAAACAGGCGACCTACGTCACATCCCAGCACTAAGACAGTAATAATTATAAGTGTATACATGTGCATTGACAAAATGAAAAATAATTCTGCATAAAAATAAAAAATACTGTCCATCGTAACAAAACAACATGGCGGGAATAGCTATTTTTTTTCTCTGTGAAGTTTGGCATAGGCGTGTACGCCAGAAAAGCAGAGAGAAAGTGGGCGGTGGAGGAGGTCCTGCCCGGCCAGGCGCAGCCCGGGCTGCTATTGTAGCAGGAGTCCGCCCAGGTATCGCTGCGCTCCGGCCGCGCTCTCCGCTAATCACTGCCATGGAGATCAACAAAGGCAACATCCACGTCCTCCTGCAAGCCGCCGAGTATCTGGAGAGGAGGGAGCGAGGTACGGTGCGATCGCGGCCGCTTTATTAATATCCGAGGCTGTGGCAAGAAATATCCGCTGCGTGTAAACAAACGTCGCTACAATGTAGCCACCCGGCGGCGCCTGCGCGCAAACACCTTCGGGTGTTTATTAAACGATAGATAGGCAGATATATGAGGGGAACGGGCGTTTTGTTTGATATCTTCGTGGATCTGTGCAGTCTGAAGGCAGATGTTTAATTTTAGCCCCTAGCCGGGCAGCATCGGCATGTTTGACTCGGTGACCTATATCGGGGCAGCGCACCCGCAAAGGCGCCAAGCCGCCGCTCGTTTGAAAACGTCCCGGAGACGGACGCCGCCGCCGCGATGAATGGGAGACGCGGACGGCGGCGCGGCTTTTCCCTCCCTCGTCCGATTTCCAGCGGGCTTCAGAAAACCCCACCAGCTGTCCGATCGGCCAGGTCGAGGTCCCGCTAATCGCCAGCTGCGTCTAAATCCTGATCTAAGCAGAGGGACTGGCGCCAAAACCCCGCCGGAGCTGTCATTGTTAGGCTGCCTTTTATTCCAGTTCGGTACGACCGGTCAGCTGTAGGATGTACCATTAAAGTGTATTCCAAATGCTCCTTTTGTATTGTTTTTGTATTATTTGCACACACGTCCAGAATTATGAACAATCTGTTTCTTAGTGCATATGGTATTTAATGAAAGTGCATTTAAATGATTGCAAAATTTTTGCTAAGAGTGAAATTGATAAAGTAGATGGCCGGTTCTGTACAATCAAAGTAGTATATAAATTCCCCTGCGTTTAGTCCAGCTCATAATTGCTGCCGTGCAGCCGTTAGTGCTACTAGACACAGACCATGTAACTATAGCTCCGCTAGTGTACGTGCTGGACGTGTTACCGATGTGCAGAAACTCGCGCTTTGAAATCGGGGTTTTTGGGGTGGATCTCTTCTACGGATCGCACACGGTCACCCCGGTGCTTTTCATCTCGCCCCGCAGAAGCGGAACACGGCTATGCGTCGGCGTCACCCTTTAACAGCAAAGCAGTTTCCTGCAAGAGAAGCAAACACAAAAACAAGTGCTCCGATAGCACCAGGTACGCGCTCTCTAACCCGATCTCCATTAGGTCCAATTCGAAGTGGATCTGTTGCGTAGATGTAACAAGCCGCTGTTTCTTAAACGCGGTTTGCACTTCAATTGCAGCGTTCTGACATCTCTCTACAGGGATAAAAATAACTCCACTTATGTGTGTATGTTCATTTATTTAGTTATGCTTATATATTTTGTCTTCACAGGTCTGTGCACAATGAACTTGAGAAACACAGGTAATCAATGATTATCCTTCGTTTCGGGTGTTGTCTGAATGACAAAGGTTCAGCGGTCAGTGGTTTCCATTGAAATGTATAGCAGTCAGGATAAAGGTCTGCAGGGTGTGGAGTTTTGAGCATCCTTTAATATAGACAGGCCTATAATATAGAAGGCATGATTGTCTAATAAGAGCCGCGGGCCGCTGGAAGGCGGGGCTCTGACGCGAGGCTGTGCCCTGCAGACGCGCGCAGCTAAGGCAGTGCCTGGAGCAGCTGAAGCAACAGGTTCCCCTCTCCTCGGACTCGGCCAGGCACACCACGCTCAGCCTGCTGCGGCGGGCCCGGCTGCACATCAAGGTGGCAGGCCGCTCGTGTAGCATGCATGGCGCGGGTCGTGTCGCGACAGGCCTGGAGCAGTCAGGTATCTGACACCCCCCCCCCCCCTCGATCTCAGAAGCTGCAGGAGCAGGACGAGCACGCTCGGGTGATGAAGGAGCGGCTGCGCGGGGAGCAGAGGGGGCTGCGGGTTCGACTGGAGCAGCTGCTGGGCGGCACAGAGAGGGTGCGCAACGACAGCATGGGCTCAGCAATGTCCTCGGAGAGGTCCGACTCCGACCGGGGTGAGCGGCGCCGGTCCCGGCTTGCTCCTTTTTTTTGGGCCCCGCCAGAAATATCCTGGACCTAGTCTTGAATTTCAAGAGGCCCTCGTAAAAGATTTGAACATTTGGTCAGTCAAGAGGGAGGGGAATGTTTTTTTTTTTTTAAGAAAAGCAAAATGGTAACAATCGGCTGGCCCCTAGAAACTAAAAATCCAACTTTTTCACAAAGCAGGGAGGTAGTATAAAAAAAGTGTTTGACAGTGCCAGCAGTCGATTATGCATTTGAAAGCAAACAAAGAGGCCCGCATTACGGAGTCAGTACTGCTTGGTGGCACGCGGTCTGTTTGCGGCGCGTACTAATGGTGCGTGTATTTTGTTGCAGAGGACGTGGAGGTTGATGTGGAGAGCGTGGTGTTTGTGTGTCTGGAATCTGACGGCTTAGGGGCCACCCAGACCGAAGGAGACCATAGCTATTCCACCCCTGGCGGAGCCTGGCTATGACACCGGCCCAAATGCCTCCGCAGCGCTTAGATTGAAAACATTCCAAAAAAAAAGGGAAAAAGAAAAATGAAAAGCTAAAAAAAAAAAAAAATGCAGGGAAGATCACAACAGGAAGGAAGAGGACATGAGGTGCAGACATACTTCCTGCAGTTAGCCCCAATTCTCGAGATTCACGTCAACCAGCAACATGTGGCATTTTTTTTCCCGTTGTTTACCATCAGTTCTGTTCATTTTTATTATTAAACTTAATAACTGGGCCAGTGCATTGAAGCAAGATGCATAGATCAGGAAGGATGACTTTTCTGATTAGCCAGTGTTTGGAGAAGCCTGGCAGTCATTTTTCAATTCTCTAACAAATGCACTTGAGCAAGATCTGTGAACTGCTTTCTGCAGAAATGTTATTGCCCACGTTTTTTTTTTTTTTTAAACATAAGCTTCAGTGAGTGGCAGTATACATGCATATTTTTTCCCTGCCTTCAATATATATTTTTAAATGGCAGGGTGTATTTTTGCACTAATACGAATTCCTGTTGACCTCCTCTTTTAATTTTTTATATTTGTAAAGGCATTTGTAGTTGTTAGTTACTGAGCCTGATCCTAACCACGGTGGTGTACAGAGGCTGTGGTCATATCGTCAAAGGGGCACTTCAAGAAGATCCTGTACTATTATGCAATGTTCCTGAGCCAAGGGCGTAGATTTGGGTCTGGACGGTAGGGACATGTCCCTAGCAATATTGTGGGAGTGCTATGTGTGTTTAGGCAGGGGGATTCAGGGCTGATTTGATCCCTATCATTGTTGAAACCAAACCTACGCACTTGTCTTTAGCACTTAAATACTAAGGAACATGACTTGAACAAGCTTAGGATGCCACTTTTAACAGCAGCTCAAGGAAGTAGCCTGTTCTGCTTTTTGTGATGAGACTCGTGTCTCACGTCTCTGACTAGGCTGCAGAAACATGGTGCAGCTGGAGATGTGGAAGGATGACATGCCATGTGAAATTAGGAGTCTGCTTTAACGGGTGCAGAGACCGCAGGATTAGAAGTTGATGGACAGCAACATCACAGTGAAAGTTAGCACTTAGAAGCACTGTCCAGTTTATAACACTGACCTCATCTTATATTAGTCCTAATTGCATGGGCATGAATCCCGAAGATGGGTTCAAAACATCAGTTCGGTCCTATCAGTCAAGTTAGTGTTGACATTTCTTAGATCACTGATCTGTACTCAATAATAGCTCATTTGGATTGGATCAGTTTACTGAACAGTGGGTTCATTTAGCAATTAAAATGCTAAATGTCTTTTTGGGGGGTGGGGTTCTGTGAACTGTAAGGCATTGTGACTCCATGTTATTTTTAGTTTCTATTTTCGCACTCAGCTTCAAACTGGATTAGATTCCATGAGTACGCTTACACCCCGGAAAATCTAAATTCCGGCAATTGATACGAGTATTACGGATCCACCTGATGTTTGTTAAAATTCACAGAATGCTTAACGTTGGGGGGTGTGGTCTGTGCCTTTGCAGCAATATTACTATACACCACTTCCTCATTATGTTGCCAATTGGCCTGGTTGAGCCTAGCTCACACTGGGTTACATGTCAATATTCAGTCTTCATTAATCTCTTCATTAAGTCTTCATTAATCTCTGCAACAGCTGTTTCTTGCACTTCTGCCTCCATTGAATGATGGTGTCTGGAAAATAGCCTGGGTTAATATCTATCTGTATTTAAACTTTTGAATATTTTTATTGCACAGTCCTTTCACACAGCACTTCTGTTGACAAACTTGTATAAGCATTTTTAGCTCATCTGTTACTTAATGAAAACTGCCTCTGTTTTTGTTTGGTTCCATTTCAAAAGATCAATCCAGTTACGTGTTACAGAGGGACTATTTTACATTTGTATTTTACAATGCAGGGAAGAAGACAAGTTTTGCACATTTTGAAACAACCAGCAAAATCCAATTTTCATGTTCCTTAAAGAGGTAAATGGCAGTAAATACGTTTTTTTTTTTTTTACCTTATTGGATATGTTTAAGATCATGAAGAATGGACACTTGAATGCAATGCAATGTGTTAGAACTTTTTGGTCCTCACGTTAAAGTGAAAGTAAGCACTTTGGGAATTAAATCATGCTCGTTAGAGAAATAGTTGATGTAATTTGCTAATAGTTAAATTTCCATTACTTAATACAAAACCAGTTCTAGAGTGGAATTGAGCCCTTAGCTTCACAGTAGTCCTACATTTCTCAATTTTTATACCTTAAACACGCTGAATATGTGGAATCAAATGGCACAACAGTACACTGAATTCCATTCCTGTTGTGTTTACATTGGAAGTGGGTTCTGGGAGTAGTGAAGATTACTGTAGTCAACCATTGCTTCCCAGGTGCTTTCCTGGTGACACTCATTTGGTGTGACATACAGGATGATTTTTTAAATAATTTTTTTAATATCTCAATTTTGGCTGGCAAGTAACAGAGGGACATCTGAAAGTTTTCATTTAACAGTATTACTGTGTGGTTTCTTAGTCTGGGGGAATTTTGAAAAGATCTAAATATCTCACAGATTACTGTTGCTAAAGAAACAGATCATCTTAAGCTTTCACGAAACATGTGAGCTCCAATGACGCTGTGCCTTTTTCTTCAGTGTCCAAAACTTTAATTCCAAGTCCATCCAGGATGGTACCATGTCACCACAAAAACTTTTTTTTTTCCACCATGTTTATTTGTACTCTACATTTTCCCCAGTAATCTGATGTAGCATTGTGTTCTACTAGTATGCATTTGTATAATAAATATTAATATCTTTTTATTGCTGGTATAGTGTGTCTATCAATATAACTTGTCAATTTGTGATCTGCCTACTGTCCCAAGCATTGAGCGAGAGAAAATAGGCAAACAAGCTGCTAGTGTATGACTTTGTGACAGAAGATACATTTAAGTGCCATAAAATGAGAAGTGAAAATGCCAGACTGGACAGGAATTGTTTATTGATGTTTCGCTATAATGTTACAGCCCATTTCATTTTTGGTGCTTTGAAAGCTTTACTCCTCACATACTGGTATTTAACGAGATGACAGTCTCATGGAATCCTCTATCATGTGAACTCTCTCTAAAGAAATCTGCATGTACTTTATTTGTTGTCGATGAGCTAAAGGTCAGATCACAATAACCTTTAGAATATGCTGATATCACTCTCCCTTGCTTGGTTCAGTACCGGTAAAGTATATCACACAGGCCATGACTGCAAGTAACATGATCAAGCTTAACTGAACTTCAATTTGAAGCAATGAAGGAATTTTGTGGTAAGAAACAAAAGGTTGTGAAATACTCGCATACACCAAGCCTAGTTCACAGATTTGATCCGTGCAGAGGTTTACTTCAAGTAATTCTCAGGAACAACAGGAAAAAAAACATTTTGGTAAAACCAAGCAATTAAACGTAACAATTCTTGTCCTAACAGTTCAAGATGGGAAGACGTATTACTCTAAGCAGGAGTCCTAAGACTATTCTGTACGAGACTGGGGAAAGTGTAAAGCACAGGAGGAATGGGCGGTGCTGAGGGCACATTTCCAGCGCCCGATGCCAGTGCCATGCCGCCTGGAAGCCGTGCCGCCTTCACCCCCTGCGCCTCATACGTACTGCTTCTTCTGAGCCTTGGAGGCGAGGCCTTTCGCTTTCTCCGTGGCAGCCAGTGCCGTCTCTCGCGCCTTCTCTTTCGCCTCTTTGGCAGTCTCCGCCAGGGTCCGAGTCGGCGTCTCACCTGCGCACATGCAGGGCTTTTCAATCTGTGCCCCTGACACTTCCAAGTGTAGTGCACTGCAATTCTCAGACGCTCACAAGCCTGGGACGCCACTCATACCACAGTATAGCTTAAAAAATAATAAAAAAAACAGCAGGGTGACATTAAAAGGTCGTATTTATAACCAAACCGTTTCCTTACCTTGCATTTTTGCCAAGACATACTCAAAGCCTTTCAGAGTCTTTGTAACACTGCTTTTAAACCTCGCAAGGCCAAACTCCTGTAAAAACGAAGAACAAGAAAACAAAATTAGCAAAAGTTAAAAACCATAACATGAGTTTGCCAAATCCAGCTTCCACTCTGTATCGTACTTTTTAATGTAACACAATTAAAAAAAAAAAAAGAGCACAAAAGAGCTACTGTTACAGATCATTTACTAATTGAAAGCTGCTTAATAAAAAGAAACAGTAGAAGCCAGTGCCATCATTAAGTCAAAAAAAAAAAAAAAAAAAAACACATGCGTTTTACCACATACGTATATGGAGTAGAAATTGCTGACAGGAAATTACCTGATGGCTGACCTATCTGCCATATGACCGTCTTCTCCCGCACACGTTAATTATGAAAAGAACCACCCCAGTAGTAAGCGTTGAATTAAACAGGGCTCCTCTTTAAAGAAACATGAATTTTCCATTGCCTGTGTTCAGGCCCACCGACCTGGATGGCTCTGGAGAGGCCGTACAAGTTGGACGAGATCCAAGCCTCCCTCTTTATCTCCGTCCAGCTGCTGTTCTCAGAGTTCACTCTGTACACACATCTTTCCTCTACAGACTGCAAAGATAAAGGGCAGCGCCGGGCCGAGTTTGAGCAGATCAATGGCCTCCTTCCGCAGGGGGGTGTCACAGCACTGTCACATTTCTGCACAGTGCCAGATGCCTTTTTTCTGCTACTACATTACACGCCATGGGTGTGACATAATTATGCAGTCATGTCCATATAATGAGCTTATAGTTCAATTAAGCAAGCATCAACATTTAACTGATTTATGGTACATTTAATTGTTCTTAATTTAATCTTAAATTTAATCATTAGGTACTTTTTGGTAAACCCCATTTAAAAGATTACATAACGGAGGCAACACGATAAGTTTTACAGTAACTTGCACCTGATGATGGTGACCAAGGGAGCTAACTGACCATTACTCGAGCATGGCTGATGTTCCAGGTGACAGTGGTCATGGTCTGAGAGCTGGGCTCCACGACAGAGTCCTCAATAATGTAGGCTGAGCGGGCCATGTGAGCAGGAAGGTACTTCTCAGCCCAACGAGGCGCGCGGCTCGTCTTGGTCAGCAGACGCCTTGAAATGAGGCGGTTGTCTGGAGTTACCTCCCGGAAAATGATGTCCTCAGTTAGGACATGGTTGCTGAAACACACGGAACACACATGTTAGCAGCTATACTCTGAGTAGCTCAGTGAAGCGTTTTGTGAAGACTGCTTTCCGTTTCACATGTCAGTTTGGTGTGTTAGCAGTACGCACCTGTATGGATTGGGGTACCTCTGCCAGAATGCAATGAAGACTTGGTCCCAAGAGCTTTTCAAAACACTTAAGCATATGAAGTGCTTCACCATTGTTCCCTCGATATACGAGCAGACATTACCTGCTGGAAAAGAGTCAGACGCCATTGGCCTGATGTGTTCCAGGGATATGTACTATGACTAATAAATAACTAAGTAACTAAATAAGAACTGATATCTCTGTACACAAAGAGCCGGAGCAGGATGCAAAACCACAAGGCCAGAGGCTACAATGATACAGCACACTGCCGCTTTTAATAAATAATGATAAGATTAGGTGCAGATATTACGCAAGCTTTTACATACATGACATACCCAAGAGTGTCATGTTTTTAAGTTAAGCGTTGTATCAGGTCACAAGACTTAAGGCCTAAAAATGAATTATATCCAAGAATGATTGATATACTTTATAAACTAGTCAGACAATACACAACATTCTGATTATACAATAATACATTATACAGATAAAACTATCAGGAATTTCAGGAATTACCTTCAAAAGAATCTCCTAAAATAAACAGTTAATTTAAAGTTAAAACTGAATTTTATATATTTCAATTTTCCATATTGTATTTAAGGTATTTACTATAAATTAAGCTAAAATCCAACTTAACCTGTTACACACTGCTTAAAAACTCCTCTTCATTGGGCCAAACCTTAAACACCTCTATATTATGGGTTTGCTTTAATAACCATTATTAAATTGATCGCTAGATATCAAGGATTTTCAAACCAGGCACAAAAAAAACGCATTCATAAATTGCTCGCTTCTTTCTCAAACAGCCGGTGTGGATAACTATAATTCTGAAATTTAGAAATCCGAAGCTTGAAAGGAACTGAACACCAGAACACAACTTATTAGTGGAGCCAGTTACTCATTTGCAGAATGATTGAATGGCTGAACATTTGGGTAAAATCCCCACATGAACATTAACCTTATATTCGATAAAATCAGCATGAACAATACAATCTATGGCCGGATAATCTATAGCTGAACATGAAATCATGAAATAAACTGTTCTGAATGGCAAAGGCAGCGCCAGGGTGCATTACCTACAGTAACTGCTTGACAGGTAGAGATAGCGGTCACATTTTCAACACGCTCCAGCGGTTAAACAACATCACATCAGCTGCCTTGCTTAGATAAACCATTTTAAAGTTAAAGTCTTTTAAGAAACGTCGTTAAAAGCAAACACGTTACCTCGTCTGCTATGACATACGGGGTTTATGCATCTTCCTACGACCCAAGCCACAGAGCTACTAGCACCGTGCGCTCCTGCCCTGCTTCATGAGGAACGTGACACCGGAAACGAAAATGCGTGACGTCTACGTCACTTCCGGGGCATGAGAGCACACCATAGACATCATGGGACGATATACCCATCGCATAGATCTTGAGTTAAATGTAGAGTAGAGCCCTCTGCTGCAGGCTGAGAATAAAGTTGTCTGCTCATGTCCAATAGAGGTCGCTGTCTAACTGGGAAGCCTTAAGTCCATAAGTTGATATTTGCATGTGCGCTTCGTACAGCTGAAACATGTTGTAAGCAAACAAATTGGTAAATTACTGGTGAACACTGTTGTATCAGTTTTAGTTATAACTAGCACTCCGTTGGTTTATATACGTAACTTCTAATATCAAAGACTATATATTGATAATTTATCATACATGCATTAAACATAATATGCCTAGGCTGTAACTAAATATATTTGTATTGAATATCTTTTACTACTTTGCATTTAATTATCTATTCTGTTGCATTTTTACACACAGAGCGTCTACCTCTTCTCACACTCCAGTGCCATTCAATACGTGGGGTTAGCTCAAACAAAATGCTTTTACTAGTGAGTGGGTTTCAGAAATTATTTTGGTCATCTTCATACACAGAACCACAATCTCGCAGAAGATTGAGAAATAAACTTAGTGGATGGTGATGACTATCACTTTACAAAATAGAAAATTACACCATCATTGAATAACATTTTTGAATATACCACCTAGGTACTTTATACATTATTCTATATCTTCTTTGATCAGTCATATACTGAATTCCACTTTAAAACAATAAACATTTGAACATTTATGGTATTTTACTTTTAGTTTTAAATATGGCTCTGACCTTGACACTTACAATAAATGGAAGACAAATGATGTCTCAGATGTGTGGCTGGGGTAAGAATTGATGGATTCAGCCATGAGCTACATCTCCAAAATGACAAAACTGATGTTCAATTTTAACAAATCTATTAGCTGGTGACTTGCAGATTAAAGCCGGTAATTCAAATGAAATCTCTGATACAGGTAACACCCAGCAGGTCCTACTGAACAATACCATCTATTATTCTTAGCACGTCATATGTCTGAAACAAATGTTATAAATGGTCTGACCAAGTGAATGTCACTGTTAGAAATAGTCAAGTAGATCTGAAGATAGTGAGTATGGTGTGATGCGCTGTAAACCCATATGTTGACGTTTCACATGACATTTAACAATAATGTATAAACTCCAGTGCAGTGGTCACCTGCATTACAGTTATCTGTGGATTAAATGCATGTGGTCACATTTTTTCACAATTCCTTGTAAGCCTTTAGGGTCTTAGTGCAATTTTATTACACATTTATTACACCACATAATGCATCTTTCATTTTTTGCTTATATCTCTTAGAGTTTATGGATCTCCCAGGACTCAAAAGCCAAACAGAAAAGTGATCATCATCCATATTATTTGCTTGACGTAAATGTGTTTTACATGTTCTCAAGCAAAATCTCAGTGGACAATAGAGTTGCCAAGAATAATCTTTTACCCCAAAAATACATCCACAGCTGGCCACCATCCCAGTAGATAAGATATAGAGTTTCAGCACAATGAAGAATGTAGCAATTGCGCTTCTGCATTATTGTATGCCGCCAGTAAATATGGCTGGAATCCTGCCAGTATGTTCCTTAAAGCTCATAAAAAATTACTTGTCATGGAGCTTTCAAAGACTTGACTTCTGCACCTACATGATGTGATTCATTAAAGAGGATTTAAACCCACATCAACTGCTAAAAGTATGAGTACCCTTCCACATCGAATTAATATCATTTCCATTTTTTGCCGTTTAATATTTATTTTTCACAATTTACATCAAATCTTACAAATAATTCTAAAGTCAATGTTTATTTCTTAAGAGAAACATAAGGTAGGACATTTATATATACATACATATACAGCATGGTTCTTTGAAATATTTTACATTCATTTAGATGGTAAAGTGTTACGGTATAACAATACATATCTCTTACTGCACTGGTTTTGGATCTACAAAGAAAAAAAAATATACCACAAATTACTATACATGAAAATCCAATGAGAAGGCAACCCTAACTGAAAATTACCCAAAAACGTACGTTTGTAAGAATATTTAAATGGCAAATTAGCTAAAACAATAAAATAGGAATTCATTGCATGTAGAAAATGTAATTCAACAGACTTATTTATAAATTTGCTTAATTTACTTTAAAAATGATCACTTATGGAAAATAAAACAGTTTCGTTTTGGAGAAAGTAATACAATTTGCAAGAATACGTTTTATTTACTATTCTTCACGTTTTTGTAGTTAATACCTATGACTCATCCATATTGCAGCTACTCATCCTGACCTGGGGTCTGGAGCCTGTCCCAGGCAGCAAAGAGCAGAATGCTGGGCTACATGCAGGACGGGATACCAGCCAGCGCTAATGTAAGCCTGTGCGGAACAGAGAGAACAAGCAAGGAAGCTGCAGAAGCATAAGCAAAGTAGGGATCTGAACTGACAAAGCGGGAGATGGGAGGCAACACTGAGAGGCAACACAAGCACCACCCGAAACTTCCTCCAAAAGTATTCCCATTTAATGATGAACAAGCACACTAAACAGAATATGGCAACTATTAAAAAAAACTTGGTCAATCATCAAATCCTCATTTTAACCATAGACAGCACACCCTCGGGGAAAAAACAGATTTACATGCTGGGCCTGTTTGCAGAGGATGACAATTTTTTTAAATATTATTCTTCTAATCCTTATATAAAAATACCATTTCTTCCTTTTTTCTGATGTGTTATCTAACCCTTTTTCTAAAAAGAAAAAAAAAAAACAACTGTTCCACAAATGATTAAAAGCTGAGGTATTTAGAGCATCTGAGGAAGGCACAGAATTGAAGATGACTTTTTTTTTTATCAGCAAACTGTGAATTCAAAAATACATCTTGTGTAAATTATAAAATGTAATATAGAGGGCTATTTTAATGGCATGTATAATTTGGAAATGAGAAACGGAGAAAAAAATGGCAAACGAATCCTAGTTAATTTGTGCCACATTCTAGTAGCTATACAGCTATATAGCTGCGTTGCCATGAGTGATTCTTACCCTTACAAATCAAAAGTGAAAATCTGAAGTACACTGTCAGCTGCTGTACATGGCTGGATTCAGCATCTGAATTCATTAAGTTACAAGCATCATCAAGAGATGGGTACACATATTCAGTTCTTATATATGCAGAAAAGCTGTTAGCATTTGCGCTACACCGCAGCTGGCGGATGCTCCCCAGTCTGTCTGCACTGGGTCAAAGCCCGCTGAGACCTGGTCTTGAAGGATCCCTCAGGGCGAATGGTCTCGGGTTTGTGCTCACAGCGGAAAAACATCAGGAAGCCATTTCTGTAGTTCTTGTTCATCCAGCCGTACAGGAGGGGGTTGGCGAAGGTGGAGCACATGGCAATAATGTGGAAAAGGGTATACAGGAGCTTGTATTCTTTAAACTTGAGGACCAGGTCCAGATCACTGGCCAGCTGGAAGATGTGGAAGGGCAGCCAGCAGACGGCGAAGACCACCACGACCAGAGCCAGCATCTTGGTGGTGTTCTTACGCCGCTGGAGGGTGTCGCTCCGGTTACAGGGGCTGACGTGGTTCTTGAGCTTGAGCCAGATGCGCGTGTAGGCGTAGCTTATGACGCCCAGGGGCAGCACGTACTGCAGGAGCAGCATGGAGAAGCTGTAGATGATGCCGTCACGGTTGGTGCCATTGGGCCATTTCTCAGAGCAGACGGCAATTCGCAGGTCGATGGAGGCAATCTCCACGTAACGGTACTCCCGGAAAATAGCCAGCGGGGCAGCCAGGACGGCCGCCACCACCCAGGTCAGGGCGATGATGCCGAAGCTGGCGGGGCGCGAGAGCCGCTGGTCCAGGTGGAAGACGATGCAGCGGTGACGCTCCAGGGCGATGATGGTGAGCGTCAGGATGGAGACGTGGACACTGAGGGCCTGCGCGTAGGGCACCAGGTGGCAGAGAACTGCACCAAATTTCCATTCGTCTTGTAAGGTGTAGACCAGGGTGAAGGGCAGGCAGACACTGTCGACCATTAGGTCAGCCAGGGCCAGGTTGGCAATAAAGAAGTTGGTGACGGTGCGCATGTTTCTGTAGCGGATAATCATGTAGATGACCAAGGAGTTCCCGAGAAGGCCCAACAGAATGATGAGGGAGTAGGCGGCGATGAGGGTGATCTGCACACCGAAGTCCTTGGTGATGTCCGTCGTGAAGCCTGGTCGATGGATGTCTGTGTCATCATTACCCAGACTCCCCTGCTCCCTGTAGGTGTAGACCCCTCTAGCAGGCAAAGCCCCCTCCGTGTTGTTGGATTGATCTATGCGGCCCATTGTTACCATGGCAAAATGTGACCAGGGTCAGCCTAAGTTTCTGAAAAAAAAAGAGACAGATTAAATTTGTTCTTCTACATATGCGCATAAATTATCCTTCCAAGGTTTATAGTTTATAAGATTATTGCATTTGATTGTTTTTTTTTAATAAAATAGGTTTATTTAGGTTAATAAATGCATTGCTGTCTTAGTTAAATGAAGTGCATATATTAAATAAAAAGTACTGTTTTTATAACTTCCCATCTTCTTAAAAGGTTTTTATTATGTTCTATTTGACATCCTTGTTATTATTATTGTTGATCTAATTTGCAGTTTAGCAGAAACACAGAAACAACAACTATTGCAAATATGCCTGTGGTGCTATTACTACAGAACTCAGAAAATAAAGTAATTAAGAGTACAGGCGGAAGGACGCTTCGCTGAATATGTGAGCTACATCTGAAGAACTGCCATTCCAGTAATTTTTTCCCCTCAGCATTTATATAAACAAAGGACTTCATTAGAAAACATAAAGCTGTTTGAAAGGCCCATTAAACAAAGAAATGCACAAAAAAAACATAAAAGAAATTCTCAAACAGAGCTGAAGTAAAACTTAAAACGCAAAACCACTGGCACCTCCAAGCCAATATTCTTTGAACTGTCACACATGACCATTCCTATCAGAGTCAGACACGGCCGGCCTAGGGTGGGTTGGTGCCCTGGGCGGAACTCTGCTGGGTGACCCTCCACTACCACCCCCTCCCCCACCCCCTGGAGCAGCAGAAAACAAATGTTAGTGTCCCAAGATATCTGCCTAACTACCTAGCTGTAGCTCTCATCTGTTTCACAAGAAAAGCAGTGAAATATTAAAACTAGTGTAAATAACTGTAATGTTGCGGAATGTAGCCAGAGGTATTCCATCTGATTTTCCTCACTCGCTCTTTCGTGCCCCCTAATCAAATGGCGCCCTAGGCGATCGCCTATGTCGCTGATATGACAGGCCGGCCCGGCACTCAGATGACACATGGGGAGAGTAAGATCTGCCAAGGTAAACATGGTTTCTGCTGTGTGTGGCTAACATTTCAGAGCACTGTGCATTTTGACTTAAGTAAAACTTTTTTTTTTTATTATTTTTGGGTCACCATCAGCTCAGAGTTTGATTGCTTTTTCCCCTGACAGAAAGACTGGTCAGCTGATTGACATGCGCCTAAAGCATAATTAGCTTAATAATTTCCCCCATCAAAAGTACTGATAATGTTCATGAGCTGGCTTTTGAGTTGATAAGATGACCCCTTGGCACTAATAGGGCAGGAGAAAAGACTGGGTTTAGAAAGGGACCTGATCACCCAACATCAATGCCCAACCAGAATGGCAGCAAATCCCACCAGCAATGTTCCAGCATCTAACGGATCTAAGCATCTAAGCATCTTATAAAGCTTATAAAGCAACAATGAACTGGCCAACCTCATATTAATACCCTTGGTTTCATAGTGAGAAGCTGGACAAGCTGGAGACCATAGGCTTTTGGTCATATAGTATATAAATGAAATAGGCCTATTTATGATGATTCAGCATTACATATTCGTCAAATGATTTACACTCGGTAAAGCACTGGGAAATCACAAACGCTGCCTCCAGTCCTCTTTACATTCATTCCGTGAATGGCAAATTTGCCATTTTTAATCCTATCATGCACAGAGCCGTGCCCCAGGTATTAACAGAAGCTGGCAAACCAGCTGCTTGGACTAAAGCCTCTTTCAAAATCGAAGGCGTCCTCCTAGGGCGAGCGCCTGACGACTGGCAGCAGGATTAAGTCATGCGGATTTTGCTTCCCAGTGTGAACATGGCCGGTGTCCTCTGTGCTTGAGAAGCCCGTCCAGTGAGCGGACGGCCCGCTGCAGTGGGGACAGCGTGTCCAGCTGCTCTCTGGCAGTACATCTTGTATGTGCGTCTGTGTCTCAATAACGAACATTTAGCATGTCACCCATCATGATGCCTTTGTTGAGCTGCCAACATTCTGACATGAAAGGAAAACTTGATGATTTCTTAGCCTCGTGGCAACACCAATGCTCCCAATGCGTCTAAGAGGAGAAATAATGAGGTGGGTATTTTTTTTCTCAATGCAGAGCTCTCATCCTATTCACACAATTCCTTACAAATAAGATATGCTTCTTTGAAATTAGAGAAAACATATATCTCCTTTTATGGAAGTACAGCATAAGGGCATATCAGAGGACAGGCAGCAATCTCTGCAGTCATTTCTGGAGTCCCTCTGACATAATGATTTTGCTCAATGTTTTGTTCATTTCTCAGAGAGCTAGTGACATGGTTTTCACATCCATACCGGCATCGGCATGAAAGCAGCTCTTATTCTGTCTGCTTGTTTTTCACGAGAAGAATGGGCTTCCTTCATAAAACTCAGGCCCTAACTCTTTCACTTTCAGCTCTGCTTCATTTTACTAATTGTTGTTAATTATTTCCCATTTCAATTCCCAAAGCCCAGAAGCGATACCTGACTCTCCTGCCAGTTTTGTCAAGGCTTGCAGTGGCCAGCAGCTTGTGTGTCTATGAGTCTGTAGAATATCTCAGCTCATCCACGCCAAGTCATAATTCCCCACCACAAACATACATGTACAACGACTTTCTCAACAATACAGTGATAAAAATACACGATTCAGTCAATGGCTTAGAGACATTTTTCTATTATTATTTCGCCATGAGAAAAGCAGTGTGAGGACCCTTGATACACTCACTAGTCAAATTCTATATAAATGTTAATGAGTTAGTTATGTTATGTGCTGTGAACGAATCCCATACATCAGTGAAAACCTATTTTAAAAATACTTACACGACTTGTTAAATTGTCACTTGTATTTTCATTTAAAGGGGGATATTGTATGATCTAAACAGCCGGTCCCCCGTTTAGGCCATTATATACCGTAGAAACTGGCATACTTAAGATGCAACAAAATGCCTTAAAATTAAATGTATAAAATAGCTGTGTGACTGTATATCCATTTCCTGCTGTTGCACTACTTCTCTGTAGGAAGTGTGTGAATTTACAAGGGAACACGGATTATTGCACAGAAGATGGAGTAAATGCAGTCAATCAGAGGACTAAGGGTTACTACACGGTGTAACTGTTCTCAAGGGCACTTAACAGACAGACAATCTAGATAATGCTCCCTCTAACCCTAGTTTGTAAATTCGGTCAGCTAGTAGATTAAAATTCAAACACCCCCCCCTGGCTAAATACAGAGTGAAAGCAGACCAGATCTGCTGAAGAATTCTGAAATGCTCCTAATTTTCGTCAGTAAAAACACCTGCCCCAATTACTATCATCTGTAAAACCCAGCGTTTAACATAATTATGCCTGAATCACGTCGTATGCTAAGGTTCTCCTCTATTCTTGGATAGTTCTCAGAGATATTTCTTCTTTCTTCTACATGACCGCAGCTAATATTTAGATATTAAAAAATGAGGAGTGAGTTTCTCATAGTTGCCCTAGAAGCAATATGGAAAAATAGCCCCTGATTGCCACAGTACTTCAAATCCCACACTTGACAGCATGGTGCACTTTGGTACTTTATTGCAAGGAAGCCTTTTTATGAAACCAGTTTGGTGGCTTATTGCAATATTCACATCTGGGACCATGCACACATCAATATAGAATGATAAGTGAAAGTAATGGTGATTTCCAGTAGCTGTGAAAAATCTGGCAGAAATATGAATGCTCTTTGAAACTCCAGCAATGGGTTCCCTGTATGTTAGGTAACTGGGTTTACTCCTATTGCAGGCCTGACAATGGAGCTGTTGTTTGTTTGTTCAAACTAAGAGGTACTCTTATATTAAATTATGCTATTTGCACTTTTCTATGTAACATAACTTTCCTTAATCACTTAATTCTGGTACAAACATAATGCAAATGCTTTTATTATTCATGAGTACCCTGTGTGTTAAGCTTACAGGATCATACAGGAACTTTTTATGGCTGAGTAAAATCGAAATGCAGTCATGTGGCAATTACAATAACATTTACTTGGCTCCTCTCCTCCGATGGCAATCGGCTTTCTTATTTTTCTTTTCTTTGTCTTTCATTTTCTCTGTTTTCCGCTGTTTTATTTTACATTATTTTGTTTTACGTTGTTTACATATTCTTTCTTAAAGATAGTATAATGTATCCCGACACACCCATTTAAAGTGCCTTGGGATGATTCTGCTGTGAAAGGCGCTATATAAAATAAATTCAACTGAATTGAAATTGAACATTTCATTCACGATACAATAACACGTTTCGCTAAATTCATGGAGAATTAGTCCATACTCCATTTATCCTGTGGTCTAGTAAAAGTTATTTAATTCAAATGCAGCTAGATTGTTTTTTTTTATGAGTTAATTTGTATTGCTAATAAGTTTTGACGTGATTTGTGTCCCTCTGAAATGGGCATCACACCTTTCTGTACACACATGGCAAATGTAGGCCATTTGTGAGTCGGCTCACTTGATCAAAGTAGACCCAGTTTGTGTGACATTTTCTTGCAGGCACTGGGTGTCTGGAAAAGGGACTGGGGGGGGGGGGTAACAGGGAAGAGACAATGACAGAGAGAGAGAGCCTCGGGACAGCATGACACTATCAAACGCTATTCCGCTCAAGTGGCATGCTACAGGGACACACCAGACAATTCACAATGAAAACTGCCACAGCGCAGTGACAAAAATTACAATGTACAATAGGTACAGTCTGAATAAAACCAGCCTGCTTCACGTCAGATGATCGGGGAATTATGAGGAATAACACCAGATTCCTTTGCATTACATTCATTTGATATTCGAAGCAGATACTGAAAAGGAAACGCTGTTGAAAGTAAAGAAATTTGCCCGATATCCCTGAAGACGGGAACTCTCTAAGATAGGCAAAGAAGCAAAACAATCAAACAGGCCTATAATATATCATAACTGAGAAAACTTATCAAACATTACATCGCTGTCTTCATCTTATGTACCCGGAGGGCTTTGCAAAAGTGGTCGGACTTTTCTAGACACACAAACTCATGCTTGGAACTTTTATATCAGCTACAGCTGCAGGTCTTTTAGGTCACGTTTCTGGCAGCTTTTTTTTTTCCTTCGCTCTTTACATGTTTGCTGAAATGCTCCCAGTTGTTTTGAGATCCCTCACAGACAACAGCAGTGAGATCTTTGCAAAGACCCCTTTTGCGTCCTTATGTGGTTCCATTGTGATTCTGGCTGTGCGCTCCATTGTTCCTCTGAGAGGTAATATCTCGCCCCAGCCTTTGCCAGAATGAAATACGCTTTCCCCCTTTATTTGCCTGCCTTTTCTGAGACCCTCAGCAGGATTCAATTCAGGAGTTTAACTGGCCGACACACGGAGGGCTGCTTTTACGCACGAAGCCAAAGCCACGCTGGAATGGCTTCACAAGGAGAAGATGAAGTGTGAGCTCTTGAGGTCAGGCCAAAATGCGGCAGAGCTGAGTGGGGGGCCCACTGAGAATTACTGGGAGAGCTTGAAAGCCACAGTCCATAAACGATCCCCAAGGACCAGGAGAATAATGTGTAAATACGCTGAACGAGTGGGGAGCCAACATGGGTAAAGAGTTTCCATAAAAAGCCACAGTTGAAAACTGATGCTTGGCGTGCGTCTACCAAAGACAGTGCCATTGTCTGAATACTCCTGCAGTCAAATGTTAAGGGCAACAAAGAAAAAGTCTCTGTACTTACATTTAATCACACATTAACTTTCACTTGATGAATTTCTTTAAGTATTTACTAAATGCATATGCAGCTTTCTCATCCAAGACAGCAGTGAAAAAAAAATCTTAATGGTGTTGTGATGGTGTTAGTCTCCGTAGCTCACACGTCAGGTATAGTATTTTAAATGCCAATGGTGTAGCCCTAATCTTCTGTATAATATGACTCTTCAGATACTCCAAATACCTAGAAGGAAAATTAATAAAGCAAGAACTAGCGGTATATATGACATTTTGAAATGAGCCGAAAGAATGTAGTGAAGCCAAGGCTTCTCTCTGCGTTTTTTTCAGTCTTTTTCGGAGCTTAATTCCGTTATTTTACCGTGTTGTTATTATTAGTAAAGTAATCCAATATAAGCAGAAATATTCACGATCAGAAAATTACAAGTAATTATGTGGTGCTATCTTGTAATCATGGGGGACGGTAAGATTGCAAATCTATGATACACTGCCGACGTGTCTTAATATATATTTTTTTATCAATTGAATTGATAAAATATAGTACAAATTAGATAGTAAATGCGACACATGCTCTTCAGCACTTTAGATCCGGCCTACATAGCGGATCACAATCAGCCACGGATGCTTTTGGAAAGTTCCGCTTATGCTATTTTCAGCGTAAAGACTGAATAGTACCAAGGACAGCTACTGCCGCGTCATATTGCGATTGACTGAAACACTACGTGCATATTCTATTAATGTGAAGTTTGAAAATCACGATCGGGCTACATTGCGAAGCGCTACAGTTAAAACTGAAAACTAATATCGCTTCAAATTCACAATGACAGGAGATATTATACCTCTGGCAGACCATCCGAGTACGCGACGCAGAATCCTGTTGCTCCTTTCACATAAAATAATGCGATAGTTTTAGTTAGCGCTGGGGTTATTAAAACTTACCGAAAAGCTTTTGTTAAGTGTTAATCCAGGCAAAGCATAATCTCTAGCCTCTATCATGATCTCATAATGTCTGCCCCTTCGCGCAATGCTGCACTCTGGGGCACATATAGTATCACCATGCTCAATACCTAGACGAAAGATCAGTGAGTTAAGGAACCTGCCACGGGGTTCCTGCAATGAAACAGCTCGGTGACAATCGTAATTAGTGCTTGTTTTCAAGTTTTAATCAACGTACTCACCTTTTTCCGTCCTGGGCGAGGGCTCTTCACAAATAAAAATCTAATAAACAATTCAGCGAACCCGCATTTTCAATTAGACGCAGCGTTGCACTTTCTGATGAAGGGACGGTGTAACAGCGGCGGATCCCGCTCGGCAAACGCTGCCACCCTTCGCCTTCAGCGCATTTCTGAGACGGACGATAGCGGAGAGATGCATCGCGGCTTCCAGCGCTTCGATCTGGAGAGCATCCTTTGGGGTAATACACGCAGCTGGCTTTGCGCTGTTACCTGCATACTGCCCTCTGATTCCGCGCTACCAGAAAGCGTGAGTGTGCCCTATATAAATGTACGACCCATCGCCTTTAAATTCACTATTCGACATCGACCCGCCCACTGCAAATATTCCCACGAAAAAAACTTTCTTTGCCAGTCAATGCTAATTAAAAATGGCAATTATATTACCATTCATGACAATGAAATACGCTAATAATAATAATAATAATAATAATAATAATATTATTAATAAATCAGAAAAGAAAGTCATCAGTAAAAAGTATACTG
>JAODKL010000002.1:8362941-8373678 GCA_026780765.1 Petrocephalus schoutedeni
AGGAAACGAGGAAGCATATTGAGACGCACCTTCTGAATCCTGACCCTATTTTAATTCAAAGTAAATGGAGTCGAGGACTCGATTCCACCGACTCCAAAATTAGGAGTCGGGAGTCGGAGTCGACTCCGAAAAAACCGGAACCGAACACCTCTAGAAAATCGCACCAATATCGACCGATCGCACACACAAAAAATCGGTAATCGGGATTGGCCAAGAAAATTGCAATCGGTGCATCCCTAGTTACTTTCCCTGGTAACTAGTTGCTTTTATAATGCTGTAACTCAGTTACTTTTTGGGAGAAGTAACTAGGAACTATAACGAATTACTTTTTTTAAAGTAACTTGCCCAACACTGATAATATATAAAAATATAAATGCTTCATAAACATTTTATACTAAAATTGTAGGCTCTACCTATATAACATGAAATGTTTTTAACGGTCAGTTAATAGACACAATATGACGTGAGTATTGTTTGTGCTATATTGTCACAAACCTAATTAATAGATACATTTTACGATGTGGAAAGTTGATGTGAGGTGACTGAGTGCTCTGTAATGCAACACCGGCTGCTCTGCTGAGTATCCTCCTGGTCACACTATTTAATGACACACAGATCATCCTCACTAACTGTGTCAACACAACAAAATATATTAGCACATTATCTAATGCCACTTGAACCTGAGAGTATGATTGGTACACCACATGTTTAGGGCAGTCTTCCTGTTGCCACAGTAATACATAATTAACTGAAAAGAGCCAAAACTTTTTTTACTTGATATACCAGTTATCAGTGTTGAACTTGTGCACATACCCACAATCAAATAGGTAATGTTATTAACTTTTTTGTCTCAGTGATTAGGATCATAACATTATATGAATGGATAGTGCTTTTCAAGACACCCAAAGAGCTTTACAGAAGAAATGGGGAGCCACTCCAACCACCACCATTGTGCAGCGCCCACCTGGATGGTGTGATGGCAGCCATTCTGTGCCAATCGGGCACACCCACACCTCTTCCAGCAGCAATCCAGCATTTCTAGCTGGTCTCCCATCCAAGTACCTGCTTAGCTTCAGATGGATAATCTACACTGCATTGTCTGTGGCGTGGTTTCTGAAGAGACAGAGGTTCCATCAAACGCATAGACATACTGCATGTGCTTATTAAGAGTATTACAATCCTTAACACTCTTTAAGATGCCTAAGAAATTATTTTTACAAAGAATATAACATTTTCTGTGCATGAATAAGACAAGCAATGTCTTTGTTAATATGTCACATGTGCGTTCTATGTTAATATATCACATCTCTAGTTCTGCACTGAGTACTGAGCTAGGAGAAGCAGGCCGCCAAAGTGGGTGAGCGTGCACTCCGGCTCCCACCTGCCAAGGAAGGGGGCGTGCGAGCATAGCTTCCCTTTTCACACCAGGCGCCTGCCTGTACTTATTCCGCTACCTGCTTCTGCTATCCAGCTGTGATGCAACAATAGTTACCTACTCATTCATATGATTACTCTGAAAAATTCATTCTCTGCTTGATGCCATTTGCCTTTGCCTTGTGTAGCCATGATTACAAGAAGCTTTAAGCTAAAACAGCTTAAGTGTGTGTTTTTGTCTGACCGTTCTGCTGCGGCTTTGTGAATGGTGCCCCCAGTGTCCTGCAGAGTGGGAGCAAAAGGCTTTTTCTTATGACCAGCAGTTATACAATGGAAAGAAACATGGCTAGCTTACCCCCATATTCCACTGCTTATTCATCATTTATTTAGTAACACACCCACTCATTTTTATGTCCTGTTTTGCACTGCTGTTTCTCTTGTTTCCCCCTCCATACCACCTTCCACTGCTGTCACAGGACTCTCATTGCATTCCCCACTCCTACAATTCATGTGTCCTATTACATACGGCACTTAACCAGCTATTTAGCATCTTGAATATCCATGCTCAGTATAAGTGATAAGTAAGCAAGCATGAAAGGCCCCACGTGCATTAAAGCATCTCCACGCAGCATTGAAAATAACTGTTGTTAGCCAGCATGGCTTCTGTCCTCCCCGAGAAGGGTGCCTTTCGCCCGTGGTTGCCCTTTTTCAGTCTGGTATTAATAGCCGCATCCCATTGGCCCCCTACGTGAGACACATCTCAAGATCCAAATCCATTTCAATAGCTTGGCTAGTGCTGAAATATGAATGTGCTCGTTATCCCGCTTTTCGAACCCAAGTGCTTATTCATGACAGAAGCGGGAACTTCCCCCTTTCTTGGTAAAAGTGCAGTGGCATGGTTTATTAAAAAGTGCCAAACAGCTATGGGGCAGCGGCCAATGAAGACAATGACCTCGTAAATTGTACGCCGTCATAGGTTTTGAGCAGTTTGGCCTCTTTTTGGTCATCATATGTGCCCAGACATAATTCAGGACTCTCTCACTGCACCAGCGAGTGAGATCCTAAGCCTGACGGCTGAAACAAATAAGTTACTGCAGATAAATCCATCAGCTACACTAAATACATCTTCTTCTTGAGACTTTTGCATCTGTACCCCGTATCTTAAATAAGCATAAACAGATACTCCAGTGGTGACTGAACTGCTGGCACTGACTTCTCATTGTGCTGATAGCATTAAAAATGCCACCATCTGTCTTCACTTCTAAGCACGGGGTATATTTCACAGAGATAGCACCAATTAATCAATCTGAAGCTTGCAGTTGTTCAGTCACACCACAATCGGTAATTAATTGATGAGTGATCCAATTGTGGAAGAATTAGGTTTTATTCCCAGGATACGGGCAGTATACCATTGAACAGGCACCACAATATGAAGAAAGATTAAATCCAAAGTTATATCATTACCCGAAAATCTGCAGTCAGGAGTCAAATATGAGATTGAAGGCCCAGTCAGCACAAAACAGAGGAAGTTAGCAAGCCCAAAACAAGAAACTAAGGACAGGAAAACCGGGAAATTACCAAAGGTCGTACACAAACAGGGTGTTCAACAAATGCCAAATAAGTACAGTGGAATCACAATGCCTCACAAAGAGGTAGCTAAAACAGAATAAAATACCCCACCAGTTCACAAGGTACAGGCGCAGTTAAATATTTACATGATAGTTGTGTGGTATTTATATGTTTCATTAAATGGCTCCTTGTAACACCTACCGCCAGTCAACACACCTTAGAGCCAGTGCACGGCTTTAGCCTGCCTTTAGGAGTAACAATTATGGAGAATGTCTTGGCATTCGGCTGTTCCATTAAAGGATTTGACCTTCAGACTTATTCAGTACATTACAACAATAGGGAAGAATATTAATTTGCGTTCTTAACCTTCTGGCTTGTTGAAATAACATGCCGTAGTGATTTTTCACATCATTGTGTTTCAACAGTATTAATTCTTATCAGTTCATTAAAAGTTAGATGGGCCGTGTAATTAAAGCTGACAGAACATGTAATGGGCTTGTGGTTTCTTATGTCTTAAAATATACAGAGGTGCTTTGGACACGATCACAGGCAGCAGCAGGTCACTGTTTTACGCTGGGCTCTTTACATTATTAGCTTAAGAATAATGGCACACTCAGGGCTCTAGCAAAGATCTTCAGCGCCACGTCCTATCGTGCTTTGTCGCGCCATCGGGCGTTCTACATTTACCATTGTTTTCTGAATATTTCTTTTATTGAACGTGACTTTAAGGTCAGCACGCAGAAGAAAAATAGCAACAACAAATGCAACACGGAACAAAAAGTCTGAACAGCAAAGGTTATCACCAGAAATAGCTAGCACAAGTGTCGAAAAATCTAGTGTGGGTGTTACTTACATACAGTCGGGACAAAGATCACATGCAACATGCTGCAGATCTTAGCACTGGAGCAGTGCCATGCTGTCAAGGGGGGATTTGCAGCCTTACAGTGATAAGAGATGATGCGGACCCTAGTGATCTACACCAGCTTGAAATTCTGAACAGACTTGAATGCAGTGTAATTCCCCTGGTACCTCTGCAGACGAGTACAAAGGTTTTAAGCTTAATTTGTAGACAGCAGGACAAGTCAGAGCAGAGGTGAAAAACAAGGATGTGTTAGTATTTGATGTAAACTGGAATTGTTCTTTAGATGGGCTGCAAAATTTACGAAATCTGGCATCAAGCTGCAATCTGTAAATGCACAAATCAACCGGACAATGGGAGGAGATTATCCAGAGGGAATTCATGTGAACACCTGATCTGAATCCCAGGAAGAAAATTTGTATCTTAGCATTAGTTAATTTTAAAACCAAAATCCTATTTATATGTAATTTTGTTTTGGTCCGAGGTGATTGTAAAGTTTCCCAGTGAGTAAATAAATATGATGAGCAGGGTATTTATTGGCCACTATGCATTTTCCAAACTGCTGACATGACCCCAACGAGAAGTACGGTCAGTTTTCAATTAACTGAACCCATGGTCCTGAGCTTAGCCGGGATCAGTGAGAGTAGCTGCAGCTGCTAATGGAAGCAGATTTTCTGCAGACTGTGTCTATGTAAACACCTTTCTCACAAGACCGCACATTCTCTCCTGATTCCACACCAGAGAGTCGTTTAAATACCTTTTTACCAAATCTTCTGGGGTTCTTGAATAAGGAAGGTTATTTCTGCGCGTACTGAATCTCATGGGTAGTAACTTGCAGAAACAGGAAGGATTAAGACACTCGTGAAGTTACGTTGCCATTGAAGGAGCGAGTTTATTATATGCATGTATTACTGTCACCTGACCTCTTATCCAGTATATGGCTGGGAATTGAGCCTGGAGTCAATCCCAGGCTCCATAAGGAACAAGACAAGGGACATCCTGGACAGGGTAAAATCCAATCATTTTAAAGCTGCTTATCCTGAGTCAAAGAAAGAAAGAGCAGGGGTACACTTTGGACAGGATGCCCGTCCATCACAAAGCACACACACACACACTCTCACACACAATCATACACTGCAGGCATTTTAAAGCTGCCAGTTAACCAAGCTGTACGTCCTTGCAGTGCACTGTGGGAGGACACCCATTGCATCCTGGGAGAATATGTAAATTCCTCACACACAGAGCTAAACCCCCAACCATAGAGGTGTGAGGAGACTGTAGTACTCATCCTTATATTTTATAGATTTATTTATTAGACTAAATAGCTCCATCGGCTTATTTGTTGCTTTTTCATGTGTAGCAGCCTTGCCTTCTAATTAAGCCTGAAACTATTTCAAGCTGTGCAGCGCAGAGCAGAAAACTAATATTGGAAAATCAAGCTTAATTAACCGTATCTCCCAAAAGCTTCTCAAAAAGCAGCACTGTATTATAGAAGGAGCTGTAACTTGTGGCTCACGGCCATACAAACTGAAGTATAGATATACAGAAATGCAAATTACAATTACAGCCTCTCCCTCTACCTGATAAAATCTCATTACTGTGAAGTTCAATTATTCCCTCCGGCTCTCAGGACAGAAACTCCTGTAATATAATCCACAAAAAGCCCTCTGTTCTACACTCTGAGAACAGTAAGAAACAAAGTCAATAGAGAACAAACTATTCACTGTTACTATCTTAATTATTATATTTCTGCTAGTTTCTCGACGGTTCTGAAGTGAACCAGCTTGGATCAAGGAAAGCATTTTCAATCTCCTTCTGTTATCACCGTCGTAAATAACTCCTTCCTTATCAAGAGGGGTAGCCATTCACAATGCAAGCTGTATAAATATACGCTATCAGCACTTATCTAAATGGTTTTGTGATGCTGTTTATTTTGAAAATAGTTTTGACTTCCAAGGGATGTGTTTTTTTTATCCTCAGTGATAAGACCTAATGGCTAATGAGTACTTTTCTGGTAAATTCTTTTAATTTCACTTAATAAAGTAATAATACCAATATATATAATATAATAAATCTATTTTGGGTTGAAAAAAAAAATCAGGATCTTAAAAAGAGGGATTCCAAGTGCTTGAATGTTGCAGTGTGAAAGATATTGAAATTGTGATAAAATAGTTGACATAATATTCCGCATGGAAAACTAAATTTGACTTTTGACTGTAGCATATTTTGTAATACATAAAGTAACCACACTATCTAGTGTATTGGATATGTGGCTGGAAAACAATTGCATGTCTAGTTTAACACTTCTCCGGCAGTTACTTTGCTTTTAGATATCTTAAGATACAAGTATCTTTTTTTTACTGACTGTACACACCAGGAAACAAGATATCACAACACCCACCATTTCCATTTATTCCAGCCTCTCAAAGTGCTGGCGAGAAAGATATTGCCACAGATAACACATCAGCTAAAACACATTCTCATGGAATTATTAAACCTAGAGGGCCAAGAAACTCTATATTTCTGGTCTGGATTGCACTAGCAAGTCTCAGTGTGCCAATTCTTTTATACTTACAATGTAAAATTAAGATGTAAGTATTGCGATTTTCAATCAAGGCTTAGTATTTGTAAGTGATCATAGAGCAGAAACAATAAAACCAGAAATATATGCAAAATATTGTATAAATTTACGTGTCTTCTCGTTGCGGTATTTAGACGCATCGAATGATTTATGGCGGCGGTCGGTGTGTTGATGTTAAAAAGTGCTTGTGTCTTTGGCCACAAAAAGAGGCGGGGCCAGCAGACGCGGGTCTCCGCCCACCAGTGCCGCAGACACAGCTGAGCGCAGCTTGGGAAAAAACTTCGGAGTTCGTTGGGCTTTTGGCCAGAAACCCCATCACTTCTCCCAGGAGGAGGAGGTGGAAGCCAGAAGTGAGCATTTGCAACGACACAGGAACCGTCCGACGCCGATGTCATCTGCCAAAATTCACCTAAGAAATACAGACCTGAGACGGTTTTTAAAAGGATTCTTCCTGAACGAGCTTGATTTTTCCTGATCCGTTCTTTCTCTTATTTAATTTCTCAGGGAGCTGGACGCAATTAAACTCGGCAGACCATGTTTACTGCCTCCTGGTCACGTACGTTCCAGGCATGGCTAATCAAAAACGATAACGGACAATATCGGCGAAAACAAAACAGTCAATAATGAATGTACAAAGGGGCACAGGGCAGGGGGAAGCCTTAGAAAGTGCATCACAGAGCACGCATACTATGGACAATTTAGAGATTGCATAACTGCATGCCTTTGGATTTTCAGAAGGAAACCAACATTAGACAAGAAAAGATGAAAATGCTTCACAGACATACAGAGAGAACTCAGGAGATGTGCTGCAACAGGGCTACTCACTGAGCCATTGTTCTGTGATTGAAGATGGATATATTTGGTGGGGGACAGCAAGCCTGTATGTGTGCAGTTCAATCACATGTTATCTCAGTTAAGAATCTGGATCCTCCATCTTTTGCCAGTTGGTTATATGGGTCATGTTGTTGAGGGCATGAGTGAAATCCTGATTAGCCTGGGATATGTTACACAAATTTAAGAACAGCTCAGAGATTCTTGAATCGCTAAGTACCTCTACCATATTCCATAATCGTATTTAGTATTTTTCCAAGCCAGGATTTAATATAATCATGATGGTTTCAAGAAGCAGTTAAGCCAATTGAATCCATTATCATATTAAAACAGTTTTTAAATATCTAATGGTACATGCAGGGTGGCTCAGCGGCCATGAAAGCTCCTTGGCCAAAGCTTGCATGTCCTCCCCTTGCTGTTTGCATCCTGTGGTCCAAAGCCATGATGTCAAGTGAGCTGGACAATATGTAAAAGGGTTTTAAATAATATTATAAAATAATATGACCAGGGCCATTTCTCCTTAAAGGACCTGGAACTGCTTGTGTTTGACCTCTATTCCCAAATGGGTGTTTTGATCTCCTCTTGCAGAACACCGCTATAAAGTGACAAATGAATTCATATGCTAGATAAACGTATTCGAAGGAATATAGAGAGAAACACAACATCAGAGTTGACTTCCTTGGAATGAACTTGCCATTTTAAGCCTGCCCAGAACTGTGCACGGCGGCAAATTTGGGTTTAAGTGAGAAGTGGAGAAAAGCTTCGTGGATAACTGTTCTGGCAAATAATTCTGCAATATTTTCTGCCTCTTCCATAACACTCACTCCATGGTGTCCTATAATTTTCTGTGGCATTTTGTTTGAGTACAGTCTGTCTTTGAATGAATACAAGAATCAACAGAGAAACAAATTATATTCAACAACAGACTGCATCTTGTAAACAAACTTCAGCACAATTTGGCTAATTCTGTGGGCTACCTTTTGCACAGAAACCACAGCATAAAAACTGGCAGACACTTGACATGCTGATGTAGCTTCTAAGCAAAAGAAAAAAAAAATGAATAAAATGCTTTTATCTTTTGGGTACATCTATCTTAGTGATTTAAATAGCCCCATATCTAAATGGTTTTGAAAACAAAGCTAGTTTCTTATGCTTAATATCTTAATAATTCAACTGTGTCCACATGTAAAACTTCAATATATTATTACGTGCAGTTGAGAAGCACTTGAACTGTAACTTTACTAGCAACAAAGAGGTACAATGTAACCAGTCGTGATGCAAAACAGTATACACACGCACACACACAGATATGTTTTTCACACATTGAATCAGGGTGCCATATTGCTGTACGTCAGCAGCACACTAATTAAAACATGGTTCGCAGTCAGACAATTTCGCTTTACGTACGTGGAATCTGCGTAGGACAACTCGGCAGCAGAATCACGCCGCGGATCGAGGCAGAGGAGCGTCGGACTGCGGAGCGGAAGCGCGGCTGCCGAACAGCGCGGAAGGTCCGCAGACCCGGGGCCGAACGGCCGGCGATCGGGGTGCCGCTCCGCAGCCGCAGTCACGGCCGGGCCGCCTCCATGCGAGTCCCGCTCACACGTGATCCCTGACGCTGCCCTGCAAACGAAAGTAAGGAAGCGCGCAGTCAGCTGGCAGGCAGCGTTCTACTAAGGTATGTTACCTATCGGCCAGTTAAACGGCGACATTTGTTGTATTTGCCTTAATCACTTAATAATACGTGATTTTACACTGTGTTACTTTAATGCGTTATCTGAGCCAGGGACCCCTGTCATCTTAAAATGGGCAGCTCTGCCTGTAACGCAAAAAATGAAAGCTAGTTAACTGATACCGCAGGCTGATGTACATCCTGTGTTTAATGTCTTTTTAAACGCTGCTTGTCGCCGAAACGGCTCCTCGGATTATAAGGGTTTGCTAAACCATCAGCCTTAGTGTCCCGTTCTTCATGTGTGTGGATGTTTTCCTCTTTTGCATATTTAACGGCCCAGCACTTACAGTATTGACACTGATTAAAGAAGAACTGCAGTAAAATGAGCTCTGGAGCCACAGCCGCGTCCATGGAGCGGTTCAGCCTGAAGGAGGACCTGACGTGTGCCATCTGCTATGACCTCTTCGTCGAGCCTGTCATGCTGGCCTGCACGCACCACTTCTGCAAGGCCTGCATCACCACATACTGGAGGAGCATCAGTGGGCCCGTAACTTGCCCCCAGTGCCGACAGAAGTTCCCCACCAAGCAGTTCCAGACCAATTACCTAGTGGTGGCCATGGTGGAGAAGGTGCGGGCCAGATCTGCAGACAGCCAAGACCTGCAGGTGGGTCTCGTGCGTTACGCCACGTTACCATATTGTGTTTGCAGGGCTATGTGCTTCACTGTGCTTCTGGACGTAGGCTCCGGGCTTACAGTGCCCTGGGACCCGGGTGGTGTGTAGCTCTGCAGGCCAAGCCTCTGTGCCTGTAGTCAGAAGGTTGCCAGTTCAAGGCCAGCCACAGCAGAATCGTCGCTTGAATGAAGCCCTTAATTCCCATCTCCCTGGGCACTGTTCACTGCAGTGGGCTTGCTCTCGCCAGCATGCGGGGCAAGATGGGGCAAAGCAAAAAGAGAATTTCCCCTTGTGATTAATAAAGTATCCCTCCTCTGTTCCACCGTCTCCGGCTCATGCAACTTGCTGATTATTCAAATTTTTTTCCTATCCCAGCTGAGATTTTAATGCATAAAATAAGCCAACTGACATAGTGAAATATTTTCTGCAGTTTTTTTCCCCCCCAGTCATGCGTTAAATGTTTTTTTTTTTTTTTTTTTTTTTTTTTTCTCTCCCCTCCCGGGTTTCAGCTCAAAGTCCTTAGCCATGAAGTCCGCTTTCAGCACTTCTCGGGTGTTGTAATCATTGACTGCTTTGAGAGAACCGTTGCCGTTTGCTCTTCCTTTGTGGGCAACATTTAAGAAAAAAGAAAGGAACTGGAGAGATACTGTCCTTATTTTCTTAAAATTAATGCAATTACATATTTAAATAAATTACAACAAGCCTTCAATGCCTCTTTTAATATTGTTAAGATAGTCTCTGTTTTTTTATGAATTTGTGTTGACTACTTTGTTACTTTTTGTGGGGAGAGATTCTATGTAAGCATGAAGCAGTGTGATGCTGGGGTTGTTTCGGTAGGTGCTGACATAGTGGGTAGCACAGTGGGTGTCAGTGTAGCTTCATATCTCCAAGGAAAGAGTTTCAAATCCACCGCCTGTGTGTGGAGTTTCCGGAGATTTCCTCTGGGTTTTTTAGTTTCGGCTTCTGATATCCAAAGCTAGTGGTTGAATTGATGCCTTTAAATCGCTAATGTGTGTGTGTGTGTGTGTGCACACATAGTGGTGGCCAAAATTATTAGAACACTTGGCATATTTAAAAGGTTTCAGTTTTTGTTGAATTGGCCATTAAAATACCCATAAAACAAATGAATTATCTACAAAGTGATCATTATGCTCTATAAACGATAGAATAGAGCCTTC
>JAODKL010000002.1:8377164-8387257 GCA_026780765.1 Petrocephalus schoutedeni
GTGTGCCCTGCGATGGGCTGGCCCCCCATCCTGGGTTGTTCCCCACCTCGTGCCCGTAGCTTCCGGGATAGGCTCCAGACCCGAAATGGATAAGACGGGTTGGAAATTGGATGGATGGATGTTAAGGATGTTACATTTATATTCTGATTTTTTACCCCTTCACCATGGCTGTATTATAGGTTTAGGGTGTGTTTAATCTGAAATGCATTCTGTAGGACTGTTTAATAAATGCATCCTTTGTAATTCTAGTTTTCTACAGAGTCAATCAGTCAGTCAGCACTGAGGATGGCAGTGCCAAAAGTGGCTCTTTAAATATGAGCATTGCACAAATACTGAATGACAAGTATAAATTTGCCACAATACAGTGCAGCTGCTGAATTTGCCTTTTTCATGCCTGGAGGCATTCTTAGCTGCAGGATGTGTGCACCCTCGTGTTTGCCTTCTGCTCTATGCTAATGAATCTTCCATAAAGCAAAGTTAATGGGGTTGCACATCTTTGTGGTAACAGTGCAACATTTGGTATGGTAATATTTAGCGTCACATTGAGAGGATTTATCTTATATCTTGACAACAAATGCAACTGTGTATTTTGAGTTTTATATGACTGTATGTGTTACAAACACTGCAGCAAGGAAGGTATCTGTTATATCGTCATAGTAGCTGAGTAAAGCTGTGTACAGTTCAGTTCCTCTTAAATTTAAGGTGTCCTTACAGAAGAAGGATTTTAAAGCAGGCAATGAATATCTCATAGGATGTTCCAGCGAGCTCACTGTCCAAGTCCCACTTCATGCCAGCTGACCAGCACTGGCAGAACTGTACCCTTTAGTTTATTAAGGATTTTTGGTAATGCAAAAAAGTACAGCAGTAATATTGTATGAAAGTATGTATTTTTGAAACATTCTTCTTTTACTTTCAGACTCCAGAGATGAATTTCAAGTGAGTACCAACAATTCATCACAATTCTCTAAAATCCAGTCGTCTTTAAGTATCCACACAAAGTGACTAGATGGCTCGCCATGCTGTTGCATTTTCTTCAGTTAATTGTATAACACAGAAAAAGCAGCTTCCTGCCTGTCTGTGACTTCAGCCCGGCCTAATACCGATCTCTGGCACCCGGCTTTTTAGCACAGTGCTTATGGGATTGGTAATGTGCCGGATATTCCAGTTTACTAATCACCGTCATTCCTGAGAACTTTAAAGGGACCCTCTTATGCTCATTTCACTGTTCTTTATTTTGTTTTGGGGTCTGCTAGAATAGATGCACGCTTCAGTGTTCCAGAAACATTATTTTTCTCATACTGGGCATGTCTATTCACTTGACGACAATTTAAAGGTAGGCGGCCAATAAGGATTGTGTTGCACAGAGACCTCACCATGTCACGGAAGTATGGGCTGGAATTGTTTGTGTGCATTTTAAGCAGATTAGAGAAGAGCGGTTTCTGTAGTGAGAGTTACTCCCTCTGGCATATACTGTAGGCTTTAAGACATTGCAGGCTTTTTACATGCTCATAAAGCTGTATTAAATACTAAAGGAAAGGGGGAAAAAACAGGAAAGCATAATAGGGCCACTTTAACATCATGGGCTTCTAGCATCTTCGTGTTTTTACTTTTTATCACAAAAAAAATGATTTAGTGATCCAGGACACAGCATGGAGATAATTACTTAATATGCAGAAGAATGTAAAGGAAGTAGTTTAGGTTAAAGGTTTAAAATGTAAATGTTACACACTTTGAGTAACAGATGCTGTTCTTTTAAGAATTCAGATAACTTTCCACTGCCAGCAGTATCCCATTTTGCCTAATTGTGAAGCTATTCTTGAGCGATAGCAGAGGACTCACAGCAGACAGATGCATCAACACAGCAGTGAGAATTCACTCTTTGACCAGCTGCTCCATATTCACACACTTTCTCCAGCTTGTGTCCTATTTTAAGGTTATGAGTGTACAGACATGATTCATGTTAGCTCACCACTTATTTTAATCCTTACGGTTGCGTACTTCTTGGTTATTATCAGGACTAAATAACAAGTACTTTAAAGCCATTTTATCACGTTTTTTTTGTTTTTTGTGGTCTAGACTGTCTGTTGAGGTGGAAAAAGGACCGGACTTAAACATGAAGACTTTTGTTGCAAAATATAAAGGTCCGTTGCAGTATATCGTTTGGAGGAAGATGTTCAAGTTTTTGAATCCAGGTACTCAAGAATTGGAATTATTCGTACATGTTGGTATTAATAGCATTTCAATGATTAATTCCCTTCACTACATAATTTTGAATGTCACTGTTAGCGTGCGTTAACCAGAGGGAGGGCTTCTATATTTATTTTCACAGCATGCAAACATATGAGTAGGAAAAGACCATGATGATTGGTTTGAAGATCGACAGATGGGATGGATGGATAGATGGATGGATGGATGGATGGATGGATAATGAGATAATTTGTGTGATTGCAGTAAATTATTGGTTCATCATGTTGCGTTATGCTGTTAGGCCCTGCTCCGCTTACTCTCGACGAGGAAACGGCCCATCCAAGTCTCTGCCTTTCCCGGGACAAGACCTCTGTGGTGGAATGTGACAAGATAGTTCCCCGCAAGCCCAGCCCCATGAGGTTTGTCCAGTGCGTCAATGTTCTCGGGAACCAGGGCTTCCAGTCAGGCCGCCACTACTGGGAGGTGGGAGTGGAGAACAAGGCAAAGTGGGATCTGGGTGTGGCCCTGGAGACTGTGGATCGCGGGGCCCGGGCCAAGCTCTGCCCAGAAAACGGCTACTGGACCCTCCGGCTGCGGAACCAGACCCAGTACTCCGCAGGAACTCAGCCCTGGACCCCCCTGAACCTGACGTCCTCCCCCCGCAGCATCGGGGTCTTCCTAGACTTTGAGGAACCGAGGGTCTCCTTCTACGACGCAGACACTATGCTGATGCTCTGCTCGTTTAACAACGGGCCGAACAGGAAGGCTTTTCCCTTCTTCAGCACCTGCCTGAGTGACCAGGGGCAGAAGGCCCAGCCCATCCGCCTCGTCCACTTCCCACTGGGACCGCTGTAAGCCCCGGGCCTATCAATAAATGGTAATGCGGTGTGTATTCCTGCTATTCAGCTGCACCGAGGGTGGCGCTTTTTAGCAGGGAGTACAGTTATCTGTAACTCAACAGCAGTAGATCTGTATGCTTTTTCTTTTTAATTTGAAGGATTATAGATGTTAAAGGTTGAGTTAGACGGTATTGCGGTAGGTATTGATGTCTATTTATTAAGGAGGGAGTTCAGACAGTCTTCTGCAGCCTTATTCTGCCAAGCAGTAGCTTGATAATGCGTGGTGTAGTTACACACTCATTAAACCAATATTTTTTGAACCGATGAAAGCCAGAAGTGCCATGATGTTCCTTTTCTACACCTGTGTCTTATACAGTATACAGCATAGTATAGTTAATTCTTTTTTATCCTTGGATGGATTCATTTTAGGTTTGTTTTTTTTCCAGTAACATATCTTATCTGTGTTTGTTTTGCTAATCATTAGTAAATCTTTACATTTCATTTTCTTGTGTTCATGAGAAAATATGTAAATGCAAATTACGAAGTTCCATTTATGCATATTATTTCCATCACAAATGGCATTTATGATAATTCCTTGCAGACTTGATTTGCTTAATTTGTCACTTTTAATTTCTGTTAGCTTTTATAAAAAGGCAAAGCATCAGGAAATGACATCACAGCACTGTATTTTGGTGTCACTCGATTAAAATATTGTAATGCAGAATGCTGTCATTTGTAAGCCACCCACAATGTGTGATAAACAAGCCATTTATTTTCTTAGGAATATATCTGTGTTGGTTACAAGTACATGCCTGTTGGAATGTAATGGCAGAGGGTTTGTGTCAGACGTGAGTTTCCGGTGATATCAGGGAGACAGACGGCTTCCCGATTCCATCCCTGATACTGATTGCAGTTGCATCCTGTGCTCAAGTCGGCATTCAGTGGAAAGCTCATTAATGAAGCAGGTCCTGACGTCACATAAAGTGCTCCTCTCACTGAAGTAGATCCTGAAATGAGATTCTCTCCTTGTCTGCTAGAAGAATTGTTTGCATTCAGTGTCTAGATAATAATAATTAGAGTTTGAAAGGGTGATAAAAGTTAGTTACATAATACTCTGTGACCTATGCTGCTCTCAGTGCAAAAGACTTTCCTGAAAACAAACAAAAAAAATCTGCCAGTATGAGAAAAGTGCTCATATTTGGCCTTCCTGCAGACAGTGTCTTTTTCCTTTCGGCCCAGGTTGAATTAAAATAAATTGCCTTGGGGTGAAGTGCATCAATCGAACGCTGGTGCCTTTGGTATCTGTGTCGAGGCACCGCCATGATCCTCCTGGCTGTGTAATCACATAATGAGGTAAGCCTCAGATCAGCTTGTTTCAGCTTCTTTGGGCTTTCCTGCCAGGCAAAGGATCCATCCAGCTGGGAACGATATGTCAGGTTTCAGAGGGATAATGCCCCCCCCCTTTCTGATTTGTGCAAATTTCTACAGAAGGTTCTCTAAAGAAAAAAAATCCAGATTTCTCCCTCCATTCAGTGAGTGCCTATGGTAAATGATATGGCATTGATGGGAACTGAAGGAATGCATTGGCTTAAACAGGGGAATTGACTTAGCAATGTTTTGTTTTTTTGTACTTAAGAAGGTTTAGTATTCAAATTTGCATGCAGAAGTGGCCGCAGAGCTGTCTTTGTCACTATGATTCTGCAATCCCAAGTATATCAGTGATATATTCAGTTTCAGGTAGATTTCTAGCAACTCTTTTATCTTCAATTCAATTGCTTATTTGCTCTTTCAGACACCATAATCCAAAGTTTTTTTTTTTTTATTTGCACAGCTGTTGATGTTTCTGAAATGATGTTTTTAATCAATCCCAGTAATTTCCCAGTGAGGCTTTCACCACATCTTCCACATCTTGAATGTTACTCTACAATACTTTTTTATTCTGTAGTGTAATCATAATCTCTTCCAGTTTTATCTGGTCAATTTTAAGCTTCCTGTTTCGATTCCTACAGTGCCTGCTTCCCCTCTAGCTGTGACCTACCAGGTGTCCCTCACATTTGGTGTTTTGCAAAGGATTTTTTTGTGCTGGTTAGCAGATTCCTTTATCCATATTTTCATAACCCATATGCTACCTTCTGTCAAAAACATTCTGCTGCTTTGCGAATGTTACTCATGACTGTATGCAGAGGTACAGAGACGGGACAGGCAGGGCAGGCAGGGGGCTCCGAGCTGGGAGGTGGGCTCCTGAAGGGAAGCCGACGGCCTGGGGCCCCTAGCTGGGAGGGGGGCTCCCGAGGGCGACCGACAGCCTGGGGCCCCATACTGGGAGAGGGGCTCCCAAGGGTGGCCGACGGCATGGGGCCCCTAGCTGGGAGAGGGGCTCAGAAGGGCGGCCGATGGCCCGAGACCCCAGGCTGGGAGGGGGGGTCCTGATGGCGGCCGATTACATCAGGGCTGCCAGTCCTGGATGGCCAGTCTCCTACAGACTCTAGATTTCCTTGCTATCTGTGCATTCTTTTTTACAGAGAAGTGAAATTAAAGGGCTTGTGTTTCTTAAATTCTCTGTGTTAATATGATAAATTTACACTTCACAGTAAAATAAAGCTAATAAATCTTACCATGCTGTGGGGAGGGTGATTTGGAGGGCCCCAGTGGGTCCCCGAGTTCCTAGGGTCGCCTCTGACTATATACAGTGAAGCTGACCTCTCGTGCATGATGTCTATTTTCAATTCTCCATGAATCTCATTCTGTTTAGGTTCTATAGACCCTGTTCACTTAACTAGCTCACAGTATGTATAGTTTATAGCCATTTGTACTTAGTGGACAAGCAACCAAGTACATTATGTGATACGTGATAAGATGCTTATCTGAGAGAAGCAATTTTACCGCCAGGTAGTGTGTCTGCTGTCAGCAGGGTTTCCGGGGGTGCTGGGGCTGCTCGCCACTGCCCCCTGTTGACCCTGCACTGTGTGCACTTCCTTGTTAAATGAAGCTGAGTCATGAAGTGGCAGGAACGGAATGGGTCAGTTTCCTGTCGCCCTGTTGGTCGTAAGCACCTAGGCTGGTGTCTTCCTGTTCCTCGGGATGGCCTGATACTTTGCTGCCCTCTGTTGTTTGTTTGGGGTACGTAAACGTGTCTGGGCACACCCTGGGGATGCATTTATCTGTGTTTCTGAAATTTGTGTTAAAAATGTCTTAGACATCATATTTCTTCAGTTTATTGGAGGTAATTGCTTTCTCAAAACAATGAATAATGTTGCTACTAATAATATATCATGATAGATTTAGCTCCTGATGTTTCTCATTCAGCTTGTTATTTTTTATGTAGTGTCCACAAGCCAGGATATATTATTGAGGCCCACAAAATATGGCTTAATATGATGTTTTTTTTCAGTCTGTAATTACGCCAACACCCAGCAGGAAAACCCGGAGACAATCACATTATTGGTGGGATTTGATTTGAGTTAGCCCACACAAGGCCAACTTAACCCAGTTATGAGCCGGCACTCTGTCCCTGCTAGATGATGGGATGCTGTGATCTACTGCAGGTACAGCAGTGGCTCTTATGTAAAGGGAAAGAAAATCCCTTTAGTATACCACAGTACAGCATTCCACATTTATGGTTATAATAAATCAGGCATGCGCACCAGAGTCAATTAAAGAATTGTGGTTTTAAAATGAATTGAAAAGGAATAAACATTGATTAAAACACAAAAGCACTGGAACAAACCTAAAACAAACCAGCAGCTGGAAGCTCCTGTTACCAAGATCATTATGAAAATCTTAAGCATTGTGTCCAAATATATTCCTAGTTTTGAGATGCAGCGGCCAAAACAGGCCAGTGTTATAAGATTTTCATAACCCAGTCACTAGGTTATATCAGAAGCAGTCAGAAGATTTTATAACACCTACGACAGCGGTGATCAGGCATTATGGCAGGAAAAACGAGCAGCGGAAGAACAGGAAAGTCCATTTGTCTGCACACACACTTCCAAATCATGGCAATCTGCAAAAGACTGGGGACATCCTGATCTAGATATCAGCCCTTTGCAGAACAGGAAAGAAACACAAAAACAGCATTTCAGTCTGTTTAAGCCCTTAAACTCATGTGAAACTTCACCTTTTCACATGACGACTATCCAAAGCACGCGGCCATTGCTGCACTGGACCGGTTCAGCAGGGACAGACCCTCAGTGGACCTGTCAGACTGCTCATTTGAATCTGAACATAAATCATCCCCAGTGAGGCTACCAGTGTTTTGCCAAAAGGCCAGAAGAACAGACTGCATCTGTACCACACAAGAGTGTATAGTAAGTGGAAAGCTAATAACGATTTACCTACAAATGGTTTTTGGTTCCTAATACATATGCCAGTTAATCTGCCTAGTTATTTAGACATATTGAGTATTTAAAGTCTTGCAGGCTTCTTTTGCAGTAAAGCCGAAACACTTTTCATAATTTCTGTATTCATAGCTATATATTTTTCCAGTATGAATTAAAAATTTCAGTTCTTTACCGATAGGATGGTTGTCTAGGTATTTGATTACGTGATTTATGTTCTCCACCTGTCTGCTGCTGACTGCTACCAGACTAAAAGGTAAAGAGACTGTGTGTCGCCACTGTGCCAGCTTGGGAAGCCAACTAGACAATGATGATGTTAAATCGGGCCCATATGCCCCTCAGTACAGCCCAGTAGAGGTTCAAAGCAGTGTACCTCCTAATGTATGGAGAAATGTGTTATTAAAAAGTGCAATCTATTATCTCCAGACTAAAATTAGTGAAATAACGCCAAAGCATGGAAGGGAGAAAGGTCCTTCTCTCATTCGCCGCCTTTTGTTTGTGCCATTACAGCCAAGAACGAGTGATAGTGCATCCAAATGAACGGCGTCCTCTGCGCGGAGTTGCTCGCCTGCCTATGGAAAGCCCCCGCACTTCAGGATCCTCCCACCCTAAAATAAAAACATTGCATAAAACAGGCCCGAGCAGCAATGGCCTCCAAGCTGAATTGTGTCCTATTGTCTCCCACTGGACAAATGGCGGTGGACGCTGTCGTCAATAATCACTATAATAACTCACTCATGACATGATTAACATCATCAATCCATCCTGTGAGATAAAAAAGGTGCCCGTCACATAAATAAAGTTTCTGTGTGAGCTGGTGTGCTACAATTCACAATCACCCAGCCCAGTTAAACGGTGACATTAAGACGTCGTCATTATCTTTAAGCTGAGAAAGTGGGTTAATGTCACAGGAACAGCGTAACAGGAGCCTTGGAGCACCGTCAGGTCCTGGGGTCAGGAATGATTTTTGAGTGTATAATCAGCAGATTTTCTGGTATCATATATCTATCTATCATCTGAAACCAATTGTGCTACTCAGGGTGGCGGAGGATCCTGAGACTGTCCCGGAGGCCACGGGCACGAGGGTGGGGCATCTGCCAAATGCTGTAAATGTAAATGTTTATGAATAAAGAAGTCCGGTGCCAGGCGGGAGGAGGAGATGCTCAGTCTATCCATACCAGGGCCAGCTGGTCCCCCGGACCTACTACATATTAGTACTGCTTATTTGGGAAATGGCTATTGAAAAGTTTAAGGAACTTCCCAGTGGGCCAATATACTAAGGGGAACCCCTCCCACCCCTGATTGGTGGCAAAATATACTAAGCCCTCCCCCCCCCCAATCAGTAGCAAATTAAATCAAGGGCCCTTGATTGGCAGCCTATCTTGGGGGCAGCAAAATAAACCAAGGGCCCCCCCTCTAATTGGTAGCAAAATATATCAAGGGCCCCCTCCCACCGATCCGGAACCTATCCCGGAGGCATGAAACAACCCAGGATGGGGGGGCCGACTGAATACAGCTAATAGCACCTTTTACTTGCATTTTTAATGTCCAATGTAAAAAACCTCCCTCTCAGTTACTTTTGAATTATTAAAAAGCATGCTTACATGTTATAAGCACAATGGAACAATATGATAGACAATAATCAAGATATAAGGTACTGGGGTCAGTTTTCATCACAATTTGCTAAGTAGGCATTCTGTCCTGAAATTCATCATGCCTTTGGAACATTACCATGAGTGAAAATGATTGTAAATCACTGGTGTGCTTCACAATCACTTTGTTTATGAATAAAGAAGTCATGTGCCAAGCTAGAGTAGGAGATGGGCTCTGTCCCAGCCACTCCTGTCCTCTGGAGTAAAGTGGGAGACACTGCTTCCTGTTGATGTCTATTCCAGGCCCAGTGACAGACCAGGAGGATGTTCTCTGAGCTGTCAGCACCTCTGCAGTTATCACGGCGAGCCCTCCTGACACCACACAGGACGTCCACTGACAAAAACAGCCCCCTCCATCCCTCCCCAACCCTAATTCTCACCAGGTCAGTGGAGTCATGGAATCAGGCATTTTAGGCCCCTGATCTGCGCACACACATCCGATCTGCTTACCGCTGCACTGCGCACACATCCTCAGAACTGCAGATAGTCACGCTAAAGCATGTGCCATCTTGGTGCCCAGCGTCAGTCTGCTTGAACCGCCCACCTAAGTGCATGCACTGAAATAGCTATTTTGGGTACTGAGCGTGCAGACTGACACTGTTCCATTCCGTCGGAAACCCATAAAAGTTAAACCTGTGGGGATCTCACAGAGCTGTTCTTCCCGTCTGGGTAACAGTCTCACAAAGTGGTATGGCAAAACCTGAGAATGCGTCCGTCCCAACACAGAGTAGAGCCAGGGAAAGTCACATTAAAAGCGGCAGTACACCATCCACACCAGGGCCAGCTGGTCCCCGGGGTGTTGCCTATGTGGGCCTATGTGGGAAGTGGCTATTGGGAAGTTTGAGAAATTTGGACTGGTTTGCCGAAAAGTATACCAAGGGGATGCCCCACCCTGATCATCAGCAAAATATGTAAATTTTTTGGCAACTGGCAACAAAATAAACCAAGGCACCCCCCGAATCATTAGCAAAATATGTCAAGGCCCCCCTCCTTCCGATTTGCGGCAATAAATATCAAGGGCCTCCTCCCCTGATTGGCAGCAAAATACATCAAGGGGACCTGCCCCCCCCCCCCCCCC
>JAODKL010000002.1:8387357-8400459 GCA_026780765.1 Petrocephalus schoutedeni
GCCCCGCCTCCATCCATTTTTCATAGAAGCCATTATAAAATTAAACCTTTATGGATTTAACTTTAACATATACTGAATCATGTGCCTTCCTCTGAACGGGGTCAAAAAAGCTGAATAATAAGCCTGATGCCTCCAAATAGCTTCGACTGTCCTTCCTGGGGCATGTTGGGCAGGATGCCACCCCACCCTGCAGTGTGGCCAGTCACAGAAAGCAAAACCACTACATCACTGTGCAATGAATCGTGGGATATGTTGGTCTGCAAAGGATCCATTGGGCGATTTGGCAAAAGAAGGACGCATATCTTGGCCTCATTTGAAGGAGCCTTCGCAATGGGACAGCCTTGTCGCACTGCTGTGAAGTATTCAGACTTTGAATGCAGCACCTGAATTAGGACACAGCTATTGATGGGGAATATTAAGCTCAAAAGCCCACCTCCCCTCTGCATTGGATGGGCTACAACCAGAGTGCATTGTGAGAAAGAAGGAAAAGTTTTGACCCAGTGGCCTTTTGAGCATGAGACTAGAACCAGTTTTACTTTTAGACTGCCTGTTTCGTAAGCAGACAGCTTTGGATCAGTCCCCTCTGTCATCTCATCCGCCAGCTCCGAAGTACAGGAACAGGGCTTATAAAGCTGAGAATATCTCACCGAATGGTATGGGCTGATAACTTCGCATTTTAGGTACGGACCAAACCTTACAAAAGATCAAAGAATTGTGTATGGATGTTCCTCTTCGACCCGCTCGCTCATTGTTATTGTTAATTATTATTTATCACTGCTCATTACTGGCAGCTGAAAGAAGATGGTCACCCCCCCCCCTTCCCACCCGCAGGCTGCCTCTGGGGCTCAGCCCAAGGACAGGGCCTTGAAGCACCACCGCTCCTTCCGTCAGGTCCCGGGGTCAGGAAACACATTACAGACCCCCCAGTTTAGAGCCACACTACAGGTCGTGACATTGCAGACGACTCAGCTTGGCCTCTTGGTCTTTGTCTTAGGGATTGACTGCGTACCCCATTGTTAGACTCGGCACGAAAGTTCACATAACGAAATTCCCACTGTGCCAATCTTATTTCAAACCGATTGCAAACAAAATTGCTGAATTATTGAAACTATGCCTGATGTGAATTGTTATATTATATTGAATTCCCAATAGAATTCCCAATAAAATAAATAGCATGGCTGACTACCACTGTGTCTCACGCTCCTTCCCTTCAGTACACATCTCCCCATATTAGGCTTCATAAAACTTAAGAATGTTTACCGTCTTCCTTTTTGCTGGGGATTCCGAGCGTGGCTTAATTGCATTAAATGAAGGAGAGACTGTGTACTGATAAATTTCAGTAAAAAAAATGGGTGGTATGAATCCACGGTTTTGGGAATGATGTGCAAGCAAATTCTGTAATTTCAAAATGCGCAAGTGTGCAAGTGTTCATTTATTACCTAGCAAAAACAAGAAGTGTTGCTGAAGCCAATGGAATGAATAATAAAATGTTAAAATGGGCAGGACTCCCTTCTTCATGAAATGCCTCACCTGCCATATGGCTTTCAGGTTTGTGCAGCCCACTGGTGGAATTGGATTTGATGATCTGATGCAGCTTCTATCTAGCAATGATGTCTTTGCCACTTTGAACTTTCGTGCTTTAATTTTATTTTCTATGGTGAATTTGTTTATAAAGTCTTTTTCATCCGAAATTAAGCAAATGGTTGTAGTAAATGTTTTGTGCTTTCCCAGCACACAAGCATTTAGTTGATGTTAAATGGAAGTGACAATGGCCAAGTGTCAATGGAAATGTCACTGAATCGGTGTTAAAAATCTTACATTGATTTTTAATCTCTTCTTCACCCTGAATTATGTTGAAAGAGCATTGAACATTTAACAAAATTTCAACATAATATAAAGGATTAGTCAATTTTCAATCATTCGATTGAAAGCAGCAAGAATTGCTTCAACTGTTTTGCCTATAAATAAAATGTGAAATGAAACGGTAGTTCATGGCAATGATTTCATCATACGACATGCAATTGATTGTGTTATTTGTTATTTGGTCTTATCCACAGCCAATAAGAGACAATATAATAATAATAATAATAATAATAATACATTTACTTGAACTGGAGAAGCATTGGAGCATTTATTTTACTTAAATCCGATCATATATTTAAGTCTGTAACCCTGAACCAAGGCTGCTTAGGAGTTTATTTCTGTACAGCACACTAAACCAGTCTGGTCCCCCCAAGACGGCTGCTAACAGATATTGAACAACCCCACTTCTCCAACACTCGGGACACTTGATTTAGCAATGTGCAAAAGAATCAAATGCAATGCTGGAAAGTGCTGACCAGACTTTCAGCACCGAGCGCCAACAGGAACCCTACCTTGCGTCAAAGTCAAAGAGACGTCTACAGCCTTCCGGGGGGCACAAAGACAAGTCTGTTTGATAAATGGTATTTTACAATGTCTTTTCAATGTCGAAGCAACATTTCCCTTGGAAATGTTCTCCAATGTCCCAGCACACCCTGATCTGGGGTCCCAGTGCACCTCACTGACACTGTTAGCTTTGGCAGTAAGGACGAGGGAGGAAGCAATCACACGCCACCAGAAGAATGTTTTTTGTATTTTGGGACCCTGCTACAGACCTGATTATGGACCCCTAGTTTAGTGGAATACTCTAATTGCAAGGGATCAATGACCCCATTGTGTGTAGATGCGTGACTGGTGGGTAGCTTGCTTTAAAATGTACACTGTTCAGCGGCTGCTGCAATAATATTTAAAGGCGTGTTGAGCTGTGTGTTATTCTCCACGGTGTCATGGGGAGCAGCAGTGGGATTCTTGGTTCAGTCCTAACTCTGTCGTAAGATTTTCTTTGGACCGCTCGGTTCATTAGGGTTTGACAAAAATTCTAAGCACTTCCATTAAAACATGCGCATAAATATTTCAACCTTCATTTGATTCATATCATTAAAGTTCTTAACTAAATTGTGTAATTTTCATAATTGAGAATGTAAGGTATCTTCTGTGTAACATTTCCTGCATCAGACACTTCTATGGAAGTAATGCTAACAGTTTGGTTAGCCTCTCGCTTCTGCCGGTGTGTTCTCCCACCTAATCCTCAGGTGGACAGGTAAGGAGCAAAGGGATATTAGAAAACTGTGACCAGTTCCTTTTTACCGCAGTCCCAGAGCTCTGTGCTGCCCACAAAAACAGCACAGTGAAAAAAGAGGCTGGGACCCACGTCAAACATGAACACAGGGGGACTTCTCTGGGAAAACACACACTGTTCTCTGTAATTACAGTGCTCGGAGGAGACCTTTCAGTGGGAGCTCCCCTATCTGCTGATAGAGGACTGTGCTCCACAGCTGATTTGATTTTCAAGCATTCGCTTGTGTGTGTTTCTTTCTGATATGATAGAAGTTCACCAAGGACTTTGCCTAATGTGATTCAGCACATGTTTCTGATTCATATAATATACTGTTTGAAGTCTCTGAAGAGGAGTGAGAGGGACTTTGGGGTGGAGCTGATTAGGGTTATGAGAGAGCTTTGGTAAAATGCTAGCTGGATTGAAAATGAAAACATTCAGAAATGATGGCATGCAGTGTCCATACAGCCACACCTTATTGCGTTTAGTGTGTTTTCAAATTTGCTTAAGATGGCCGAGAATCAGGTGGAAATGACATTTTGACCTTTTTGTTTGGTTCTGAGTTTCACCTATTAGTAAAAAAAAAAAAAAAAAATTCTTATCTACTTTTAGTTGTGAATACAGGTTATTAAAAAAAAATTCCCCTCTGATTTATTTATATTACATGTATATAATATATGCCTCATGTCATAATTCACTTTTTGCAGCTCACTAAAAGTCTTTTTTTTGCACAAAATTTTCAGTATTGTGTTTAATAAATTAAGCGTAAATGATGCGATACTTATCTTTTGTGTCTATATCCATTATTGAGCACTGCGCACACGGACTCAGGCTATATGGGGGCATTTGGGCACTTGTCGTAGATGAATTGTATGGCTTAGTTTAACACCTTGGAGGAGGGATTGCGCTGTACCCACTACCGAGGAGGGAGTATTGTCACGAGTGTCTGGCTGCCCCACAAATCCGTCCTGTATTTTAAGAATGAACCGGGGTGGTTGCATGTTGCAGTCACGAGCCGTAAAAAGGGAAAAGGAAATCATTGTAAATCTATTCTGTTCGTGAAAAAAACGTTTCCTTTTTAACGAGAAAAGAGCTTTTCTTTTCGTTGACAGTTAGCACATCCTCTGCGCTTAGGTCTTAGCAGAGAGAAACAGAAGAAACTCACCTGAGTTTGGCTCCACATGCGGACAGTAACTTTTTCTCTCCTTCTAACGCTTTTGACCTCAGAAGTATTAGCAGCTGACGAATTTATTATAAGCTTTAAAACTGTATAGAGGACTGGAAATCTGGAAATGAAGAGAGACTTTACGTTTTTCTGCCGGATTTGGATTGGGATCGCTTGTGCTTCAGGTTAGAATCTTTGCTATACTGGGGTGCGCAGTTCAAAGTGCATCCTCCTTTTGGGTTTCAGTTTTTATTCCTTAAGTTTCACCTGACTGATGACATTTCTACGTTACTAAATATTTGCATGGCTAATTTGATCTGTCTTAAAAACTGTTCATTATAAACCATCAAGAAAGGGTATCTAACTCTTTTTACAACACATATCCCTGCATGGAGTTCAAACAGGTTGGACCGTGATCGTCAATGGAAGTGATCGGTCATTTTTTTTGTAATATTATTTTTGCATTTTGCGGCGTTAAAATCACATGAGTTTGTTTGGGTCAAAATCTTCAGCATGATTTGGAGTCGTGTTTGGGTTATGGAAATGCATTTTCCGAATTAGCGTAAAAGAAATTTCGCTAATTTGGAATATAAAAAAAAGGTTTTTCTGAATGAGTGCAGTAAGTGTATGAAGTGACGGCCCATGACGGGGTCAGGCAGCTGGTAATGAGCGGCGCCGGAACCTAACTTCGGGTTCAGTCTTTGTTATACTGACCCGTTATTTGCTAACTCAACATGTTATCGGGTATGTGCATTTTTATGGTGTTTGTTGGCCATTAGAGATTTTCTTTGGCTGGTAGAGATCCAGTACGTACAAAACACGTACAAAAATTCCACACGCGCCTGAATCTCTTCTGATTGATATTTAGGTTACTGCGTTCATAAAACGATGAATTGATTCAGCTAACAGACAACGCCTTTGTATGTCATGTGGGTCCTAGACTCAGTCGCTAGGGGGAACCTTCAAGTTATTGCAACATTACTTGATCAAGAGTAATTGCTCTTAAGCACTTTTGGGCAATTCCTTGTTATAATTACCAAAAAAAAAGTTTATATTGTGAGTGAGTTAAGAAATGGTTGCTTCTGCAATATGAGGATTTGTCACAGTTAAACTTAATTTAAACAAACATTACACGTCTATGTGTATATATAGTGAAATGCACTGAAATATTTCCAATCTATAATAGGGAATCGCTGCACATGATAATATATCTTATATATTATATATGTATATAAGGTGCTTTGTGTTTATGTGGTTTTAAAATGTGATAATCAGAAACTAAATATGCATAGGAGGCTTATTTTCTAATGTTTTCTAATATTTTCTGATGTTGCCATAGCCAGTGAAGATTGTGTTCATATTGTGAGCTTTCTTGGATCACATTTTGTTGGGATGTCTGCATGTCTTTTTACTGGGGAATCCATGCTGTTTTTATATGGATGAAAGTGTCATTACATTGTGTAAAACCCTGTCTCGACACATGCACTCAACACATGTAGGGTATCAGCTGTAATGAAGTTTTATTTGAATGTTACCCAAGATTTAGACAACCAAGCATGGTCATTTATTGTTTATGTTGGATTGGTATAATCATTAGTCTGTCCGTCAAGGACATTGTGTCATCTATGCCTTTTTAAAAATGTGATGTTTTCATTCCTTCAAACCACGGAGTATAGAAGAACAGGAGCCTAGCGACGACTAATGGACATTCAGTAAAGATTGAATTTTTATCTAATTAGGTTGCATTCTCTGGGGCAGAAAAGTGTCTAAAGATTTTACTGATCTGGTGGAAGTGGATGCAGTTTTGAAAAATTTGTGTTATGCCCAGTCTTTCGGTATCTAGAGTGTCTCACAGGTAGGCCAGTCATCTGAAACAGTGGCTGCTTGATTTACATGCGTTTAAAAGAATACTCTGAAATATGGATATAACAGTGTTTGCCAAGCCAATAAGCAGTTAGTAATGGTACTTTGTGTTATGTAAAAAGATAATTGCACAGTTATTGCTAAGTAGTCCTGTGGTGTAAAGGGATCTGCTTTACTGCACATTAGGTAAAAGACACATTTACAATATTTGACTAAGCATTGCAGTAGTAGGTAGCACATGGTCTAGTTAAAGATTCCGATGAAGCATCAGGCATCATTTGTTAGAAGTTTGTGTCAATGAATAGTTGCATGCCAGTATCACAAGTATGTTGTGAATGTTCGGCAAATTCAGGAAGGTTTAAACTGACCACATAGACTGTCCCATAGACCGACATTCAAAGACAGAAAAATCCATGACAATCAGCTGTAATAATTATTCCAAAACCACAATGTGGTTTAAATAAATAAATAAATACATGTGATTTAAATAATTAATGCAGCTTAGTTAAAAGTTACAGTATGCAAAATAATTACAATCATAAATAATTATGTATTATTATAGTGGTGATTGTAGCAGTGAGTGAGAAACGTCCTGCTTGTAAGGTCTTCATTCTGTGTGAGCCATAAAATGGTTGGTGAAGCGGTCTCCCTCACCATACAATTTAAGACAAAGCCATCTCTAAATAAGACTGTCCTTTGTAAAGGGTGTTGGGGAGAATTTCTTGGGTCTGTACTAGATTCATTTCTGCATTGCAGGAGGAAAGGTTAACCAGCCTGTGGAAGGCGAGACCTCCTCGCTTGGAGGTCAGCCCACATTTCCCAAAGTGAACTAAATTGTCGCTTAAGTTGGCCAGAATGGCTGGCGTTGGTTTCGGCCGTTCCCTAAGCAAGACAACGTCAAAGTGGCTAGTGCACGTGTGCCAGAATTGAATTTTTAATCTCAGTAAATATGTATCTGTCAAATTAAGGGTAAGTAGTAATGCGTGATCTCTTGTGAGCATGTTTAGCATATTGTGTCATTTAAAACAGCTAAATATGTTTTAAATATGGTAAATTTTATATTCAAGGGAAAGCAAGCGTCTGTGGTCAGAAGGCTCTTTGTCACCAGCCAGTGCAAATATTTGATATTTGTGTGCCCTGTGATTCCCCCTGTATTCGACAAAACAACAATGACTGCAGAGCAGCTCTAAGCTTAATTAATCTCAAATTGGATCCAGTTTTTGCTATAATGCAAAAGGTCACATCATCATTTTAAAATATGCAGGCAGGTTTTTATTTTACTGGGGGCCACATTTCATTCTATCTCCCTTTTTCGCCTTCCTGCCGCAAACCCCAAACCCACGTAACCATGCCCTGTACACTTCAGGCATTTTCTGATGGAAGGGTGGGCTGGACCTGTGTGCGGGAATTCTGACCTGCCACTGGATCTGTACATATTCCACCCATCCATATTCAGTATCTCACTGTCTGCTATTGGAAACAAATGCTACTCTTTTGAAATACATCTCTAAAGGGGCTCATAGGTGTTTTAGTTCATGCATATGGCAGAATTGTGTTGTCACAGGTAGCAAATGAAAGCCTGCATATTATATGATTTTAAGAATTAAGTTTGTCTCACTGAGGTCAAAAATATCTTCTTTGTGCAGGACTGTTAGAATTATATGCATTCTCTGTGCTGCTATTGCAAACCTCATTATGCTGGGTTGGGGGAGACGTAGGGTTTGGGGCTTAACCGGGGGTCTGCTGCCCCGGAGGTGTTCTGGAATTTCTTCTCCTCTTTCATGAGGTGTTGCTTTTGGACACACGCGAGCGCACACACGCACGCACACACACGTGCCTCGTAGGCCCTGCCTGTGAACCTCGGGGTCACACTCCGACTCTTTTTAAGGGCTGTCCCTCGGAGTAGCAGAGGTCGTTAACGCCGGGCTAGTGGATTCCTGCTGGGTAGAAAGCGACACGTCCTCTCCTCTGTGGGTCTGACCGTGTCACTGGCTGCGACCCAGTGTAGCAGTGACCGCTAGCTGTCCCCACTGTTTAGCCCACCACAGCAACTTGGAGCAGATCTCTGCAAATTCTTGGATAGGTTTTGGTTCATTGGAACTTTTTCCTTTCTTTTATAAGATACTGGAACACAATATAAGATAAGGGGCATTGTGCAATTATCAATCTTCTATTTGGCAATACAAAAGAATGTAAAATTCACCCAGGTGATTTTCGCGGTGTTTCACATCAATACTCTGTCTCTTTTCCTGAAGATGCAGAGATTTTTAGTGCAGTAATTAGCATCCAGGATGCAAAGAGAATAGAATGAGGCAGGTTCTCCTCCTGTACAGTGCAAAAGACTTTGGCAGTCAAAGGAAATTTTTAAAGCTGTCTATCTGGGTAGTAAGTGCACTTTTCCTCAAAAAATAAAACAGTTTAACAATAGAATATACGCAAATGAACAGTAACATGATGAAAGTAACAAGAATTTCTTCTGTCCTCCAAAAAGTCACTGATATCTTGCTGGATGGCTAGAAGAACACCACTGAAGTTCCCAAACTGCTCCTCAGGGGCACGCCTGTCACAAAGCGAGGGATGAAGGACTCTGGGGCATGAGTTAGGAGAACAAAAGGGGCTTTATTGACAAAACAGGAACAGGGGAAACAAACAGGAGCACCAGGGGTCAAAACGGGAAGACTAACTCTGGGATGGGCACAGGCAACAGAAGGGCTGATATTAACAACCAAACTGGGGATAAGGTGACAAAAAGGTCCTTAAATACAAAAGACTAACACACAGGCTAACGAGAGGCAGCTGGGAGTGATTTCCACAGGTGGGATAGGAACAAGAGGGATATAAGAGTAACAGGTGTGGCTTGTTAAGATTATGACAGGGAGGAGACTGGCAGGGATATGACAACGCCAGCCATTGCATGTATTTGTTAAAAGTCACCACCAGCACACTTAATTAATTAATTCAATTAGTTTTTTAAAGTAAAAAAAATTCGATGGTTGCTAATTGTATTCGATGGTTGCTAATTGTACTGGGGTAACTTGAGGTTTTGAAATGATTAGACTAAGATGCTTGGACAGATATATCAAAGTTTCAAACCAACATTCAGATACATTTTCTTTGCCTAAGACCTTAGCACAGTACTGTGCATAATTACAAACGGGGTGCATTTCAGTTCGGCGGTTCAGTCTGGAGAGCTGAAGTCCAGCAGTGGATCATTTCTTTCAGGCAATATGTAACAGAATTTGGACTGTTTCATGCAATGGGTTTTCTTTTGGTCATTAAGCTCAAAGGACTGACCCCTTCTGATCTCTTCAAGCCAGCTCTCCTGGGGCATCCAGCTGCTGGTTCGGTCAAAGGAATGCTATAAGGCGTGCGGAATTCCCATAACGGCAATGGGTGATATGCGAAAGCCATGCGTGGTGTCTGGTGGTCTTATCAGTGCAGGTGTCAGCTGCTCAGACACTGGCACTGGTAGGATGTGCCGTGCACTGAAACGGGCGGCCCGACCCATGTGCATACCGTCAGGGTCTCCCTAGGAGGACAACCAGGCAGATGTCTCTGGAGAGAGCCTATATAAAAAGTCTGAATTATGGTCCTGCACCAGCATACAGTATATTTACCTATAAAAACTGTCTGGGCAGCTGTGCCTTTAAACTGTGTTTTCCCGCCCTTCTGCAAATGCAGTAGTACTGACTTGGGCTTATTAACTCATCGAGATGATGGAATCTGCACAAATAGAAAATAAAAGACCCCAGTGCAACTTTACAGCCATAACTGCTAAATTAGAGCAAGAAACTCTCAGTGCTATGGTGTGAAGAAATCCCAGCGTGGCGGCCATTTGAATTATGCAATGGTCTATGATTTGTGCAGCTGTATTTTCACATGGAGGGTTGATTTGCACTTGGAAGGGCGAGAGCGTCTCGTACTGGTCCCGCCCAAAGTGCAAACTCCAAATCGTCATCTCCATCTGTACAAGGAGAGCGAGGTTTGTTTAACAAGCACAAATGCCCCTCAACCGCGGTCATCTCATATCCAATGTCTCAGGCTTCCTCAGAACGGTTGCCAGAGGTGGATAGTTCAGGTCCAGAAAGTAAAAATCCAGACCAAGATTTTGTTGCAAAGAACCGATTGAACATAAAGAGTCACAGTCACAGAGTGCTCAGCCGGTTGGTTGAAACAAAATCTTGGCTTGGATTTCTATGTTCTGCACCTGAACCATCCATCTCTGACAGTTGCCCGCAGCATTCAAAGCGCAATCGATCTCCTCTCGGTTTGAGTTGCAGCATACATGTTTTGCATTATGGTGCAGGTGATGACAAATAGGGTTAAAGGGACTCTCCGGTGGAAGACAGAGCGCTGTCTGACAGGGGGGTGTGCTTGCCAAGCTGGGCTTCTTCAGCAAAATGTGCTCCCCCGGATCACTCTCTGAGTGTGGCAAATGACATTGTGCTAGTGTTAGCTTATGCCGAGCGTAAGATTAATGCTGTTGTCTGCTTTTATTTGAGTCATAGGGCCACTCTGACGGATAGGACAAATATTCATGACCCCTCCCCAGGCTGTAATAAAGCTGCACTAATGCTTAGCACCCCCCTAGTATACTTTATTTGACAGATTCAGTGCATTACTTAAGCCTGACTGGGAAAGAAAAGTCAATATAATATGCCTCTTATGGGCAAACGGGATTTAAAACTTCGAAGGGTGAGATACAGAAACTCCAGATTGTTATCTGCCACTTTAAGTTATCCATCTTGTGGCAGTTCAGTAAACATTGTATACAAACAAAACTGCTTTTGACAAATGCTGGCTTTATGAACTAAAAGAATAAGGAATTTCTTAATCGCATAATCAGGGTACTAAGTGTACTGTAATATGATTGAGGTTGTCAAAATACTCAAGGCAGCATCTCAGAGCACATTCTATGCATTTTTTTACTCCTTGGGATAGCTATGTAGTTATCTTTTTAACCTGAACTGCTCCTGTGAAGTATCAGGCTATATAACTCAGAAAAACTGCAAATCACCTTAGAAAAATAAGTATCTTTACTGTCATCTCAGCTCCTTGATGCATGGCTCAAACACTGAAATGAACTATCCTTCCTCATTGGTCACAGGACACAAAATGATGAATAGAATATAATATCAACATCAAGGTGAATAAACACAAGACATGTTAAGACATAAGACAGTAAAATCTAAACATGGACAGAACACAAAAAATATATACACAGTACTGTGCAATAGCCTTTCCCAATTAAGGAAAATGTGTAAAATTGGTTATCTTGTAGGAAGTGTATATTTGCTCAGAAAATAAACAGAATTTAACATTGGAACATATGCAAATTAAAAAAAATTTAAAATAAAAACTAACAAGAATTTCTTCTGTTCTCCAAAAAGTCACTGATATCTTGTTGGATTGCTAGATGAACACCCCTTCAGTTCCCACACCTTTCCTCAGGGGCACCCCAGCATTCCATGTATTCGTTAATTAATTAACTTAATTAGTGAAACAACTCAATGAGGTATTAACTAGCTCAATATGGGGGGGTAGTGGTTGAGTCAATAAGTACATGGTTGTATTCGATGGTATGTGCAAGCACTGTAGTGACTTTAGGAGAGGTTTTGAAATATCTTAGCTGACACACTTTGACAGACACAATGCCAGAGTATCGTGCCAACATTTAAACATCATGTTCTTTGCCTGCCTTGGACTTTCCCACTATAATATAGCTAAACAACTGATCAGGTAGGAATTGTATGCAAATAGGCAATAGAAGATAAGCTTTTCAATATGTAATAACGATAACAACAATCAATGTCTGACTATAAGAAATGCCCCATCCTAGGATTTTACTTTAGGGCTCTGTGCGCTGAATGGGCGTCATGTAGAGAAGCTGCCATGTGCCTGTTACGTTCCGGTGTTTAGCATTTGAGCTTGAGTGAAGGTGCAGCTATCACTTCCAGCCACTGTGAAGCCGAGCGTTCCGCTGGTAGAAGCAAATGAAATCCAGATCGCCCACCTGAAATCATCGCTCCTCATTCTTCCTCCAGGATCTTAAATTATAAGTGATCGTGGCATGCATTACATGTTATTACTTCTGAGGTGAGGGCTTGTGTTACACACGGAGGGCAAACTGGGTTTTCCGTCTGGGACTCCCAGTGTGGAAAAGTCCACCGCCTTCTGGGGGTGGTGGTGGGGGGGTCTTCTGAGCCACGGGGTCTGAAAGTCACTCAAGTGCATGGTTTAAATGGCAGCACCAGCTTTGAAGGACCATACACCCCCCTCATGTATATTGGCAAATAGTCTGAAACCAAGTATGTTATGATTTCAGTGATGTTGATTTTGGTTTGGACGTCAGGAACATGTCTCTACCAGTACTGCGGAAGTACTATCAGCTTGGGGCTTATGTTCTTAGGGCTGATTTGGTCCCTATCAATGTTGAAACCAAACCTATGCTCTTGTGTGATTGATATTATTTAATTGCATGTTGCTGACATCTGAGATGTTCACCTGAAGTGGACTGGAGGTGATTTGGGGTCTGTGAATGTCAGTTGCTGATGGCGGCTAAAACAATTGAGGTGCTAACAAGGTTATACATTTGTCTCAAGAGAGAAAATATTTCTTAAATGTCGATGAAAATTTAGTGATGTGGTACTTCAAAGTTACTCGTTTCATAATTTAATCTCAGAAACAGAGGAGGTACTCTCTCTTCGCTCAAGGGTCTGCTAGTTGCACCCGAGCTGTAGGTAAATGCACCTTTTAGGGTACAGAAATGGACCCTGAGGAACATTTTTAGATTAGATTTAGGCCATTAGGAGTGCATTATTGTGTGTTCCGTGGGGCACAATCGTGTACCAGGGTGGTACCCTTTGTTCTACCAGTGTAGCGAGCTGCTAGCCCCCCCCCCCCCCCCCCCCCCCCCCCCCCACCCCCCCCCCCCCCCC
>JAODKL010000002.1:8400559-8411049 GCA_026780765.1 Petrocephalus schoutedeni
GCTGGGGAATAAACCCTTTTCCTTTGTGTTTGTGAGTGTGCAGTGTATCGTGTCACACTGCAGGGGGTACAGTGAGTATCAGGTTTTTCCTGTCAGGGACACTGCTGCTCCTCTAGGGATGGTCATGATGAGGAGGGACCCCCACCTCCCCATCCCCCACAGACAGACACCCACCACCACGGCCCAATGCACATTCTCTCACACACACACTGTGCCCTCCACCAAAGTCCCCTTGGGCTGACAGTCTGAGTCACCAGCCACTGACTTACATTAATTCCATTTTTTACTCACTGTCATCATGTGACATGCAACGGGCGTGGTTTTTCAAATGGCCTTTAAAATTGATTTTTTCCCCCCCACAAAATACTGAAGTGGTTAGATTTTTTGCTGAAAAATGTGATTTATTTTTTTTTTATATAAAAATGGAGTTCCTGTGGTAGAGCGGAGCAGCTTAGGTAGAGCTGATATCTTTTGAGTGCAGCCCTCACATCAGGACATCCAGGTCCCCTCTTTGGCACTCGCTGCCGGCTTCATAAATTCAAGGTTATTTAGTGATCCAGTGAGGCTTACCCCAGTCATCACCGCACGCATAAGAAGGTTGACCTCTGACCCCCCTCCATGAAGGGGGGGGTTGTTACCAGTGCCGGTCATCTGTGCAGACCAGCGGGGAAACAACATCTAAATAAATGTGATGACACTTTAAAAGAGGACAGCAGAAATGAAAGGCCGGGACGTCCCAAGGGCCCGCAGAGTGCGGGCAGGAAGCCCGATGCGGGGACACGTGGGGGCTGGGGCATAGGAAATCGCTGCAGATGGCTCCAGCAACATCCTCCATCGAGCGCGGAGGCAGGAAAGAGGAAGGGCAGGACACGGCAGATGGACACCAGCGGAGGGGCCCCCGCGCGTTACGCGCTTTATGGATGCCTCCAGTGCCGGAACGGCAGAGACGGCGGGGGCTGCCGTGCCAAACGGCCGGGAAATGGGTGTTGGTGTGGCTTTTTGTGTTTCCCTGTCTGAGTTCCGTGCATGTGGCGAAGTGACCGCCAGCCCCCCGCCCGTGTCAACCGAAGCGTCAAGCAGTCAAACAGCCAGAGAATTGGGTGGGCGGTGGGGAGACTATATGGGATGCTGACTCCACAGATGCAGGAGGAGGTCTGTTCTGTGGCCTGGCTGCCCTCCCACGGGGACGCTCTTCCACAGCGCAGTGCTTCTGAGGCATTGTGGGTAATGGGAAAGGTGGCCGTGACAATTTCAGTCTCAACTAGATGTGGGTGACATTTTGGGTAATAAAAAAAGAAACATTACTGCCAGTGATGAAAAAAAAAAAAATATATATATATATATATATTTCACATCTCTATGTATATCGATGTATATGGTGTACTGTGCAAAAGTATTAGGCCATCAAATAAAATGTTTAAAACTATTTAACTGTATATATCCGCAATGAATAAAACAGTTTAACAATAGAATATATGCAAATGAGCAGTAACATGATGAAAGTAACAAGAATTTCATCTGTTCTCCAAAAAGTCACTGACTTTCAGTTCCCAAACTGCTCCTCAGGGGTACCTCAGCCATCCCATGTGATTGCTGAATTTCACCTCCAGCTCAAATAATTCATTCACTTAATTAGTTAAATAATGATGAGGTATTGATCAGTTAAATATGTCATGCTGGTGGTAGAGTCAACAAATACATGGGTGCAATGCAAGGTTCCTGCAAATTTGGGGTCTGTAGGTGAGGTTTTATAATGGCTAGGCTAAAACACTTAGACAAAGTCATGGTTTTACACAAACATAAAGATTAGTTTTCTTCAGAATAGGTTTGCTCTGTACTGTGCATACGCCTTTCTAATTCTGACCGAATTGTCGTCAGATGCTCAAAGGAAAGTATAAAGGAAACGTGACATTTTGCTGTCAGGAGGGACTGAACAAAGATAACAGAATAATAAGCGAAAACAGGCAACCTGCAGCAGCAATGAAATATCCTGGTGAACTAACGGAATTGTCAGCAGACATTTATTTTGCGGTCAGAAGCAGCAAGAAACATTTACAGTGATTTAAAAGAACATTTAACTACACGCTTCGGGTAAATAGCTGACATTCTAAGGCAGTGCTTGTGGAGAATCCCCAGCATGCGTTCATTATTGTTGTCAGGTGTGGGGGGGGGGGGCGCCCTTCAGTTTCAGGGGATCGTTAATCCAATGCCAGTAGGAGACCAGCATGTAAGGACGTGCAGTGTCATCCGCCATGCGGCACTCTGACAGATTGAAAGTGCAAGCTGCTCAGCTTCTCAGGAGGGTTAATTGGTTACAGGATGCCTTTTACATGGTGTGGTAGAGCCCATGGCTACAAGCTTCTAAGTAATGAGATTCACTCTAGTGGGTTATTAGGATATTACCCTCATTTTTTTGTTTCAGGTTGACTAACCCATAAGCATCACAGGCTTTTTGATGGTTGCTATAAATTAATATTTTGTGCGAGGAAATTATGAGCACTTCATTCGCCATTTAAGAATCCAGCTGTGGTTGATTGCACACCCACTGACAGATATGGTCAGATCTTAGTCTTAGGTCTACACAACTGACACTTGTGTGTAGACATTTTTAAATACAATTGCAAAGGTACAAGTTCATCACAGGCAGCATGTAAATCACAACTGATACCTAATGATTGTGTTTAGGAGGGTTGCCTCTGCACACACATGCACACACATATACATGTATGTAACAGTTTTGGTACTTTGTAAATGGTCTGTAGGGTTTCCAAAATACCCCAACACTTTTTATGAGGCTAAACTTAGGTTTGTAATGGAATAATATAGATTTGCCGCAGTATTTCTTCCGTGAGTGTGAGTGTCTGAAAGCATGAGCGTCCCATCTAGGGTGACTACGACAGGGTTTGTAAACTACCATTTCAATCAAAAGGTCCTGGATTTCACTTAAGCACTGAGCCGTTGTTGTGTGCTGATTGGTCAGTCTCCTATAATCATACCTGTGTCACTAATGTGAAACAGCTGGATGAGTCTTTCAATCAAGGAAACAAACCAGTTAAAGCGCAAGAAGAACTGAACTATTTAGTTCAGTTTTAAAGTAGTCAGTAAAACCTGAAGTAACTCATAGTGTTCCTCCTGAAATGGATTAGGTGGTCACCTTAGTCATGCCAGATGCCTGAGAGTTGGCCACCCAAGTGTAGAAGAGAGCACTGAAGGTCTGGCTTTGAAAGAGACTTCCTGTGTCTGGCGTTATCTAATGATAAAGTGCCCTTCAAGTGGCCTACCTGAGCAGTGCGTCCTGGATTCTGCCTTCCAAAGGCCCACGGATCAGTGAGGTAGGGTCCTGCCGGAAACCAGCATGGGGCCCTACAGCGATTCATCGGTATTCATGCGTTGGCTTTTTACCTATCGTATTGGGTATTTTGTTCCGTAAGTGCCTCCATTATGCGATCTTCTTCTAACTTCACATTTCACCCCGCGAGAGAGAGCATGTGGGTTTATACAGACTACACGTTTCACCAAAGAGCTGTGCTGCATCTATGAGCACAAAGCTCTTTACACTTTTATGGCTTGAGGTGCCATAAAAGGATAAAAGGATGGTGAAGCTGTACATTTCTTTGTGCTAACAACAGAATATAACATAAGAAGTCCTATACTCACTCAGTATAATCCCACTGAAAGCAGGATTACGGATATAGGAGGAAAATTTAAATTAGGTGTGGCTCAGAAGTGTGCTTCATGAGTCTTGTTTAACCCAAGCAATCTCTGTTCAAACAGCCTGGTTAAAATAATGAAGTGTCTGTGAATTTTACCAGTCTCACATGTCAGGGAATGCAGGCTTCAGAGAGGCTTTCGCTGGTAGAAAAAGACTCCAAAGACCAGCTGAAATTTGGAGCTGCCTAGCCATTATATTGCAGATATTCAACAGAAAATCGAGTTACTTAACAGAATATTGCCAGATAATTAACTTGCAGCTGTCGAACTTTTTATATCATACTGAGCAAATGGTAATTTTTATTCCCCCCTCTCCCCGCCCATATGGATGTGACACTCTCCGGTTTTGTAGGGTAAAGATGGGCCTCTTGGGGAAAGTCCTTAATTTGTTTAATGCACCAGAGGAAATGATGCATAACATATTAGCATGCTGTCACTGCAGAGTCAGAATTCATGCTATCTACATCTGTAAACTGATTAAGCCACGGACAGCCATCTGACCTCCCCCCGTCATTCCTCCAGAGAAACGTGTCGGTAAATAACACGGCCCGGCTGTCCGTGCTGGAGGCCTGGGAGGAGGGCCAGTCCGTTTGTTCTCAGTGTGAGGGACATCTTGGAAGGCGATAATGAAAAATAATAGCATTATCATCCCAGGATTTAATTATTAATAGGTGGAGCTAGGAAACGTCATTTTCTGTACTGAATAAAAGGGTCCTGTTTTGGGCTTGATAGTGGGATTTCAAAAGAATTTATCGCACTGGTAATGTGCAAGAGGATATAGAGGGCTGGGCAGAGAGCTGCAAAATTCAAGGCATGTATAGTGTTGCCAGTAAATGACCTCACGCAAGGGTGACTTATCCAAAATCTCTGTGCCATGAAATCCATTTAAAGTCATGCATGGTTTTTGCAGAGCGAGTTCGGTTTGCTGACATGGAAAGCGCTGCCTTGCCAGGCTATAGGATGTGTGGCTGTAATTGTTTTTAAGCTCACATTTGTGACACTGTCCATGCAGTTCTGAACAGCTGGGCTTTGCATTAATTTATCACACACAGGGCGCTGTGGATGCACTCAGTGCAGCCAGTGATGACCAGCTTTAAAGTGAATTTGGTTTATATAAATATCTGAATGATATGATACATTTTCTGCTTCAAGTGCCTCCACATATGTTTGAGATGATAAGTAATGGAATGAACAGAAAATTTGTCAAGTTCAGAGGTGGGAAGTTCTGGTCCGGAAAAGTAAAAGTCCAGACCCAGATTTTGTTTCAACCAACCAGTTGAGTGCTCTGTGATCATGACTCTTGATAATTCAACTGGGTGGTTGAAACAAAATCTGGGTCTGGATTTTTACTTTCTGGACCAAAACTTTTCCATCTCTGGTCAAGTTCATCTGTCATGAAAGTGCGGCTTCATTGTGACTTATAAGTGTTAAGAGCACTGAGCCTCAGCTGTGGCAAACTCCTGCTTATCTGTGATACTGAATCAGGATTTTGGAATTTGTCATGCAGCTCGAGGCCTGCTGGTCTGCCAGGTCTCACCTGCTGTGTTATTGCACTTATAGACTCCTCACAAATGGAAGTCTAGGTCCAGGCAGGTGGAGAATACAGCAGAGTATTTCATAAGGATTAAAGGGACGAGCACCTGTACTGACCAGGGAGAAGATAATACTTTTTTGATTTTAATCTTTGTAATAGAGAACCTAATCTATATATCAGAATATGGTCAATTTTAAAAGCAGGAAAAAGATACTGAGGGAATTGAGATGTTTCTTGTCTGTGTCTGCCCTATCTTCAAGCGTACTGTAGGATTTGGAACAGAGACTGTGCAAAATGGATATCACTGACATGCAGGCAGCATCTGACTCCTAAGATAGGCTTACACACCAAGGTTTTGCACAGCTGCCGCGTTTCCTGTTCAAGCTATGATATAATTCAAGCTATGATGTAATTGTGTTTCATATTATGAAAGCAACATTTAACCATGTGATTCGAAGTGCACTCTGATGGGGAAACTAATGGTGGTTTTTGCTATTGTCAGAAATAAGGGTTGGTTTGTTAGCAAATAATCCTCTGAATTAACTAGATAATAAAGATAAAGATAAAGATAAATAAAGATAAAGATAATCCTGCTTCACAATAGGAAAAAAAACAAAGAATAAATTGGCAATAAGATGTCCTAAGCAATCTCCTTTACTTTAAAAGGACTTTGTGCAAGTGATTGTACTTTTGTGGCAACGGTTTCCAAAATCAGTTGTGTTTTTATAAAGGATATAAGGACTGGTTTCTATAACTTTCAATAGTTTTCAGTAGTAAAAATTCAGTAGTACTGTGATTGAACACTTTTGTCATGAATGAATGATGATTCCATCTATCTTTTGAAAATCCATATTGAACAACTTATATTATAACGCGTTACTTGCTCAGTGCCCCTGATTGAGCTCATCTGTGATTCTGTGTTATTCCTTGTCCCATGACACGAAAAACAGAAGAGGCATTGTAAAGGAGAAGCTGACATCGCATAGCAGTGTGATGTCATGTGGTAATTTTCTCTGCTCATCCACCTTTTAGCAGAAGGCCTGAGGGTGTCACAAAGTGACTGACAGGCCCAAAGCAAAACATACACAGGAGAGTACATGAAATAAAATAAAAACAAACGTCAAGAACTTTCCGTTAGTCTTTTCAAATGTTATTTAGCTAAAGTAATGATTTGTTTCTTTCCTCCTAGACGGAAATCATTTGAGGAAATGTAATGCAGTACATATCCTTTAAATCGACCATTAAAAATACCCAGAACACACCCAACTTGAGGGCATTAGTAGGCTACATAATGTGTACTGTGTATTCATGTAGGATTCTCTAAAACTAAGAGACATAAAATGGGTGTACAACTTTCAGTCTATCCCTAGACATAAAAATACTAACTGAGACTAAGATATGTAAAAAAATAAATAGAAATGTATCTTTAAAATAAATGCTAATAAAACCACACTGACTACATTTCAAATAAAAATTGAAAATAATATGGAAATTAAATGATAAGTACAATAAGACTGCCCTGCAGGCAGAGAGAGGCCCCTGCAAATTCTCTGTGACGTACGGAAGCCAAAGGTTTGCTTTCATTTATTGGGTAAATACAGGCACTCCTCAGACTAAGCTTAGGTCAGAGCTATTCGGGCTACACATGGAGACAATTACAATGCATTTTACCTTTGATCAAATTAACTGAACAAATATCCTCATTTTTTGACAGTTACACAATTAAATCTCTTATTAAATATAATATAATACAGTGTAAACATTAACAAACATAGTGTTTCAAATTAGTTATGCAGTTATAGAGATTTCAACCAATTCACTACCAAACAGAAGTATTGTACATGTCTTGAACCTTCAGATGACTTTATATGAAGAAAGTTTGGATTTTTTATTTTTTTTAATTTAATTGTCATGATCTGTAGTGGAGTTTAATAGCAATGTAGCTAAGTGCAGTTCAGTATTAGAAAAACCAGTGAGTGTAGAGTGTGCAGAAGGGTCAGACAGTACAAGAATAGATGGATATACAGAACAAAGTCAACCATAATCAGTGGATTCAAGAATTCTGCCAGATTGGTTATTGTTTGAGAACAAGTGAAATGCTAGTTTCTGGTCTGAGTTTGTTCTGTTAGTATTTTTAAGTAGGGTTGACTCGTCTTGTGAAAATTCAAATACAATCAAGGTAATCCACGCACATATGAGATGCTGAATTAATTCTGGAATGACATAATAATGCAATACATGTGTAAAGTGTGTAATGGACTGGGGGGGGGGCAGTGCTGAAGGTGTCATTGATAGTTTATCCTACCAACACGACTAAGAATTGCCCCCTCCCCACCTCAGCCCCTTTCTTAGGACGCTCCAGCACAGAGAATGTATTATCAACTCCAAGGAAGAAAAAACATGAATCCAGGGAATGATAGCTGGTAGACATCATTCCAGCACGCCAAGGTCACATGTCCCCTCCACAAGGAGCATGGCGCCAGATCCGGCCTGGGATGCTGGCACATACAAGCTGTCACTTGAAGCTGAGCAAACGCTATACCTTAGCAGGTTGATCTCGGCGTATTCCCTCCTCACCCCCTCACCCAACTTGACAACACATTCTTGGACAGCTGCCTGAGCTGCCCCCCCCCCCCCAAGTCTTCTTCAGTGCAGAATTTTTTTTTTTTGCCAGGAGGTTAGGAAAAGCACTCCAGATGAGGTCTGTACATGGGCCACTTGAAGGCTGACACAATCTTTCAAGAAATAAAATAAATAAATCGGCAGGGGGGAGAAGAAAATCGTAACATAAATCTTCATCAATGCAGAAATTCCCACCGGGAGGGATTTAAAGTGGATGCTGATGTATGTGAAAATAAATAAAGAAATATGATTTATGTGTGGTCAGCAATTTAGGTGCGGACTAGCTTTAGCACTGGATGTTTACAAAACCTCATCGTAAAACTTAAGCGGTGCCTAGTTATGAGATTAAAAGATACTCTTGTCTGCTTTGTGCACCTGGGAAGACGCAGCAATACACAGGAAGTGTCAAGAAGAAAGGGCTATGAAGATAAATGACATGTTATGAACCATGTTATGGGCGGATAAACGGTTCTTCAATGTGCACCGTTCACATTGCAGACCTGGCGCCAGTTCCAAAGGCAGTTTCTTCCATTCAATGGGTCTGTTTACAAAATTAAAGCAATGGAAAACAGTGATTTGTGAGTGGCCTTGGATAGACGAGGAGATGCTACTTCTTAATAGGTGATGGACACCAACAATTGTGTTTGAGGAGACATTTTCCAGAAGGGTACTTGTACAGGAAGCAGGATGCGCTTGTAAGATGAGATCTATGACTCAGAAAGGGACAGTCCGTCTGCTCAGTTTCAGCTGTGGGGAAAAAAAACTGTTTGTTCAGGGTGGTTTCAGCTAACCTGAGGCAATTTAAGAGCTGGTGGACCCTGGACAGTTAAGTCCTTTGGTCAGGAAGCATTGTAGTTTACAGTTATACACAAATGGATGTCTTTTAGCTTGTGGTCAAAGTGCATTCACTGGAATCTATTCAGCCCTCCCTGAAATGCACTGTGTGGTATGTAAACCACTCTGAAATTCAACCTTTTCCGTCGGAGTTAGTCACCATCTTGGGCTACTGACCGATAGCATCAGTAAATAATTAAAAACGGTCTGATGACGTGGGTAATGTAATCCCCTTCACTCATACACTCTTGTTGCTATGAAACATCAGCTACACTCAGTCTGCATAAGGTTAAACACAAGCTTGCCTTTCAACTCTGGAGATCTGCGTCGGTCATAATGTTTTAACAGCTGCCTTGTTGTCATTGACTAATCTGAGTTTTATCGACATTCAAATTTTCTTTATTTTCTGTCTTGACTATAATATCAACAAATACCCAGTTGCCTCCAACAAACACCCAGTGCATCTTATGCAGTATGTCTCCATGTCAAATTGTCAGAAAAGCTATGAAATACAATAGCAGTTCCATCAGAGTTTTCTGCTGCCTTTCCGTTATTCAGCTTCACATTTTTACATTTTTCACATTTTCTCTTCTGAGTCTCACATAGAAAAGTCATTCCTGTGGGTTTATGCTGCTTTTTTCCATTTTTAATGGATTGGTTTTAAATGAGATTCCCAAACACTTCAGTGCTAGGTCGCATTACCCACTAAAATGGATTCAGTCACAAGTGGTTTAAGGGCTCACTCAAAGCTGGGGGACTGAGGCTAAAATGTCCATCTGACCCAACTGCAGGCCAGCATATTACCAGTACCACACCAGCCTGCTCTCTGGAACCTTCTATTATGCATTATGTATTTCCTTAGCAGAATTGCTGGACATATATAACAAAGAAATCCAAGCACTAGGTGTCCAGGGTGCAACGCCAGTGCCCCATGCTAGATATCAACCTGATTACTTGCTGGGCTATCAGGAAAGCACTTGTGGGAGCTAACAGGAGACCTAAGCCGAAGAAGTAGACAGGTGGGTAATTCATGTCCCAAGAGTAAAAATCCCGACCAGGATTTTGTTTCAAACCGCCAGTTCAGTATAAAGAGTCAGTCACAGATTCACACACATGCAGTCAGGTGGACGGGTGTCTCGGGATCACCTGTAGTTAGGGTGACCACTGCTCCTCCTTCTAGCCCCCTGTCCTTCTTTTTCTGTCCCTGCTACCCGCCTCTCCCTCAGCAACTAGTACCGCAAACAAAATGCATGAAACACTCGCGCACACAGAATGCAGATGATGAGAACATCCACACTTGCATTTATTTTTTGATGCTGTTCTCTCTAGGGAAATCCTTTATTTGCCAGCTGCATGACTACAGATACATAGGAATTCTTCTCTTTGCCTGCCCCCGTCTTGCTTACTGTAGCTTGGGGGTCACAGTGGAGGATCAACCATTGTGCACCCCCCCTAGCGGGGTTAAGGGCCTCACTCAAGGGCCCACAGATACATGACTGTTCAGCCAAGGCCAGGCTTGAACCAGCAATCGACCAATCACAAGCACTGCTGAGCCACTCACCAGCCCTACATTAGCTGTTGAGATGTTTGATTTAGACATGGTATCTAAACGCCTTTTTGAGTCTTAATCCTACTTTTAGGACACACATATCCTAAAGTTGTCCTCCTCCTTAGAGTTATGCCAATGGTCACCCTAGGCACGGTGTTTAAGAGTGTGTGTGTGTGTGTGTGTGTGCCCTGTCATTGACCTCCATCCCAGCTGGGGTGTTTCCCTGCCCTGTGTCTTCTG
>JAODKL010000002.1:8411149-8428906 GCA_026780765.1 Petrocephalus schoutedeni
GTGTGTGTGTGTGTGTGTGTGTGCCCTGTCATTGACCTCCATCCCAGCTGGGGTGTTTCCCTGCCCTGTGTCTTCTGCTTCCTGGAATAGGCTAAAAGATCCTTTTAGTACTTTTTATAGTTTTTTTTTATAGTAACATTTATAGTAATGTTGTATGCATCCATATTTAAAACCTGCTTACCAGTACAGGACACCTAACAGAGACACGGACTGGATGCCACACGCCGCAAGCACTTTGAATCTGCAAAATTACTTGAAGGTGGCTTTTATAAAGTGGCTCTGACTTTTTAGTAATACAAACTAGAAACTGCCCTTGGTCTGGTTATTAAAAACATCAGCCGGCTACTGGTGTCTCGGTAGCAAATCTTTATACAGCTTGATGCAGAAATCCATCTCCTTACCTGAATACCCTCTTTCCATGCATTAGTTATTTTTTCCCTTGGCTTGATATCTGAGGTTTCCCTGTGAACTGTTTGTTTTCTAAACTGCCTATGAAATTAGCAGGATTAGTTTGTAGCAGCATCACCTTCTATTGGGTATGCCATCAGCAACCTACAGTCTTTATAATGAAGAGTAATGAATGCCCATATGTAACTATGGCACAAGTCTGGCTCCTGGTGGTTTGCTAACATTTGAACATTTGAACAACAGCCAGAGTTCTCTTGAAGATTTACCGTTTGCATGAACCAGCTGACTGTTTAACACACTAGCTTGATTTAACACGTAGTGACTTGATTTAATTTAATTACTGGATTTGTGGTGCGGATATCTAAAATGACAGTTAATTTCAGTTAAATGCCAAGCTGGGGCTCTGATCTGGAATGAAGGTTCATTTTGCTTTTGCTTATTCCTTTTGAGCTATTTTTGAACTGTTATTTAGGTTCAAGATTCAAGGTCCATTAATACGCATTTGTATCGGTGGGAAGAAAATGCCGTGATGCAACAACACACATCCACTAAGAGGACAACAGATCAACCAGGTTAATTCCTCTTGCTGGTGGGTAAAATAAAAAGAGCTGTGGGCACTTGTGTAATTTTGGAGTGCAATGCAACTAGCAGAGTGTCGCTCTCTAGGGCTTAAAGAGGTCCTCTCTGGCCCACTACCCACTTTGGTCAAGAGGAAAAGCATTCGGCATGTGGGGCCATTCGGGGAATAATCTGGAGTATTGCAGCAGGTGATTAGGGCCTGGGATGTTGCAGAGAGCCCTGACCCCATACAGAATGGCTGGCGTGAATGCTTTTGGCGTCCCCTCCCCGTCCCACATGCCGGCACAATAGCCACATGTCTGTTGTTGGACCCTTGAGCTAGGCCCTTAACCTCCAGCTCCAGGGGTGCTGCATGTTGGCTGACCCTGCACCGTGGCCCAGTCCGGCAGATGTCCGAGACTGCCTTCCAGTGGTACCTCTGCCGCTCGCCCTCCTCTGTCGCGCGTGCAGCCGGCGTGTCCACCACGAAAGCTGCGGTTATCGCGCGCGGACATTTAGTTTGTTTTCTCTCCGAGAAAAACGAAAAGCGCGACGGGTGTTATGCATTGTTCCGCGCGCAGATGCGCAGTCTGGGGCGGCAGCGGGTCGTGTTCATCTCCGCGGGCCTCCGATTTGTGTCAGCTCCTGCGGGGGACAAAAAGTGAGAGCTCTGTCCCGTCGCACGTGCGACGATCCCTGGTTCTCGAAGCTTTCACTTGCAGATTTACACACTTTGAATTAAATCAAATGGGCTAAAAATAATTTAAGAACAGGGCGGTGGGTGCCTTCACAACATTTCATTTCAACGCATTTCAAGCAGACAGTGTTGTCGTGTTACTTGTCCCTGCTACTTCTTAAATATGCTGGGATAAAGCATGAACTAAGCAACTGATTGCTTTTTCAAAGTGTTTGTTTATATAATGGACAGTCCCTGGACTGGGACCTACTCTGCCAAGGCAAGTGGACGAGAGAGCTTGTGTCACCCACTCGCCACAGAATTCACTGCATGGGCTAAACCATTACTTACTCTGACGAGGGGGTTATACAGATTATACCACATGTCTCCTGAAAGTCCCTAGATGGGCAGGGCTTCACCCAAAGCGTGCGAGGGCCATGTCAGCGACGGCCAACTCCCATCGGGGCCCCCGGGGCCTCTCTGCACTTTTGCACTTGTGTAGGAAGCAGCTGAGCTCACCACCAGCTGCTGTAGCCATGACCGCGCAAATCACCATGCTGTGTCCGCACATTAAATTTAGAAATGCAAAAGTCTATTACATAAAACTATAAATTCAGTTAAAAAAAAGGTAAAAGTTATGATAAAGCATGGCCTTAAAAACACAAGAATCCTCCAAAGTATTTCCACTGTTGTAAAACAAAATAAGTGTAAGGACCTAAATAAATATAGTGATATTTTTATTGCTAAAGAAATATTTTATTCTGTTGGATTTCGTTGCTAGCAGGATTGCACTCTCGATCCCTTTCTCTGTCCCCCCACCCCCCATGAGAATGGCAGAGCTCTTCGCTGTTTTATTTTTGCACCCACTCCCTCCCTTTTCGGCAGTTTTGATGTTCAGTCTTCCAGTGAGTTTTTGAGGCATTTCAACGAGTTTATGAAAAAGGAGAGAGCGTTCCAGATAGTCCTGCCAGCACAGGCCGTCCAAGCATTTGAACCAGCTCTTAGTGTACGCAGAGGTTCGCGGCTGACCGCAAAATATTTACAGAAGCTTGTGTGTTCTCTATTGTGCCTTAAAGCCGACATGGTGCATATCAACATTATGGATTTTGTACATGATGTGCAGGATGGTCTATGGACCTATGGCATGTTACGCTCCGCCGTTGTGCAGCTGCTCCTGACAATTCCACCTCACCATTGTGAAGAAGGGTGGCCAAAGCTGAGTCTTCCTCAGAATCATATGTTTTAGGTTCACTGTTGAGTAAAATACTCACAAACAAAACTGTCCGGAACACAGTGTGCCACTATTTTCCACAGAGCAATTTTTAGTTTAAACATACAAGGAATCAACTTAGGCTTCAGTTAAACTGAAAGGAGATGAACTAGTTTTTCTTTCCTATGACCTTAAAAAGGAAAGATGGGTGGTTGGATGGATGGATGGTTTTGTTGCATTCCATTATTCTCCACCCAATGGGAAGCTGGTGATTTCAGTGGTTCAGTTTAATGTGTTCTCCAGATTATTAGCAGTAATCGAGTACAATTGCTCTACTAATTTTTTAAGTACTTTGGATATGTTTGCTTTAAAGTTCCTCATCCTGGTGGCTTTTGTGATAAAGAAACAATGGATTTTTAAGGGGTGCCATGCCCCTCACCAGGCAAAGCATCCTTAATATGGATGGATATTTCTGTGAATGCAGTGGTTTTTTGCAGCTGAGTGGTAGGGACCACGGGGGTGCCAATTTTGGTCAGCTGACTGGCGTGAGATTTTCAATTCGAGACAAATCTGCACAGATGTGCATGTGTATTTCCATGTATATACGTGTTTTATTACTTTGTAAATAGTCTGCCGGGTTTGCTAAATACCCTAATGCTTTTGGCGTAGCTATTTTTAGGTTTGTAATTGAATAATATAGATTTGCCGTAAGTTTTCTTGTGTGAGTGTGAGAGTCTGAAAGCGTGTCATGCCAGTTGGCAGCCCTGACACTATAAGATATTTAAATATTGAGTTTGCAGAAAATGTTGTTGGAAGCCCACAATGGCGAGCATTCCACCTTGCCCCAAACCCTATACAATATCTGATACTTATAGGCAGAATCAGGCCTCTTCAGTACCGTATCTACTGTAATTCGACCTTTAAAGAAAGAGTACAGCACAATACAAACGTCTCCTATGACACACTGAAGCTTACATTAAGAATAAGCTCTGCAGGCTTCAGGAGATACACACACTACAAATGGGTATTTGCCCATCAACACTTGGCAGGAGAGCATGAAATGCACACAGTAAACAAGTGCAAATAAACAAGCCCTGGACTCCGGAATTTCTTTGTATCTTCAGTTCCTCTCCTAGAGATTTTATTTCCACTGCTGTCTTATTGAATTATTCTCCACACTAATCTCTGCTATAGCATAACATTAACTGCTCTCATGATTACATATGAGGCCATACCTGATTTGGTATGGCAAAATCATCAATCACAGAGCAGGGCGGACAGTATAGAGACTGAGTGGGATTAGATTAAAAAATACAGAAACTATAAACTCAAGCACTATGTAATTGTAAAACAAAAAAGTGGGCTTTATTGTTGTACATTTCATATGCAGGTATACATTCCAGCAGCGTGGTCGGTGAAGCCATGGCCAGTGAAGCTGCATGGTCACTGATGCACCGCGGTCATTCCAGCAGCGTGGTCGGTGAAGGCATAGTCAGTGAAGCTGCATGGTCACTGATGCACCGCGGCCATTCCAGCAGCGTGGTCGGTGAAGCCATGGTCAGTGAAGCTGCATGGTTACTGATGCACCGTGGTCATTCCAGCAGCGTGGTTGGTGAAGGCATGGTCAGTGAAGCTGCATGGTCACTGATGCACCGTGGTCATTCCAGCAGCGTGGTCGGCGAAGCCATGGTCAGTGAAGCTGCATGGTCACTGATGCACCGTGGTCATTCCAGCAGCGTGGTCGGTGAAGCAATGGTCAGTGAAGCAACAGTATGGTGGCAGCACAGGAAACACCATAGCCTATTATGTGGTTCCAGTCTTACTGCAGCCAACAACGGCAGCCAAAAACTGTGATGCACTGCCTAGTGGTACCCTGGCTTCATTAATAACCATGTGGCCTTTATGAACTTGATGAATGATCACGAACTGATTAAATGTCATGATCATCCATAATTTGGCTGTGATATTTAAAGGTGGATGATTAGTAGGTTAGCTATGCCATAGTGAGAGTTATAGGCCTACTGTTACGTCCTGTCTGTCATAGCTGCCTGACCCTCCTGTCTCCTCCCTAACATGGCCCTGATGAGCTACACCTGTTGTATGTTACCTCTCGTTAAACTTTGGGTATAAATACCAGTTTGTCTTGTCAGCCCCAGGCTGGACTTTAACTTCTACCTTTCCGTTGCCTGTGCCCTTCGCAGCGCTAGTTTTCCCATTGGGACCCCTTGTGGTCCTGTTTGAAAAGGCCCCTTTCAGTTCTCAATACCCCTGCCCTCGAGTCCATCATTGGTGTGTCGTGGCAGAATGACTGGACTCTCAAACAACCCCAGCAGTCTACACCTCCACTCTGGCTTCCATGTGTCTCAGCATCCAGCAGACCAAATATCCTGAGTATCTTAGATCCAAGGATCGAAGAGGGCACCACACTGCAGGAGCCACCCTACCTTCAAGTGGAGGACATCTTCTCCCTCCTGGAATCCCACATGGAGTGATGGAGTAATCACGTGGTGTGGAGGATCCCTGAGGTTGACGCTATCTTCCAGGAGTTTGGGAAGGTGCTATTGAGACTCACACCAGATATGGCAGTGGCGGAGAAGGTTTGGCACTTACTGACCGACAGGCAGAGGAAAGTTGAGCATTAGACCACTCAGCCTGCTGTCCTTCTACCGTGTGAAGCCACTCAGCCTGCCAGCTCCCCGCAGATTGCCACAGTGCCCCACTCTAGCAAAACGAGGAGAGAACAGAAGAAGCTGGTCGTGCCCACGTCTCCTTTCTTGGCTAACTATGTGCAACCAGAGTCCATCTTGCCTGATCTGGTGCAGTCAAGACTTCTGCCCAGGAGGGGCTAATGTTAATCCTGAGCCTCTCAAGCCCAGCCTGGGAGGGGCTGCCGCTCATCCTGAGCCTCCAGAGTCCAGCCCACAGGTGCCCACTCTTGGCTGAAGAAGGGCTACATCACCAGTGCCTGGTCTTGCAGCAGCCATGTCGTCCTTCAGAGAACCACAGTGGTCACGCAAAGTGTCCTGGCTATGGCCTGCTCGTTGCTTCCAGGTGTGCCAGCTGTGCCTTGCTTGTCACCTCCTGGTGTCCTGTCGGCTCCTGCCTCGTCATCTCCTGATGTCCCATTGACACCCACCTCACAGCCTCCTGTCGTTGCCTTGGCACCCACTTTGTCCCCTGCAGGTTGCTGTTAGACTGATGCCAGACTCCTTGGTCTCCAGGCTAGGTTGTGTCAACCTGGAAGATGCCTGACGTATGCACCAACTCTATCACAAGTCCCAGTACAGTCAGTGGTGTCAGCTGGTGCCCCAAAGTGGGGTTGGCCGAGTGCGTGTCTCCTGGAGGGGGAGACGGGGGCACACTATCTATGCTGGTCGCCTCAACCCTCATTTACTCAACATTGCCCACCCAGGCAATTCCCCGGCTGTGGCCCGTGGGAGTTCCCTCAGCGTGCTTCTACTCCTACCCTGAAGTTCCCTCTGTGCCCTTGTCTGGCTCTGATCAGTGTTGGTTTTTCCGGTGGTCCTTCTGGTCCCTGGTCTGGCCCCTGTCTGTTCTGTGCCCATTGTTGTGCTATGTTTCCTGTCATGTCGTGTCCAGTCTTGGTCTGTCCAGTAGTTCTGCCCCTCTGGTCATGTGTGGTGTCTGTCCCATGTACCCTGTTGGTCCTGCCATGCCCTGTCCCATCCGGTGTCCCATCTGTCCCTGGCCCCGTGGGTCCGCCCTTGAGTTTTGTCCCCTTGGTCCCCTCCCGTGTTCGTCCTGCACACTTCGGGCGGGGTACTGTTACGTTACATCCTGCCCGTCATATCCGCCTCACCTTCCTGTCTCCTCCCTGACATGGCCCTGATGAGTCACACTTGTTGCTTGTTACCCCTAGTTAGCCATGTATTTAAGTGCCTGTTTGACTTGTCAGCCCCAGTCTGGTCATTAACATCTACCTTTCTGTTGCCTATGCCCTTCCCAGTGCTAGCTTTCTTGTTTGGACCCCTTGTGGTCCCATTTGCTTCCCTGCTCCTGTTCAGTTTTGACTTAATAAAGCCCCTTTCAGTTTACATTACTCCTGCCCTCGAGTCCTTTGTTTGCCTCTCGTGACACCTACCACATTCTCTTTTTCACAATGTTACTTTAATTTAATTTTTTATAAAATAAATGTTACAGTGGTCATTTTTTCTTATTTATTATGTTAGGATATCTGCCATAGTTTTGTTAATGGAGTTCCAGCTCTAATGGTCTCCAGCTGCCATGTAAGTCATGATGATATATTTATAAACTTTCTGTGAACAACGTGATGCAACCTAATAATGCCCAGAAGGGTTTTGCGCGTGGGTAATGACACCTTAGCCAATGCTTTTTATTGTGACAGTAACGAAAGAAGCTTCACACAACAACTTAATGGCTTTACGGACATAAACAGAAAAGCAAAGACCGGGGCAGCATTATTTCATAAGAGCACCAGCTGAGCCTCCTCACTGAAAACTCGAGTCAGAGGTGTTGAGGTGTTTCCTCATGGGTCATGATGCCACTGTCAACCTTGTAACAGATGGATTGTCTTGTATGGATCTTTTCAAAGGGTGTGTATACTTTGTTTATATAAAAAAAAGTATAACCACCTGTACTCTTCGCAGGTCTGGTGACTGGATATTCTATGACACCACCCACCCTCGACAGCCAGAAGGACGACCTTTTGATCGACGCCAATGACACATTAACTATTACGTGCAGGTATGACGTCACGTGTTTCTTACTGTTGAATCATATTTATCAAAATACATGTAAGAATATGGGGGTGGTGTGGTGGTGCGGTGGTTAACACTGTTGCCTCACACCTCTGCGACTGGGGTTTGAATCCCACCCTGATTGCATGTGTGTGGAGTTTGCATGTTCTCTCCATGTCGTCGTGGGGTTTCCTCTGGGTACTCTGGTTTCCCCCCACAGTCCAAAAACATGCTGAGGTTAATTGGAGTTGCTAAATTGCCCATAGGTGTGCTTGTGTGAGTGAATGGTGTGTGAGTGTGCCCAGCGATGGGCTGGTGCCCCCTCCTGCGTTATTCGTGCCCGTAGCTTCCAGGATAGGCTCCAGACCCCCCGTGACCCGAAATGGATGAGGCAGGTTGGAAAATGGATGGATGTAAAAATACATTTGTATTTGACTCCATAGAAAGAAAGTAACATATGACTGATGATGAATCAGTGGTTGAAATGACTACATTTATACTGTCTTAAAAATGATGATATGCAAACACATGTTAAATATAATATACACAAACACATATGTATAGTATAATGACATGTTATTGTTATGTCCTTCCCACCTGACCCTCCAGTCTCCTCCCTAATGCGGCCCTGATGAGTCACTCCTGTTGCTTGATTCCCCTTGTTAGTCTTTGTATTTTAGTACCTGTTTGTCTCGTCAGCCCCAGTCCGGTCATTGATGTTGCTCCTTCTGTCACCCCATGTCCTTCCCCATAACTAGCCTTCTTGTTTTGACCCCTCATGGTCTCCCATTCAGGAAATAAACCCCTTTTTGCCTAACGTCCGCTTTCGAATCCTTCGTCCCACACTCTGTGACCATTATAAATTTCATATAAGTAAATATTCAGTTTTTTTTCCTATTGGAACAAAAGTGTGCCGAAAGACATTTGCTTATAATATTTAATGAAATGAAATATGTTTTGTTTTTTGTCAATAAATGTTGGTTAAAGTAATATGTAAATATAAAATGTAAAATATACAGAAAAATGAATTTTAATAGTCTGGGCTCATTGTAAGGTACACATAGAGAAACCACTCTCATGGTATTTTTTGTTTGCTCCACCACAATACTGTACAGAAGATACCGGCAAAGAACACATTGACCTTTCAAGTTAAAATCTTAATACTTGCTGTCATCATTCATTTAAAGCAGAAACCTCAAGAACAAAGGGAATATTTAATGTTTTCTTAGGCTTAAGTTTCCTCAAAAAAGGGGGAAAATGATGTGCTGAAAAAAGTATAATTTATTATTCATCCCGTACTGCTTGCATTAATCACCCTGTTTTAGAGAAAAGTGTGACTTCTGTGTGACCCCTCGTTGCCCAGGGGACAGCGCACTCTGGATTGGGCCTGGCCTGAGAAGAGTCTCGGCAAGCAGGAAGTCCGAGATCGACAGGACCAGCTGAAGCCCCCGCTCATTCCAGACCGCAGAGCCATCTGGATCAGCGAGTGCCAGGGGGAACCTGGGAGACCATACTGCAAGACCTTGGTGCTGACGTCTGCCCAGAGCAGAGACACTGGCTTCTACCAGTGCTTCTACCGGGACATTAAGGCCATCGTCGATGGCACGACTGCTGTCAGTATTTATGTCTTTGTTAGAGGTGAGTCTTACCCTGTAGTTACTAAGACTACATTCAGATTACAATCCTTATTGTCCAATTCCGATTTTTTGCTCAGATTGGACTTGCCTATCTTGACAGTCTATTCATAATTACAAGGGACCTGTATCTAATTGTAATATGAAGGCATCTCTCCTCCACAGATGGTTGACATGCACACATTAATAAGTTTTTGAATGAGTCATCTGCGTCACCGACAACAAAAACATAGAATTCTGTGAATTCTGATCTGACCATTTACCATTGACCATTCAGGTCACACGGCCATGAATTGAATACTTATCCAATCTATGACCACATCTGAGAGTGATTCAAATCTGATTTGAAAAGATCGGATTTGTGTGTCCGTACAGCCCTGGAAAAATCAGATCGGAGTCACATTCAGGCAAACAATCAGATTTCAGTCACTTCAGCATGGCAGTCTGAATGTAGCCTAAATGTTTTTATGTGACTTCCAAAAGTTTTGCAGTTAGAGTGTGAAATTACCATTAAATTGTGGGTTTTGGAAAGTAGTGCATACTGGCAAAATAAACTCAAGACAAATGTTTGGAGAGCTGGATGCTCTTTGTTGCAATCCAAAAACAGGTGATTAGCTAAATTGGTGGCTCAGAATTGGCGGTAGTGCATGAGCATGCTCTGTGATGGATTGCCTCTCTTCGTGATTAGTCCCGTTGCATGTCTGTGGGCCGTGGGAGGAAGCCCACATGACACAGGGAAAACATGCAAACTCCACACGCTCAGGGCAAAAGCTGGACTCAAGCCCCTGGTCAAGATAGTGTGACACAGCACTGAAATCAAAATGATGAGTATTTTGCGCATGCAGTACAGAAATTTTTGAAAATCTAATTCTTCAGCAAAAGGCAGCTTTCCTGCATTTTTTTTAAACCAACAGGTCAGGACTTGAACAGGGTCTATATTTAAATACCAGGGACTAGACAGGGAATAAGTCTTCATTCCCGCATAATGGGACCGATTTTTGTTGGTGGACCATTGGGATAAGAGTTGAACAAAAGTACAGACAGTACATTTTAAAATGGGTCAGGGATTTCCTACACTGGCTTTTTTATACCCTGTGTAAATACTAGTGGTTTCACACTTCTGGTTTTGCTGGATAATCGGCCCTAAAAGCAGCCAGAGCTTCATATTGTGGTGAAGCTATTGATCGTCTGCACTAAAGGCATTTATTTATGAGGTCTTATTTAGCCCAGAGGCCTCGACTCACCGTTACTTGTTTAAGTTAATAGTCTGTTTATTTTGCAAAGTAAAACATGCGGTCCGACTTGGAAACCAAACTGTCCAGTTTGAAATTCCTTTTCTGCAGTTTTGAGCGTTAAACATGTATTTTCAGAACTGGATTTACAGCTATAGCCAGCGCGGAGCATTGAAGCATTGAAACTGATCTGTGCTCGCGATTGTCGGGCGGGATCGCAGCCGCAGTCTAATGTCAATAACCGTACTCAGCAGGAATCGTGTAGCAGCTTTAGGTGTCAGCTTTTTAAAATGTCCCTTCTGGGTGTGGAATTTGCACCACGGTGCTCTATTAGTATTCCATAAAAATGTAAGCTTCACAAAAGTGAAAGTAAGCCAGCGAGTCAAATGTGCATGTTGACAGCTGCAGAAGTTCCTCCTTTAATAAGATCGTAAATGCTTCAAACATTTTAAAAAACTGGTTTGGAAGTTATATTCCAATCTGGAAACTGAAAACGACTTGCTAGATAACGGGAAAATTCGGGAGTGACAAATGTGCTGTGGAGTATGCCTGTGCAATGGCTTGACAAAGAGTTTGTGCTGTACTGTTGTTTATAATATGCAGCCATGACTTTCAAAATATCCAAAATGCATAAATGTAAACACATGTAAATATATAAAATTAATGTGGAATAAAATGGAAAATAATTGATTTTATGGTATGGCAAGCTCATATTTATTTAGGAACAGAAAAGTAAAATAAAAAATATATTAAACCACATAATTAGCTGACTGGTTTCAATATAAATCAAAATTAAAAAATAAAAATACCAAATGCTCTGAGGTTTCTTGGTCATGTCTTGCAAAGGCTAATACATACAAATTAAGGGCTTTCAAAGCCAATCAGGTATAAAGTCATTCATACATACAATTAAAGGTTCCAAAAAACACTGACCACTAAATATACTTGGCAAAATAGTATGAATAAAAAAAATGAACTGTGTATCAGAACACCCATCGTTCCTCTGCCTTGATCATGTGAACCTACTAAATGTAAATTTATAGGGAGCCAATGAAAACAGAGTTAATTGGCAGAGAAGGGGAACAAAAAACAGGCAACTGTTTTCAGTACATTCCATAAACGTTAGTCTGTATGTTGGGGCAAGAACAAAGCCATTACAGAAAATGAGCACTGCGGTTATCAGCAAAGCACCTGAGTGATGCTGCAGGACCACAAGAGGGACCAAAGTGCTTGCCGAGTGTCCCGATTGGCCCAGACTCAGCTCCACCCATCGCCCGCTCAAACTGGTCCTTTCTGTGAACCATGTCGGTGGCTGGATTTTTACTTTTGTGTTTGTTTACTTGGCAGAAGCTTTTATTTGCCTGGCAGACAGGATACTTCTGGTTATAAGAGAAGGTAAAATGCAAGAAACGATGCCAGTGGTGAAGGAATAGCTAATTTCAGCTGGGCGGTCATTCAGAACATTCCGGCAGGGGCCACACCTGAGGGATTTAAGGGTCTGATGGATAATGTCTCCACGTGGCCTAATCAAAGTACGGGATCTCACAGAAGACTTGAAGAAAACTGCACCTAAGAAACCTCAGTGTAACCCGAGCTATCTTAAAAAAACACACTGAGCCAAGTTGGTTACCAAGTTTGTAGGGTCTTAGCCAGAAGCACTAACAGCTGTTTTCTGTGTGAATGGATCAAACACGCCCTGAAAATGTTATATTTCACTGTCTTATCTTTCTATTTTTCCTGACATTTAGACTAACATTGCAGACCCTTAAGTCTTCCAAAAAATACCTTTATGCAAGGCAAATCTTGGTCGTATTTTAAAGAATTAATTTTTTCCCTAATAGGTCAGTGGAAATAATTTTGGTTCAAAAGTGTACATAAAAAGTCTTAACAGAAACACCGAAAGATGCCAGTTTTATTGCAATAGTACTTAGTGTTTAGAAATCATTGACAAGAACAAGAATCTGAACACATTGTTAGTTTCCTGTCAAAATGCATTAGGGGCCTGTTAATATCTTCCAATACACTGTATGACAAGGTTTATTATGACAGCTGGCTGAAATAGCCAGAACAATAGGTGAATTTATGCAGGGCTGACTTGGCGTTTTTACAAGGTGTAAGCAGTCCAGGAATGTTTTACTTTGAATACAGTCATATGGCATCTGTAATTACTGATTGTATAGGTGATATTGGGTACACTTTGTCATTTTTTGCACTAACTATATTCTAAAGCCCTTTGAGTTGGGGATCCAGATGTGATCCACTCTATAGTTTGTTGCTGTCACCCAGCATCCTTGTTTTTTATCCAGAAGCAAATTTCTCCTGGTGTGCCAATGTTAACACAGTGGTAGTGGTTTTTGTGAGCACGTCATGGGGTAGGTAGTATAACCAACATGTGAAGACACCAAACTGACTGAACCTGTCTGGCAAAATCCTGCCTAGTTTCCCCTGACAAGGTGCCAGAATAGCCTCTATAGATCATTCCGGGTTAGCTGATCAGGACCAGCTGAAATCACAGTTGTAAATGCGATGTGTTGGCATCAGGATCGGAGTGGCCACATGTGGCTTCATTTATCAGACCGGGCCTCCGCAGGTCGCTGCTTTAAAGCTGGCCACTTTCCTTCTCCATTATGGCCGAGTGCAACAGTTTGAGTTTTAGGTATCCCTGACTTCCGGAAATAAGGAAAAAAAAAACCTTAATTTCTATGATTTATTATGACTAAAAAGGGCTTGATTCTCCACGGTGCCCATTTCTCTGCTGTGATCACTACAGGGCAGAAATATAAGCTGGTCTTCAAAAATGTCTGCTTCCCTTTCAAACAACTTGAAGTGGCTGCTTTGAAAAATGAGGAATAAGAAGTCTGGGACACTAGCTCAAGATTTCTGCAATGTTGTGAGAGCATTACGAGCCAGCTGGCAATAGGTCCAGCCTTTTCCCAAATCTTAGGGCACCACTGTACATTTGTAGTTTTTCTTTTTTCCGAGGTTGAAGGTGGTTCAGAAATTGGGCATGACTTGTTACATTGAATTAAACCCTTGGTACCTTGGGCATCTATACAAGTGGGCAGTGGGATTTCAGCCAGAAGATGGTATTGCAAATAATACTATTCAAAGTGACCAATGTACAGTAAGATTTGTGGCTAAATCGTTGTTTGCTTTCAGATGTTCAAGAGCCTTTCGTCAAAAGACACAATGATGAATTTGAAACAATCTTTGTCCGTTCATCATCACCATCCATACTGATCCCTTGCACAGTGTCTGTGCCTGATATGAATGTCACACTCCATCAGGTGAGTAGACTGTTCTTTGTCTCAGCTGTATTTATTAGTGAAAAGGGGCATGGTAGTTTTTGCTTTTAATTCAGCATGCTTTGAGTGTCAAGGTCTTAGTGGCATGGTGGCTCCTGAGTTGTGTTTTTTGCTTTGCATGTTCAGAACTCGTCTTTGCTCTGTGTGCATGTGGAGTGTGCATGTTCTCTTTGTTAGCTGAGTTTCCTGAGACATGCAGTTAGGTCTGTGGGTTCCCCTCGGGTGGCATCCCATCCAGGGAGCAGCCCTGCTTTTTATCCTGTGCCACTTGGGATAACCCCCAACTTATGAAAAGAAGATGCAGGGATGAGACTTTAAGCCCCGCCACCAGCTTCAGTTGCAGCTTTAATAGTATAACATACATCACCATCTTTAATCGCTGCCTTTTTCTAAGTGCAATTATAAGAATTCGCACATTTTGGGGGCTACCTTAAATATGTAATGTCAGCACAGTTATGGGCTACGCAGCTGTTTGAGCATGAAACTGTACGGAACTGATTCAGAGCCATCAGAGGGTGTGTCATTCTGTGGATGTCCTCACAGGCAGGAAGTTCTCTTGCACCTTTGGATGATGACGGCATAACCTGGGACAGTAAGAGAGGCTGGTCCATTCCCATTAGTGTCATTACGAGCAAGTCTAACATCTTTGGTCTCATCTGCCACGCCATCTCTTCCAATGTAGAATATAAGTCCCCTCTGTACCTGATTCACTTTTATGGTAAGTGACTGATTCCTGGGAGATTTCAACATGCCAGTTAAACTCATGGATTCTGCTTGGCTATCTGGGTAGCTATAAGCTGAAGAATTAAGCTCAGAATGTGTACATCTGCATATAGCCGTGGTAAAGCAAATTATTTGTCTGCCCTGAGGGATTTCACATGTAAATATGGATCACATATTATAGCTTCCACGAGTTTTATGTTCAGTGTGTGATATTAATTTAATTTTATATGAGCTACTATATATAGACATTTTGCCACATTTTCAGAAATGAACCTTGTTCTCTGGAAAAGCTAAGGGTTGCGATATTAGTATCTCGGCCACAACAGCAAGATTATCTCAAATGAGGTCTTCTTCCCCACGGGCTGATCACATGGTAACTCGCCAGACCTCATAGCAACTTTTGAGAAAAATTCAAATACTTCTCTCATAGCATTTAGAATGGGGATCAAGCTGAAATATAAATAAACATCAGTACAAATTCTGATCAAATATCATATGCTTGGCTGTTCAGGCTCTGTAAATTTACCCTATAAACATTTTCAATACTAGCTGAAGATTAACATGTATTACATTATATGTCATCATTATGCGTTCTCTGTAGGTGTTTGACACTGTCCTCTATGTTTGTGTTTCCTTAATTCATCAGATTCTAGATTCTTTTTATTGTCATTGTGAAAAATATACAATGAAATTCAAGTGCACTTCAAGGATTCGGACTCCAATGAAAGTAATAAGATAAATAAGTTTTTGCAAATAAAATTCTAAATAAATACAAATCCTGAATAAATAAGAAATACAAAATGCTAAAATAAGTTATAAATAAAAGAATAAATATTTATATTTTAATGTCGATTCTAATGCTTTCAAAGAGACATCCCATTTACATTATTACTGTGGTTGTTGAGTGCTCCTATTTTGTCTATAACAATTTGCTTTGAGTTCATTGTTCAAAATGGTAATGGATTGGGGTAAAAGCTGTTAATAAATCGTTTAGTGTGTGTTTTCATGGACTGGTAACGCTTTCCTGAGGGTAACAATCAATAATCATTTTAAAATGCAGGAGTAATTCGATCCCTCTAATTTTTCATGTTAGAGTATTGTACATATTTGGCCTTGAATCAGTGAAATAATACATCAGTGATTTCCATTCCATCAATGGCGAACAGTTATTTTTGACAAACTATTACTGCTTTGTTGTATAGTGAAAGTTATTGATTCATTCTTTCATCCAAAGAAGTGTACGTTTGTGCAGGGTTTTACTGTAATGCTTGTCTATAGGTGTCTTACTTAACCATCTCTGCTGCAAAGAGAATTTCTTTCAAACCAGGCATCCTAATTGTCTGTGTTCACTGTTGTGCTCTGCAGGAAGCAAGTTGTACCATTTTAAGCTATTTCCTGAAGAAACAGTGGAGCGTGTAGTTGGTGATGCTCTTATCCTGAACTGCACAGGGCTGGTGGAGTTCAACACAGGTGTGAATATTCAGTGGGCATACCCAGGCAGGCAGGTATGTAGCGTGCATCTGCTGATTTACATTGGTATATTCACATGTTGTTTGAGTGCGTATTCTTGAATGCATTTTTGATTGCTGTTTAAATGCATGTTTTCGGGAATGCTGTTTTTGTCCATATTTTATGCATGTTCTTATTTATTTATGCGTCACTGCTGTGAATTATTAAAGCACCACTGTTGCCCTATACTTGATAATGCCTTGGAGGTAGCTGTTACAATTTATTTTTCAAAAACCTGTCAGTCAAGTGATCTGCAATCCCTCCACTTTGCTCCAGTTAGATCAGGTGATTCAAACGGCGGAAGGTTTTGCTTCAGAACTGCCATTGTGTAGTTGTGCTTATACCTAACTGGTAGATTATCGTTTCTTGTTTATTTTGACCGATAGTTAAACCGCACTGTGAGCCTGCAGCCGGACCGCACGGCCCTGGAACACTTCACAGAGGTTTCCAGCATCCTCACCATTCGCAGTGTCAACATGACAGACACGGGCTTGTACGTGTGCAGTGCAAAGAGCATGGAAAGCACAGTGGAGAGTTCAGTGAAGGTCATAGTGCATGGTACAAAAAATATATATATATTTTCTGTTTTATGTCATTCTACCAGTGTTAACTGCATGATTTTAAGTGTAAATATCTTTGTAGTTTCTAATCCTCCATCCCCAGAAATACTTTTTTTAGAATTACGTTAACATGTAGACATGTACAGATTTCTCTGACTTGCAATAAAGATATTACAAGATATTAGATTTTTGTTTTAATATATTCAAACCTGTTATTATACATTAAAAACATTTATTATTATTAATGGTAACCCTTATATACAAAAACCTTTCAGCCATACATGCACATATATACTTACATAACTGCTTATTAAGCAGTAGTGTAAGACAGTGTACCTGTCGCCCAGGAAGCACAGGGCACAAGGCCGGGCGCGCCAGTCCATCACAGAACACACACACCATGGCTAATTTAGAGGCTAATTTTACCTAATGTTTTGGGATAGTTTGGGGGAATTGTGCAATAGCATGAAGAGAGCATGCAAACTCCAGACTCACAGGACAGGGCAGGATTGTAACCCCCCAACAGAGGTGGATAGTTCAGGTCCATAGAGTAAAAATCCAGACCAAGGTTTTGTTTCAGCCGACCAGTTGAGCATAAAGAGTCACAGTCACAGAGTACTCAACTGGCTGGTTGAAACAAAATCTTGGCCTGGATTTTTATTCTGCCCCCAGCCTGAAGGTGCGAGGATGCAGCATTTTTTGACAGTCAAATGCTCATTGTCTTTCAGAGAAACCGTTCATAAGTGTGGAGTACAAAACTGGCCCGGTTGTGGAAGCGACTGCTGGCCAAAAGATATTCAAGCTTTCAGTCCGAGTGTCGGCCTATCCAACACCAGAAATGCAGTGGTGAGGCAGTATAGCCCGAGCCAACAGAAGCTTACACCTAGCGATAAGCGGTGAGCAGGATGTATAACTGAGGATGTATTTCCCAGGTACAAAGATGGAAAATTAATAAACAAGCAGCCAGAATTCAACAGGATGAAATACCAGCAACACAGCCTGGAGATCAGAGAGGTGTGCCAACAGGATGCGGGGAACTACACGCTTGTCCTTAAAAATAGCGCCGCCCTTCTGGAGAGAAGAATCAGCCTCAGTCTGTTAGTCAATGGTAATTATCGGTTCTTGACTGTTCAGGTTGTAAGTAAATGTATATGTAGGGTGACCAGATAATTCATGTGACGGAGGACACTTTCAGCCACTTCAGGTTTTACAAGCCATTTTAAA
>JAODKL010000002.1:8435399-8480767 GCA_026780765.1 Petrocephalus schoutedeni
GGGGGGGGGGGGGGGGGGGGGGGGGGGGAGCGTTCCATCCAGCTGAGTGAGAAGGAGTTTGGCCAGTAACAGAACGCAGTGGTTTTGCTATGGAATGTGGCTTAGCCCATATCGGAGGGGGCTGTTTTGTAGGCTGATGGCTGAGAGGTGTAGGTATTCCGCCCCCCTGCTCCTTATTGTAATTCCTTGATAAGGGGGCACCCGTCACATCTTCATTAGCATAGTTATATATGAGTCCGTCCGTCGGGACTTACCCAGGAAATTTAGTATATAGTATATATAGTATATAGTTTAGTATATGCAGTGTATATTAAAAGAGAGTCGGATATTTTTTTTCAGCGGCTCTTAAATGTGACCCTGAAATGGCTCCATTTTTGCAAGATAGGTCTGTGAGAGGGGAAGGCAGGCGGGGGACAGGGGGCACCCCAGGCGCGGCTCATTGACGGCTCTCTGGATGTGCGCAGGAATACTGCTGCAGGACTCCAACCGGACGCTGAGTATCCACCGCGTGCGGGAGGAGGATGCCGGTCTGTACACATGCACCGCCTGCAACCAGAGAGGCTGCATCCAAACCTCGGCCACCGTCTCCGTCGTGGGTAAGAGTTGCCTTTGCCCCTGGCAACTTATTGGTGCTCAATCGCACCAATCCACTCCAACTCACACAATTACAACGTCGGACACAAACTCTTATACTCTTACACAATATCGCCCCTACTTAGACTCCTACAGTCACAGAGAGCACACCAAAGACTAATTATCAAAGACAATTATTCAGTGCAATTGAGGATGCAAAGTCGTCACTGTTCCATATTTTTTATGGGAGTCTGTTCTGTTTTCAGTGAACATCAGTGTTAATACAGTGCAAGAGAACATTCAGCTTTGAGCATGTTTCTGACTTGGGCCAGTGTAGATCTTCTGCCAGTATAAATAGGTCATTTTATTCCCTTTGAGGAATGGCTTTTATTACTTCTTGTTAGGAGAAAAAATTTGCAGGATCAGATTAATATCCTTAGCAGGTTTCAAATATTCTGAAAGTGAAACAAAAAACGTCTGTTCATTTTGGTTACTGGCACATATGTTTGTGGTTGTGATTGCTCCCTTAGTTGCCATTTTTAAAGATGAAAATTGCGGTGGTTCTTTTTTTCTGCTTTAATTCTGGTGTGGAATATCTGACACGCTCAGACGAGCTCAGGTGCTTTTGTCAAATGTGAAAACAAGGACATTCTCTGAAGGAAGCGCTCGTTTTTCTGTTTCAGGCTCGGACGATAAGACCAACATAGAAGTGGTGATCCTCATCGGGACGGGAGTCATCGCCGTCTTTTTTTGGTTCCTTCTCATTCTTATCTTCTGCAACGTTAAACGGGTAAGCAGCTTCACCTTTCCTCTGCGACTTCAGAAGTCACTTTCAGTGCCTTTAATTTTCCATAACTGGACATGGCATACTCTACTGTTCAAAAGTTTGGGGTTACTTAGAAATGTCCTTCTTTTCAAAAGGAAACTGTTTTTTGGACATTTAAAATAACATCAGGTTACTCAATAACACAGTGTACGCATTGTCAATGTTGTAAATGACTATTGTAGCTGGAAATGGCCAATTTTTATGTCATACCTACATTATTATACTGACCATCAGATGCTGACATGAATGGACAACCATCAGTCCTGTGTTCTGATGGCACGCTGTCTGCTGATCCAAGTTTGTCATTTTATAAGGCAAATTTGATCATTAAAACTTCTTTCTGAAACTGTTAGCACAGCTTTAAACTGTTGTGCTGATTTAGAGAAGCAATAAAATTGGCCTTCTTTAGATTAGTTTAGTTATTAGATTAGTGTCTGGAACATCAACACTTGTGGCCAGAAATGTGACCAAAATGGCCGGAAACAAAGAAGTTTCTTTTGAAATTCATCAGTATTTCCTTGTTCTGGGAAATGAAGGCTATTCCATGAGAAATTTGTAAGTCACCCCAAACTTTGGAATGACACTGTATTTGTTGGTCATACCTGCAATTAAATGATTCAGCTCTGTAGTAATGCATGAATGCGTTAATGCTTTATACTTTCAATGTTATTTGTGTATTGGCTTGAAGGTCTCTGCTGTTTAAGTGAAGCAGTATTTTATGCATGCCAATATACTAGGCCAACATTCCCCCTCCTTTGTCTGTTCCCCAGACAAACCCAGCAGATATAAAGACTGGGTACCTTTCCATCATCATGGACCCTGGCGAGGTGCCGCTGGAAGAGCAGTGTGAATACCTGCCCTATGATTCCAGCCAGTGGGAGGTCCCTCGGGATCGACTGCGGCTTGGTGAGGCTCCTTCTTCCTTCTTCTAATTTGGAACGAGGACAGGGTGAGGATCAGGTGTCAGAGGAGCCTCCCGAGATGTGCTGGGCGTCTTAGAGGCGAGGCACATGCCTCGGACGATATCTCCCATGATTAAAATGGTCACTGATAAGTGTGGTCTGTCATCTGTCAGCGCTGACCCTGCCAAGCACCAGCGGGGCTATGGAGGCTGCGGGCCTTCGGCATATTCTTATTAAAGCCACAGTGTCTGCTCCCCAGGGAAGGTCCTGGGTCACGGGGCTTTCGGGAAGGTGATCGAGGCCTCTGCTTTCGGGATTGCCAAAACGAACACCCTGGAAACCGTGGCTGTCAAAATGTTGAAAGGTGGGTTGAGGGAGAATGAGCCCATTGGGTACAAATGGCCTTTGAGTTTATGAATTAGTAAATCAATGCCCAAAAACAAAAAGAGGATACACAAAAACAAAAAGAAAATACACAAAAACAAAAAGAAAATACACAAAAACAAAAAGAGGATACACAAAAACAAAAAGAAGATACACAAAAACAATTTACTGGCTGGATTTGCACTTCAGGGCCGCTCGGTTTTGTATTTGTGTATCCTCTTTTTGTTTTTGTGTATTTTCTTTTCGTATTCGTGTATCCTCTTTTTGTTTTTGTGTATTTTCTTTTTGTGCGTTTGTGTTTTGCACCTCAGTGCCACTGTAGACTTGGACAAATGACGTGTTATACATGTTTATATATTGCAGAGGGGGCCACTGCCAGTGAACACAAAGCCCTGATGTCAGAACTGAAGATCCTTATCCACATAGGCAACCATCTGAATGTGGTCAACCTGCTTGGGGCATGTACAAAACCCAACGGTGAGCAGGGTGGGAAGAGATCATATGAGCAGCAGTCATACTCAATGGTCCACAACAGGGCGATTCTATCAGAATTTATGTGGAGGGGGGGATATGGTAGTGTAAGTTGTTGTGCTTGTTATCAGAAGGTTGTGGATTCAAATCCTAGACTCAGCAGGTGGTTTTTACTATTGGACCCCTGGAGCAAGACCGGCAACCTCAAGTTATTTCAGGGATTGTCTGTCCCTTCTTTCTCTCCAAAAATGTACACTGCTGCAGATAAGAGCATCATAATAAATAAATTATGATTTTTCTCACTCTGGGCAACATGTTTAAAAACACTGACACTTTCGGCCATTCGGCACTGTCAGAAATGGCAGCATTTTGGTTAGGGACATGCAGCTCTTCCTGGGATGTCGTGTTCCAAAATGCTTTTGCGAAATGTTTTGGTTACACACTTTGCTGACCTTCTTGTATCATTGCGTGCCTTTTTGTCTTGGGTTTTTATTGCATGTTATTCTAGGCCCTCTAATGGTGATTGTGGAGTACTGCAAGTATGGGAATCTTTCCAACTACCTGCGCACCAAAAGGGAGTTCTTCCTTCCATACAGGGTGAGTGTTATCCTCAAGTTGTATGTGCTAATTTTCATCAACCAATACCTGGTAAATAATAATGTCACAATTTGCTTAATTGCCTTGATGTCTAAGCAATACTTTTGTTTTACAAATGTTTTACAAAAAAAACTGTAACGGAGGGTGAATATTTATGTAATAACACATATCATTCTGTTGCTTGCGGCGTGACTCTTTGATTAAACTTGCGACACATACTCTAAAGGAATCACTGTATGTGGGGCATGCGTTTCAAAATCAGTTGATTTTCATTTAGACATTTCGTTTCTAATTTGTATATGGTGTATATAAATGTATATGCTCAGAAAACGATCAGTATTTTTTCTGATCTTATGATCAGTTCTCAGGCTCACCTTCTCTTGAATCTCTAGGACTTTTAAAAGGTCAGGAATAGTTCAGATCATGCTCCCTGGGAATTAAACTGACAGCTACAGACTGATGGCACCCCAGGAAATGATTTTATGTGTTATTTGCTTTGTGAAGTTGTTTGATTTGATTTTCCCTTTAAGAATAGCTTGCACCAGTTCTTCCGAATGCCTTGATTACATAAGCCCTGAGGTCTTCACAGTGAGGGCTTTCATGTGATGGGTTCCAGACAGAAGTATTTACTCTGAAATTGTCAAGATTCATACCTTGGGATTTGGTCACTCCTGGGGTTCGTTCAAGCTACTAACAAAACCTTATGACTGCCATGGATAAGTAAAGACCTCCCTCAAGCCTGTAATGTGTAATATATATTGCATTATATTTGTTTCAAAAGCTTTGAAACTCCTGCTTTGAAGACGGAAAGGAAAACATGTCTTCCAGAAGAAAAAACTTAAAAAATAAAATCAGTGGCTTTAATGTTTTATTGACCCTGAAATCTACAAAGCACAGATTTTCTCTTTTCCAAACAACAAGTTGTGTATTTAACCTATAAACTTTATATTCTCTAAAAAGAAAAAAAAAAAACAAAAAAACGTATTTTGTCTATGTACATGTGACAGACTGTTGGGTGTATGATCTGTTAAGTATCACGTATCCAATTGTGGCTCATTCTGTACTTTTTGGGGTTTTATGACCCTGATATTACTTACTGTGAATGGGGAAAAAAAATCGTCACAGATTTTTACCATTGTATCCCACTTCCCATTTTCTACCATTTTTGACTTTTCAAGGCTTTTTTGGGGGATTTTCAAGTTGTATTTGCATCAAACAATCCAAACATTCCTAAAGCAAATATTGCGACTTTTGAACAACTTTACAGCAACTTATTTTCCTGCTTAATCCCTATAAAGTTTAACAGAATCATCAGAAAATCTATCCTCTCCCTTCCGTATATTCAGAGGTGTATATTTCTCTTGTTGCACATTCAGCTGCCATTCAGGCGACATTGACAGAAGCCAATAAGTTGAGGTTGATGACCTTTGTTGACTCGCTGCTCCTTCCATCTCCAAGGACCGTTCCCCCAAGACCCGAAGTCAAGTCCAGCGGATGCTGGAGGCGGTGCAGGTGGACCAGTGCCGGGACCTCTCTCCCCGAGGTAGCAGTCAGGCCAAGGAGAACCAGAATACCCAGCCCGGCCCAGAGAAAGGTGGGGAGTTCGGTCCCATGAGGCTCTGCTGTGTAGTCAGCCGTCAGCTAAGACATGGCATTCCAGCTGTCTTATGCAGTAAACATCCTTACGCCCCATTTACACTTGGTTTTAAAATGTCTTCGGATCACGAGTGGACAGGGCTACATATAAGTATAAATGGCCGCCAAAAGGCATCGTGATCCGATCATTCACACCACTCGTTGAGGTGGTCTGGGATGTATTTGGCCACATGTCTTTCACAGCATAAACGCTAATGCGTCCTGATCTGTCCCCAACAAGGACATCACAATAACCCTCCGTGGGGCCGTTTTACCTTCTAGCAGAATTGACGTAGGCAGTAAGGAAATCTGAACGCAATTGATCAGCTGGGCATCTCGGAGACGCACAATACACACTGGTGTAAACGACAGCGTGTCTCGCCTGTCCACTTGCAGTCCGATCAAGACACATTTCAAAACCGAATATAAACCGGGCCATACTTTCTATCTTCATCTTGTCCCCAAGTTTATATTTAGTAACTGTTACCCCTTTCTGGATATTTACATATGTACATACAGTATCTGAGTCATGTGCGATTTAATCCAGACTCCAGCTCTGAAAGTCTCACTGCTTCTTCCAACAGTAGATGACCTGTGGAAAACTCCCCTCACTGTGGAGGATCTTATTTGCTACAGCTTTCAGGTGGCGCGAGGAATGGAGTTTCTGGCATCCCGCAAGGTGAGGATGGGCGTGCGGTAGGGTGTCGTACTGGGACGGCGAATGTCAAACGGAGCACTACAGGGGGAGCAGGGCCTGAACCTGCAAACGTCGTCTGCTTACAACAAGATGATGACATCCAGGTTCAAAGCACACGGCACGCTCAGACCGGCTCTGGTCCAGAGCCTCCCCAAACCAGAAGCGACCGTGTCTGTCGTGCCCCCCCCCCCCCCCCCCACCATGTCAGACTGTTTGACAGCCACCTTTCCCACTGGTGTGTGAAATGCAAGAATGTGGCTTCATTCCTAAATCTGGTAAAAAAAAAAAACAAAACACTGAGGAAAATCCTCCTGTAGTGCATTCACAGGGACTTGGCTGCACGAAACATCCTCCTGTCTGAAAACAATGTGGTGAAGATCTGTGACTTTGGTCTGGCACGCGACATCTATAAGGACCCCGACTACGTGCGGAAAGGCAACGTAAGCACCCGCAGGTCACGTTTTCTGTAAAGTATACTGGTATCTTTCCTATGGTAGTTTTCACATTGGATGCATATATCCTATACATGCACATTTCCTATAAACAATCAATATGAACTATTGTGGTAAAGTCATTCGATATTGTCAAAGATGCATTATTAGTCTTGTTTGGCTGATAAAATTGCCCACTGGTTGGAAGTACCACAGCTAGTCTTCAGCCCCGGTTTTCTCCCAGGCCCGGCTACCTTTGAAGTGGATGGCGCCAGAGAGTATCTTTGACAAGGTGTACACCAGCCAGAGCGACGTGTGGTCCTTTGGTGTGCTGCTGTGGGAAATCTTCTCACTGGGTAAGAATGGCAGGTCATAGAGCAAGGGTCAAAGGTCAGTGATAGTGGTCTACACTCATTGTGTCGCATAATTCATCCATGGGATGCCCAGTCCTGCAGATCCCTTTCATTGTTGTTGTACAAGCACCACAAGTCCAGCATCTTATATCATCACTGTTGCTTAACAGCTGCCAGTTGCGGTGTTTGTTCTGGCCAGTGACACCTGCACCCTCTCCTTATATTGCTTAGGCGCCTCCCCTTACCCCGGAGTTCAGATCGACGAGGACTTCTGCAAAAGGCTACGAGATGGCACCCGAATGCGGACGCCGGAGAACGCCTCCCCAGAAATGTGAGGGCTTTGCATTAAACCCTTTAGTTCTTCAGCTCTTCAGTTCTTAAACAGCTACTTCTCCGATTATTTTTTTTTTTTTTTAATCTACAAATGGAACTGATTGCCAAAAAATGTCATCACAGTTTTAAAATAGAAATTGTCATCCCATATAGTATAAACAAAAAAAAGGAACAGGAAATGTCTCAGAAAAGAGAAAAATTGTACCGCTGAGGGCCAAGGGAAACATAGTGAGTAAATTTAGAAATCTAAAAGTGTATCAAAGTGTAACGCAGAGTTGTTCTCGGTGTGTGTTGATAGATACAGGATCATGCTGGCCTGCTGGCAGGGCGAGCCCAGGGAGAGGCCCACCTTCCCGGCCCTGGTAGAGATCCTGGGGGACATGTTGCAGGACAATGGCTTACCGGTAATGGGGGACGCACCAGGGAAATGTAACGTAGGAGACGGGGCCGCTGTCATAACAAAACGAGCGAGTGCAAAATGCACGGCGCTCAGGCCTTCGATCTCGGCAGGACGGTAAGGATTACATGGACACGTCGCAGAGCCTTGAGGACGACGGCTTCTCTCAGGCCTCGTCGAGGCCCCCGTCTGAGGAAGAGCTGCCCGTGGCATGCAACACCCTGCCTATCAGGTAAGGCTGCTGGGATTCAGAGATGGGCTTTAGCTGGGAATGTTGCAGGACAGGAGCAGTGCTTAGCAACCGTTTCCATCCGCAGGCCAAAAACGTGCTCTGAGTTGAATGTGAGTTGCTAAATTGTCCATAGGTATGAATATGTGCGGGTTAGGGTGCACTGTGATGGGTTGGCACCCCACCCTGGGTTATTCCCTGCCTTACACCTGTAGTTTCTAGGATACACTCCAGACCCTCGCACCCCTGAAGATGAGAAGCCCGCAAACAATACGGATGTTACAGCCTCAATTCTATACATTTATTTATGTCATCACCTTAATGTGGTACTGTCACACAAAGAAGCCTTTTTCGTTTATATAAACTAAGGGTGGGGAACCTGATCCATGGAGGGTCGGTGTGGGTGCGGGTTTATGGGATGACCTCTCAATCAGCCAATAATAAAGCATTGGTTCTCAGCTCCAGTCCTGGGTCCCACTCTTATTGGCTGATTGAGAGGTCATCCCAAGAGCCCAAACCCACACCGGCTCTCCATGGATCAGGTTCCGCACCCCTGATATAAACGGTAACTTTTCCATGCTTCATTTTCTGATAGATAAATCATGGCTGGAATATTGTACAGGTTTGTACAATTTCTCCATCATTTAGATCAATCAAATTCTATGTTTCATAAAACCAGGAAGTCACGGCACAATGGGAATGAAGTTTCAGACATGATAAATACATGTCTGTCATTGTAAATCTGTTCTTGAATGTTGAATACCTATGTTTATAGAATCAGCGGCTCTCAATAAGAGGAGATGGACAATAAGAATTCTACTTGCAGCACGAAATGGAAGCTACCTAATATTTCTCAAAGACATAAGCAGTTTACACTTTCTTAGAAAATGTATCACACGCCACAGGAACTCTATGGAATTTCTATGATTATACAAATAAGCTTATCATTGCTGTGGAAGTTCCCTTTGATAACTCAGTTCAAGCAGTTTGGCCTGACAGTTAGTTAATTGACTTACAGTCTGTAAAGTGTCCCTGCTGATTATCTCTTACAATTTTTGCCAGCTATTTATCAGATTAATAACATTTCAAACCAAAACGTCTTGCATCATCGAAATTACATTCACTCAAGCACATGAGAAATGTACAAAGTGTCCTTGCCAATCGCACTATTTTACCTGCTAACTACAATGCTGCAACACAGCTCAGTTTTCAATATTGGATAATCACAAATATTTATAATATTTAAGTAATATATACTTAGCAGATATTTGTTTATATATTACATTTATTATTTATATATAATGGGCCGTGGATTCTGTGTGAAACATGGACTGTAAAATAATGTTTTACAAAATTTAATGCATATGCCACATGTCCTTGAATGAATGTAATTTTAATCATGCAAGACTTTTTTTTTTTTGTTTGTTTCTCGTGTTATTAAACAATGTAGTTCAGAAAAAAAACAAGTCAAAAGATCCTTAGCAGATGGACCATTCTCGGTGATCATGAAGCCCTTGTGTTGTTATTGGGAATGTTTTACAGTGTGTGTGGGCCTGTCTTCACAGATACTACAACTGTGTGCCCTTTGCTGGGTGCGTTGTCACCGGGTCCTCGAAGGCCTGTCACACGCGAGTCAAGACCTTCGAAGAGTATTCCCTCGAGGCCGCATCCCATAAAACACATCACGTGAGTGCCCGTCCACCCCAGCGACACTCTGAAACACACTGTTAATCATATTCCATCGTCATATGTTGTCACATTTTTGTCGAAGTCAGTTGTTGTAGACGCAAACCTTTTTTTTATTTCTTTTTGTGAAGGACAATCAGACAGACAGTGGGATGGTCCTTGCTTCAGAGGAGTTTGAGAGAATTGAACACAAGCACAAAGGAGCACTCTTTAGAAGGTATGATGCTCTTTAGTCTGTCTGTATTTATTGTTTCAGCCTTTCCATAATTTATCTGCCTCCCATTGTGCAGCACTTTGGTCTGTCAACTTGCTGGAACTGGAAAACGTGCTATAAAAATAAACACACTGACTGAGCTAGCAGGCCAAAGAGTTTGATCTTACTTAATTTTTGAGCAAGCTATGGATGTGGAGCTGTTTATATACAAACGAGTGAGAGACATGTCAAGCACAGGGCCTTCCACATCCGGTACGGATCATTATGGAGTGGCTTTCATAAAATATTGGATATTTATGCATGCAGGGGTGGCATGGTGGTGCTGTGGTTAGCACTGTTGCCTCACACCTCTGGGACTGGGGTTCAAGTCTCCACCCAGGTTCCATGTGTGTGGAGTTTGCATGTTCTCCCTGTGGGGTTTCCTCCGGGTGCTCCAGTTTCCCCCCACAGTCCAAAAACATGCTGAGGCTAATTGGAGTTCCCAAATTCCCTGTAGATGTCAGTGTGCCCTGTGATTCCTCTTGGTTTGCTCGTAGACTCCAGACCCCCCCATGCCCCAAAAGGATAAGCGGTTTCAGAAAATGGATGGATTTATGCATGGTTACATAGTGCTAACAAAACTCTTACATAGTCCTCTCTCCCCCGGCAGCCAACACACAGGAAGAAATCCAGATCGAGCTCCAGGCCCAGAAGACCGGCATCGACCGCCCTTCCTGAGCCAGCTGTCTGGCCAGACCTTCTACAACAACGAGTATGGGCAGCTGTCCGAGGGCGGGGTGTGTGACTTCTTCTCTACGCCGAGCAAAGGGTGCCGCCAAGCGTCCTCAAACCTGTAGAGCCCAGGAGGAACCAGCAGCATAAGATGGTAGAGGGGGGGGCCCAACATATCTGCAGTCACCGCCCCTGCAACTTGCCAAACCTGTAGCCATACTACAGCACTAAACCAATGTCTCTGTGCCAAAAAAACCCCTTTCCAGCCACTGGGTGGCGCAGTTATCACTTCAAACCATTATCTTTATCATACAGTGTTACTTATCTAACCTAAAGAGTATGCTTCTGTTTTGTATGTGTATAGAAAACCTATAAAGGGAATAAATAAACCAATATATGAGTTTCTTAATCTGTCCAGTCTTACGCTGCCATTTGTATTCACAACTGAACTTAATCTAAGGTTGAGAGTTTAAGAGTATTTAAATGACGAGTGAAATGGCCAACAATGAGATTGCACTTTGATTACTACCAGGAAAAAAACTGTTCCTCTGTACAGAAGCCTTCATTTAGCTGGGAAGTTTCATCTATCAGATAACTGGACAGTACCCTCAGTGAATGAGGTTCCTGACAGTAAGGAAGCATATGAAAAGCACTAACAGATGTTGGCTACAGGAAAAAGATTATCATGTTTACATTCGGTCACAATACGCTTATTTTCGTTAGCTGAGATAGCAAAGATGCCAAAGCACATAATGGTCATTAGGAGAATGTACCCCCATACCTATATTAATGTCTGGGTGAATATCATTAGGTACTAGGCACAAAGTGGAAACTGACTCTACCAAAAACGAAAATAGGTGAAAACAAGCATGGTAAAAATAAACGATATACTAAAGGGCATTCATATATTTTTTAAATAGTTTATTATAAAACATAAAAATGTTGACAAGAACATCAACGACAGGAATGCATTCATCAGGATCAATTTTTCCATTTCCCAAAGAACCATGGGCTATACAGAGATTTTATGGAGGAGAATGTTAACCCAGCATGCGGTTTTAGATGTTTCTCAAATTCCAAACAACCCCCCCACGTTGCAAGGGAAACTGCAGAGAGCTTTTAAACTGAATAACCATGTCATCCAGGTGAAGCCAACCAGACCACAACGGTGCATTAAATAAGCTGCTCACAACAGTGTAAGGTACCTAAAATTTACGGCAAAGACATTCAAATTAATGAGCAGGAATAAACAGAGTATGCCTCTCCCAAAGATTAAAACAAAAAATTGGCATCTCTGAAAATTTACAACAAAAACAGGTTAACAAATCCAACGCTAACAGAAGATCCAGAATCCAATTTTACTGGCCTCCAGAACTTGTTTCAGGAATGGGAAATCACCCTTACAATCACGTCAAGCAAGACAACCATTAAACAACCTATTAAATATAATTTGATGGTGAGAGATTGTTGCGAAAGGCAATGAATGCCACAGGTAAGGTCAATTATACTTATCCTGCCTTTTGACACACAGACTTCATCATTAAAAATCTTCTGGGAAGGATTTACAAAAACAAACCACCTCAACCACCTTTGACCAAGCAGGGTTAGGTTTCTTTACCTTCACTTATAACATCAATTTGATGTGTTCTTATGGACACAGCCTCGTATTTGCATTTTTTTAAGGCACAGAGATCAACTGTGGTGAGAGACACTGTTCTTTGCAGACTCATTATTCAAGTAGTCACAGCACAGGCAACAAAACCTATGTGAAGGAGACCATGGCAGGTAGAGGGGAGTGTATATGGACATATAGAGAGGGATTCAGCGTCGACCGAGACTCCACTGCTCTCTGTGCCTAGAAGATCACAAGTTATGATGCTGATTTGCCTTAGCAAATAGAGACAATTTACATGTACACAAACACACTCAAAATGAAGGGTGGGGTACCAAGGCGGAATCCAGTATTCAGAATCCAAGCCAGAAAACAAAGAATAGAAAAATTCCCCCTCCCCCTATTCTCAGAGGTTTTTAAAAAAGTAACATTGGACGCTTCCTGATGAGGTCCCATTGGTGTAAATAGGAGCAAACTCTTGAGCTCAAGGGCACCTCCTGCAGACCTGTTCATGACATTTTCCCCAGCTGAATCTTCTTCCAGGCCTCGGAAGCTGTGAAAATGCAGGAGTCGATGATGCCGGCCACCGTGAACGTCCCACCGATGATGGCGCAAATCTGAAGGGGGGGTGGGGTCCACATATTTACTGGTCCATTTTAAAAGTGCCACTCCCCAACAAGTGAAACCAGCTTTAACCTGGATTGCCCCTGCTGAGACCCGAAACCATAACTCGTTGATGTGTTCATCCATGGGACGTAAGAGAAGTGGTTACATTGAGCTTACGTTGAAATGAATAGGGAAAATGACATTGGAAAGTGACCTCAACGTGCACCTGTTCACACGACCTAAAGCACTTTATTTCAGAACAAAGAGCCGGATGCCTACAGAACCGACCTAAGGCACAATGCCGGAAAACACTCACAATAGTGAAATTGAGCCATTTGACAACCACAGCCCTCTGGGTGGCACCTAAAATTTAACTCGGAAGTATTATGTACCAAGACCTTCGTAAATTCTAAACATGAAGTCCTATTCAACATGGGTGCTGCAATGAAATGCAGAGAATCGCTCATTAACCTGTTAATCAGAGCCAGGCCCATTGTCTCAGGGGGACTACTACTGAGTGGGGTTGGGTGTCATGCTGGCCCAGATGAAGGCATTTTTCCCAGGCCCAGAAATTATGCAAGACACACCCGACCAGAGCTAAACCAGGATGTACAAGGGACGTTCAAAAAGTTTCCGCACTTTTGTTAAACAATTTCAAAACAAATTACAGAGAAAAAAAAAATTGCATCACTTTTGCGATACAATCTTCCCAGCGTCGTAACCAACTTTTCAATGACATGAGCAAACAATGTTTTTTGGTTGCGTGCATAGCCACTAATGCACCGCGACTTTCGAATCATCAGCATTCCTCGCGGCCGCTAGCTGGACGTCCGGAGCGCTCTGCACCTGTCACCTGGCCTTTCTCGAGCATTTCAATCCAGTCATAGGTCACTCTACAAGAAAAAGCTTTATTCCCTTTCCGAGCACACATGCAGAGATGAATTTGTGCTCCCGGCACACCTTCTGCCCGCAAAAAGCACATGACAGAACACTGTTCCTCTTTGGTGCAAGTTTCGCAGCCATCTTCACCATAGGGTGACAACTCTTATATTAACCTGCAAGGGCAGCCGGCTTGCCAGACAGACATAGTGACATGACACGTTCAGGCACGACCAGTTACTTCCATGAAAGCCTTCACCGTTACCAACAAAAAATATAAAAGTGCAGAAACTTTTTGAACCTCCCTTGTACATGACCCTGAAAGTGTGCCAATTCAGGTCCATTCTGGCTGTATGAGGCCTTCAGCATCACCTGACGGTATACAGTCTCTTTCTCCACAGTTTACTCAGTCAGCAGCACCACCACCCCCCACGCTCTTGGTCATATACTCTCCCCCCTAGCCTATTACCTCGCAGTTCTCCTCGGTTACTCACCGTGGTAATAAAGCGGTAGAAGGGCGGCCTCCTCTCCGTGTACTTAACGGTGATGGGGCTCAGATCGTAGCGGAACCAGATCGCCGGGATGATTCGTCCCGTGTGGCTATAGGCCACGTATTCCTGCCGAGCAGCGTGGGGGTGGGGGGTTAAATTAGGCGTGCGTTCTTTCTACGTGGCCATCCACACGCAGCCCGGGCAAACACGCAGCCCATCACGTACGAGCAGCAGTGCCGCAGCGGCCACTCAGGCATGCCGCTCCAAGGATTCTGGGAAACGCAGTGGTGACGGCACGCGGTAATAAAACAGGCTCTTCGTCAGGACTACGAGTGGGAGGCGGCTATGGAGCAGGTGGCGTCTACGGGAACGGCGGCATGCGGCACGACGTGCAGGAAGGGACTTTAGCGGCAGCTCATGCGAGCGACGACAGCGGGGCCGTGGAAAGCCGAGACAGGGCCTCACCTTGTTGGCCACTGTGTACTGGTAGGAGAATCTCTGCCTCCCACTCATGTCCTCGTACACCGTGGGCACTATCTTTAATATGTAGTCATGAGAAGCCAGGGCTGCAAACACAAACAAAGCATTCAGGACTTCATACCATGGCATATTCCATTCAGCACAAAACACTGGAGGCCTAATAGCCTTCCATCTCTAAGGCACAGAGGACTGTCCACTTGGGGTCCCTGCTGAGCTACCAGAGGGCTAAGTGAGCACACGTCAGCATCTGATCTGAGGGGCCCTGAACGCTAAACTGTGGAAGAGGAAAACACACTGAATTGCACAGAAGAGAAGCAAGTGGCTCGCACTCGGGCGCAGGGATGAGCTCAGGGCGCGCGTCAACTTCCGCAGCAGTCAGAAGCGGAAAGTGGGCCCTCTCTCTAAGAAGCATTCATTGTTTGCTTTACAAGAAGGCACAGCAGCTCTAGATGTTCCACAGATGTGATAGTAATAATGGCAACGGAGTTGAACATCCAGGGTTTCCTCACCAACAAAACAACAGAGGCGGGTACGAGCAGCTAAAGACACATTTAAAAATCAGACCATATTAGTCACCACTGAGGTCACGAAACTGAAAATTCTCTAAAAATTCAATTCGATTCAATTCAAAAACCACCATGTCTTCAAAATACAGAGGCCTCTATGTACGTACGATTTGATTCAAGTCTGCTAGATCCTCCTAATGCATTGAAGGCCCCCTGGACGTCCTGGATGGGGAGAGAGGAGTGAGAGAAATAGGTTAGCGGGATTGGCTGAAATTAAAAATGAGAAGAATGAGCTTCAGAGTGACTGCGAACCTGAAGGTTCTCCCCGAAGGAGAGTTTGTGGATGGTGTGAGTCATATCAGGGTTCTGGGGCTGGGCAGTGGCGCTGTGCGTTGATACATGGAAGTTGCCTGGCACCTTAAGGTTGGCAGAACTGGAGGTTAGTTGTTCTCCATTTTTAGATGTCATTTATGGAGGGAAAATATACTTTATACACATGCATCATACTCATTGGACGGATTATTGTGGTGGCAGTGACAGAACAGCCCTTACTTTGTTGATGCTGAACCTCCCCTCAAATCGGCAGCCATATCCGTTGTTCAAGGGCACCTTCATGGAGTTATCAATGTGGCCCACCTCGTGGCGGCCCATCTCATCCTGGATGTCCAGCCCCACCACTGAAAATGGGAATGCAGGGGCATTTCTCAATATGTGTACTGGACCATACTCGTGTTCTTGTGTACTCGTTTGATGTCATCTTCCATTGCAAGACCAGTTCCAATACCAAGAACAGAAGTATAGAGGATGGTAAAAATCCCCGGATGCTGATCTTGCCCTGCCCCAAGTACCAAGGATCAACCAGTTGAATCCTCGCCGATCAAAACCAATCCCATGCTTCACTGTGCCCCAAGTTTGTTCTTGGGAGGCAGGTTAGCAAGACTGCTATAGCTAAGACTGTAATCTTTGCATTCTTGGTATTGAGAAACACCCCAGAAGAGGGGATGCCCAAGCGTCCGGCAGCGAGAACACCTTTCCTAACAGAAGGTCACATTTCTGTGGCTACAGCACATGACTGGTCACATGACTCACACGGATGACAAGGCCTCAGGTGCTGTTCATGACAATGAAGCTACAGCGACACCCCAAAGGACAAGCATTATGGCTTCCAGAGGCTGGTGCTATGTGAGACTACGCTTTGTTGAAGTCCCAGCTACAGTTTCATTCTTTCCAATTGTTACAACCGGCACAACAAAGCGAACATGTTTTTGAAGTAGGCAACATGCCCCGACACCACTTTGTACAAACTGGACAAACGGCACCGACCCACTGGCTATAACAGTACGCTGGGAGAACTCAGGTAGGCATTAAAGCGGGCTGCCGTTGTAACTGGAGGGGCAGGATACATAACAGAGCAAAGCTAGCCCTGAGATGGCCCCAGCTTCACAGAGGAAGGAAACACCAGGACTCCGCACCCACTTCCCTTTCGACACGATTTCCTGTGGCCTCTGAAGTGCACAAAGGATGCATGGATCAGCTCCTGCGCTCACGTATGATGAGTAACCAAAGACTGCCGCTCATTAGCATGTTCAAACACAAAGGGATCATCCTCACTCAAAAACAGCCAATGTGCCGAGTCAGAATGTGACCTGGGGCACAGTCTGGGTTTCCTAGTTATCCCTAAAATGATAAGATTAGGCACTTCAAAAAGAGTATGTCCATTTATTTACGCACTTAGTGTACTTTACAGTAAAATATTGGTATGAAACATGCATTTTGCTAAACCACATTTTGCTTATAACACTTAAATATCAGTCGGTAAACTAAGACAATAAAAAAAAAAGTTAATTGACATCTGTGAAACAGAAAGTAATGTGATCATTACTAATACTATTCAAGTGCTGCTTAAACAGCAAAAACTAACAGCAGCAGACAGGTATTTTCCAGATGATCTGGATTTCTTGTATCTGTAAACAATGAATCACCTGAAATATGAATCATTTCATAACTTTGTCAAGTATCAAAAGTAGACAGGCCTATATTAACCATCCACAATACTATGTGACATTCTGTCCAGAACAAATGAGGTAATTTAATGAAATCTGACAGTGTCAGGTGCTCTGCTACGCTCCTGATTTATTTGTGACAATCCCCTTTTACGAAAGTTAGCAGCATTAATAGAAATAGTAATAATAGTAGACAAAAAGTAAAACTACAGATGACCCAAAAAAAACACCCCAAATCACCCAGACAGTAAAGATCGGACAATTGGTCTATTCAGGGGAAGTGAAATGAAAATGTTCAAACAATAAAATGGCTTAGAAAGGTTTTAAAAAGAAATAGCATCAGAAAACAATAAAAACACGTAAAATAACCGCTTCAGAGAGAACACTCCTTTTTTGGGGCGAGATTAATGACAAATGCTTTACAGCTGTGAGTAACGATACCAAATGCTGTTTGCATTATGCCAGAAGTTCGAGTTAGAAGTCACAAACCACTATCAGCATACTTCGCATTTTTGCGCGTTTTGTCATATTTGGAGCTGGGCTTAAGTGCATAACAAGTGAAAGAGGGTTAGCTCTGCATTCTGGAGGCTGGAGGCGTGAAGCCGCTGCCAGCACTAACTTTCAAGTGAACTCAGAGGGTGGCTAAAGTAATAAACCATAAACCACCATGTTATCCTATTTAAACAAACTCAAGATATTACAATTTAAACATCTACTGACATCCATAAGATACAGGCATAAAGGAACAGCATCGGGAATGATATATAAAAGAAGCTAAATTAAACTCAAAGTTAAAATTAATGGAATATTATGGAAATGGTACTGGATCAGTGGAATAAACAGCACGCACTCCTGACGCAAGTAATGTGGAATAATATTATAAAGAGTCTTCATTATCAGTCACAGTAGCAACAGAGGCCCAATTTTAAACAAGACAAAGCAGTAACAGGAAAAATGGCAAGAAAAATATAAAAGTACTCACGATCACAGTGCAAGTTTGGCAAACTGATGTTTAAACTCACATCTATCTTCCCTCCACTGTCTTTGTCAGGGTCGTCCACATAGAGCTCATTGACTCTGTCAAAAAGGGGAGAGAGAGATGGCAAATCACGGTATACGGTATACTGAAATGCAAAACAAGGTTCAGCAACAGTAACATTAATAAAAATCTGCTTCTGTCGTTCATACAGATATACTTATTCATTCTTCAGCAACATAACAGTTCTTGTATTTGTATGTATTTATAATAAAAACCAATGAAGGGACAATTCGGGAGCTGAAATGGCAACATACCAAGCAAGACCAAGCATTCCCCATAGGCCAATAGGCAAGAGAATGAACTGGCGGCAAAATGCCTTCTGCAACTGAGAGTATCGTGTTATAGAACCCTAGAAATAAGCAAACTTTCAAAAACCAGCTACTGGAATCCTACAACTGCTTAGAGGCATCAGCAGATGTTTTAGGTGAAGTGGTCTGAAAAGCGCACTGTGGGACATCATTATACCACAGGAATGAAATGCTTCAAGTGATGAATGCGTCACTCTGTGCATGCCAGAACATCGGCCTGCATTTCAGTGTAAGATTCCCCTCGCATCCGAGATAGATGTCAGAGTAAGACAGTTAGCAGAGTGAGCGAAAGAGGGTAATAGGTCACTTCATAACCAGCGCTTCAATGACATCGGTTAACAGGAATACTAACTAATGGGATACGTTTGGATTTGAAAAAGAAAAACACTGAAGGAAAAAGTGACAGTATTTATTCAGCTACATATATAGTTCATCGCAATGTTTGTTCTTGTTTTATAAACTGATGCTGGGGGGCATTTCACAAGGCAGGCCAAGCCCTGGCTAGGCTAGCTCTCACACACGGTGACAAAAGGCAGCTTTTGTCCAACAGGACACACAAATGGAAAACAGTGGCCTTTCATCAACACATTTATGAAAACCAAGTAACGGGGCTGCACCATTTTGCCAAACACTCTGTGCTGCACTACTGACCTGTATCTGTGGTCACAGCCTGACATAATCACCCAGAAGTCATTTGAAGCAATACTGATACTTCACCCGGGACAGTGTCAACCGTGTCAGGAAGTCTGAGATTTTCTTAGTCTTTAGACTTTTATCCTTAAAACTCTTTTTGAAAGAGAATTTATATTAATTTTTGAATCACTCTGTGAATGTGAATCTTTCTACTCAACTGGTTGGCTGAAATCTTGGTCTAGACTGGTGCTTTCTGAACCTTAACTTTCCACATTTGGACATGACAGTCAAAACCATTTGGCCTCAAAATGTACTTACCTGTCCATCAAAATACAAGAATGCTAAATCATTCTACATTTCTATTTATAAATATCGTAAATCATAGCTAATGATAGCTAGTAATGTTATTGGAATCCCTAAACTCACAATGTTGAACAAAAATAATTTCAAATCCCACAGACATTACTAATGTGCCATACTGCTACTGCTCTTAGAGTAAGAGATAATGAATCTACAAACGGCTTTAAGTAAATCTATGACAACGTCAGTTAGTTGAGAAACTGCCGTCTTGCCACAATCCCAGCTGAAAAATGATTTCTTCATTGGCGTCATCCATGTCATGACCTTTGAGACCTACACCTCTATTGGGCAAGAGTCCTTTCAGTACTTCCTTACACTGATGTGATTCCAGTGATTGTGTGAGATCAATAACCTGGGGTTAAAAAAAAAAATAAATCCAACCAGGCCCACAACCTCACAAGTTACTTGATCTACACCAACGTCACAGAGAAGAGACCGTGTCCATGTAAGATTAATTTCCTGCTGCTTTATTTTAAAACAGAGTAAACAAACCCCAGCATCTGACTCTCCCCTTAACCATAAAGTTAAAATGTCCTAAATATATACATGTTATTTAGCACATAGTAAAGTTGTACAGACCAAGAACAGAAACAACTCAAGAAACAACTCAAGGCAAGCAAACCAAATAATTCTACCTTGTTTCCAAAGCTACCAAACTTAAATATTTGTTTCACACCAGAGAGAGCACTGAAATAGAAACCACTTGTAGTGGAAGACTTAACTCAGCTATGTTTCCTATAAACATCTTGTGCCCTCTCACAGTTTCAGAGTGTGGGCTCACTTTTTCAAATCAATATCTATACCAAATGAGGCGTTATTTACATATGTTGCTAGAAAAGATTGTTATCGCTCAGAACTTACTGCTACACTCTGCAGTATTAGAGGAGTGTTTATTAACTTTGGGCAACCAATTTAATATACTGTAATATACTGTTCAGGCTGATTTCATTAGTAGCTAAGAGGAGACATCCTTAACCATGTTCAAACGTCATTAGTTTTCCTTCAAAACAAACCAAAAAAGAAAAAGCAACATTAAGATTTCCAATTCAAAATTCAGCACCTGAACCGTCACTTTGATAACCAAAATAGTGACAGATGATCAGTGTCAATAGCTGCGGTACCCACATCTCCGTGGCGATGAATCCCGTGAGCTCGGACAGGAACAGGAAGAGCATGAACACACAGCAGCAGATGGAGACTGTGGATGAAAAACAGAGATCAGTGCCAGACAATCGCAATCATTTTCCAGTGCTTCTTCTTACACCTTATTACTAACCCTTGATCAGATCGCTGATGATCACAGAATCTAGCAAATGATTACAGCTCAAGTAAGTGTTTAAGTAATCTCAATAACCATTCCTCTACTATTCAATTCTGAATCAATTTCAAATCTATTTAAAATACAACAATGTTCAAAGAATAACTTTCACAGACACTAACAAATGTGACAAACGCTCTTTGTTAACAAGACCATAAACAGCATGTTTCACAGAAAAAGAAGCAGCACCCCCCAACTACAAAGAAAAACACCATTATATATCATTATAAATATATATATATATATATCATTATATTTATTACCCCCATAAATGCATCACATGAGGTTTTGAAGACGATTTTTGGCCAAGGTCCGAGTCACAGAGCCAATATGGAACTCAACCTGAGCTCACGAGGAGTCAGAGACTGAAAGGAAGAGCTGGGATGCTGTGAGTCTGTGAGCGCCCGTGCCTGTGAATGCCCACATAAGCTGGTAAAGGTGTCTAATTGTCTGAACAAACAAAAATCCAAAATCCCAATAAAAGGCAAACATCAGATGGAGTTAAATGCATAGAGTAAGATAATCGCTGTCAGCTGGAGGCCTCGGCACAGATGGGGCACAAATAAAAGTCAGCTTTAAAAAAAAAAAAAAAAAAAAAAGTCTACAGATTTTGATGAGAGAAAAAAAACTGAGAATGACTTAAGCTGTAATCTTAACTCAGAAACAACATGATGTAAAAGGAATCCAATTACTGACTTTGACTAAGTTGACTTAGAATGTGATTTTCAGAGATCAAAAGTCAGCTAATTTTAACACCTATTCCATGCAGTACTAAAATTCTGGAAGACATTATCTCAGTGCCTGAAACCCTAAATACTAATGAACAATTTACATATAATCATTAATCAATTTCAGATTTTAAAGTGCACTTCAGACAAATAAACAAATTATCATATAATAGTGGTGTGCTTCTAGCTCTAGGAAGACTTTTAGCGAAACTATTTATCATAACTGAAATTAGACTAAATCTAGAGCGACACAGATAAGAATTGTGATTATTACTCACAAAACCCCTGCTAAGCAAAAATGAAACCATTTTAGAAGAAAGCTGACTAGGGGATGGCTTAGAATGAAACTGCCTGTCATTAAAGGATGAAAATGTATGCTAACAGAAACCATTTGAGGTGACTCTGCCCAGGCTATTTATTAGGGTATGAGTCAACGAACTGCAGCACACTAATATTCGCCCTCCATGGAGATACAGTCACTGCCACATGGAAGCTGATCGGCTAGGCGACCACGAAAAATGACGGCCAGGGAGGGGGCTTTGCGTAAGCACCTCACTGCAGATGTGATTGTGAAAGGCTCCTTAATCGTAATAGTGTAATTACAAACTCAGCCAAACTGAGAAGGGTCCAGGCATTAATATCAGCCATAAACAAAAACGCAAAAAAAAAGTAGCTGCACTCATCCAATGACATTTTCCACCCCCATGCTCTGAGTGGGTAGCACTTTGGGCGGCTTGGTGCTGTCACTGGCACACCAACCAAGCTAAAGAAGGACACTAGCTATTAGCTAAAATTCACAGTCACCACTTTGTCTTCTTTTTCTTTTTTTAAGCTACATGGTCTGCAGCAAGTTAGAGTGATACGACAAAATTGTAAAAAATCTGGGACACTGCCTGGATGTACACATCTCCCGCCTTGAGAGATGCCTCTCTCTAGCCAGCCATCGACAGAGTTCAGTTGTCTCAGTCTTAGAGCGCAAATTAACAAGTTACAGTATACAACCCAATGCTGATCATCCATTCTTTAAGAATACTTGGTAGGCTAGGCCATGTGTCGACTTACAATATTTACAAGTTGCGATGGGGTAATCGGAGTCGGGGACTACTTGTATAGTAAAGGCCGATGTATGGGTTGTATCTAAATGACAAATTAAACATTCTACAAACACATGACACAACTATATATCATGTCAATGGGAAATGGCAACCACTGCAACCTTAAAAAATGTTCAGAAGGATGTGGGTCATTTATTTTAATGTCTGAATTTCTTAGTCACCATCTTTCATCAACTTATCACAAGGTTTAGGAGAATCCATAGAGCAAAAAAAGAGACTTTCAATTACAATTACCACAAGTAAATTGCCAATTTAACTGAAGAAAATGTCATGGCTGTATATGTGGATAAGTTTTTACACATCCTACAGACTTAAAGACCTGTTCACGTGTCACTGACCGGTGACAAAATGACTACAGTCAGTCTTGTCACAGTGAACCTCACAAAGGTGAACCTCTCTGAATATGTGCTCAGTGACGAGTCACCTTGGTTTGTCATTAAAGAACGTGCTAGGCGTCACACAGACGTGTGACCTTTGAGCTTGCCGGGTTTACACTGGCTAATGTTTAGCCAAACCACAGAGGAGCTGCAGTTTCTAGAACTATGACGCAAGAGACGTGTCACCACTCAGGATTAAGGACATGCTACAGCATCACCTGCTTAAGCACGTACCGCTGAAAAAGTAAGCTGCACGCACGGACTTTTTTGCCATGACATTTACCTAATGTTTTTAATAAGAACCAACCAAACCACCAACTGCATCAACAATACATGACCAACCAAAGGAATAACGAACTGGCGTTACCAGGTTTCTAACAGTAGGTACCGGCAGATGAGAATTGAAAACTATCCCAGGTTATATTTAATAAGTCTGAATGGTATATTTTGATATCAAATAAAAGCAGAAACATTTCAAGTCAATATCTTTAACGCTTTTTCAGATGTGGCCATTGGGGTACCCCTGACCTGATGAGTGGAGACCTCTTTCATTTCTTTTAATCCCATTGTAGGTTTCTGCCATTGATTGTAAGACTGCACTATGAATCTCCCAAAAACTTGGTTTTCAGGGTTTATTTTGCTACCTAGTTTAGTTGGATTTTTGTAGGGTTCTATGAGAAAACTGAGGGTGAAATTGCCCAATATTTTAGCAGAGCAAAATGAGAAAATTTCTAAGTTTTTTGAATGACCTAGCAACATGGCAGAGGTAAAGAGTAAGGAATATTTATTATTGCAGAAAATTATTTAAACGTGACGCTTCTGGAAAGAGAAATGACATACTGCGTCCGAAATGTTTTAGGCCAGTTCTGTCCATTCAATGTGGTTACCTGCCGGTTCCTACTATCAGGGTAGATCTCTTGGAATCTCAGCCACTGGACCTGTTGTAGCACCCTGGAAATAACCTACACTTTGATCAAAGAGACAACCTAATGAAATTTGCATACAATTATGCCACTTTTATACAGCAGTAATTGCTCTGCCCATACAAGACTATTGTCTCCATTTATAGGAGAAAAATGTTTGGAACTTTCTCAACGGTTTAGTTTAGAACTTTCCAGGCAAAACTGAAACTGCTTCTTGACTGGGAGGTGGCAGGAAAGCCTCGACAGACTCGCTACAGGGCGGAGACACACTACTGAGTAAGCTGAGGGGAGGGCCTACCTATTTTAACATAAGCAGCACATCTGTGGTGAAACCACACCCACAGTCACTAAGCAAAGACTGAAACAGCTTTGCTGTCCAACCATAACTGGATGTCTGAGAACAATACTATGACTACTCTGACTATGACTGAGAGCTAACAACGTCACAAGCTTGCCCTGTCATCTGCATTTAAACAATGGCTGATCAATAAGGTAGTCAGAAAATTAGGATATGGACAACACATAGCTAGGCACATATTAGCCTGTGAATAATCAAACCTTCTGCCAGTTGTGAAATCTTGACGGAGACACCAGTAGGGGAAGTGTATATCCAGAAGGGCAGACAAAAAAATAATCATAAAAAAATGTGACTGTCTATGCGACAGTGTGTACAGTATGACCACTAAACTTACTGAAAGCTCCCGTGTATGTTGGTTGCGTCAGGTCTTTGGGCACTTTTCTGTAGATATCAAGTCTGGAAGTAAGAAAGAAAAAGAGGACGTAAGAGGAAGTAAACACGGAAGGCCACGGAGAGCGTGCTGCACATAAAGGACAAACTGTTCCCAGAATTCTAAGGGGCATTACTACAATGCCGTGGAATGTTTGCTCTGGCATATGGCCACCAACAACAGGCTGTAATGTAGTGGAGAGCGCCGGCCTGCTTTTACTTAAACACACAGTGAATCTCCTGCCTTCAGACGCTACAAAGAAAATCCTTCAGACAGAACACAAGCAATGGTTTAACCCGTAGCATACCAGAATATAGCTCAGAACCAGACCTTCCATGCAAAGCTGTGCTAAGCTACTCACATTCTCCAAGCTCTACTGATTCTGGAATAAATCACACAGTGAAGGCTGGTCTGTGTTCCCCGGAGTTGTGAAAGGAGTACAGGTAAAGGGGAGATGTTTGTTTTGACTCACACTGGCAAGAAAGTGCCAGACCCAAGAAGTCATGGTTCAGATGGCTAAGGCGAAACTAGGGAATAGTCCAGATTCTACACCTCATGGCGATGGATAGACTGTGTACGTTGTCACCCAGGCCATGTCAAAGGTCACTCAAACAATGCACTTCCCATGTAACTCACATCCATCCCATACTAAACTGAAGGAAGCGTTCCCGTATCATTAACCATAAGTGAATTAGTGCGATTAATCTTCTTGCTTTATTTCACACTGCCAGTTTGATTCCACATACTTCCTGCTTAACCAGAAAAGGAAAACATTTCACAATATAAATCACTCCATGAAAAAAAAAAAAACTGACACCTATAAAAACTGGAGAGTGCCACTTGCTAACTGCTACGTTTGTTCCCCCAGTGATGGTTTTGAGCAATGCCCTTTTTCGGCATTGCGTACTTTCGCTAAGAGCGAGGACCCCTTCCTCCCTTCAAATGTCCACATCTGTGTGAATTCCTTCCACCACCCGCTACTGGCTCAGCAGGCAAATTTGACGCAACACAAGGCCAAGATGACGAGGTAGGAGGGGTGGGGGGGCCTGACTTCCTTTCATAGTACGTGCCCCCGTGTCCATCTCATTAGGCACTCCGCGTTCTGTCTGGATCACCATGTTCCCCGAGCAGCCCTCACAGGATATGTGAAGTTGGACTGTTGCAGTAACATCGGGAAGGAGGCTGGTTGAACCATTTCAGGCCGGATTGTTCCGGTTCCTCTGCTGCAGTTAGGACGTCTTCAGGGCGAGCGCCACAGCAGCTGCGCCAAGAGTCTCGATTTTTCCAAGAAAGCTGGAGAATTCTCAGGAAAATTAAATTGACGACAGCCGATCCGGCTGCAATAGTGGCGGGCGGCGTGAGCTTTGCACAATGGGCCCCAGCCCCGGGTGCAGGCCTTCACACAGTCTCTGGCACCGTACCAACGGCCAGTCGGTAATGTGATGCTTAAACCAACAGGGGAAGCCAGACTCGCCATCACAAGTGATCATCACCACCTTTTCAACCTTAGAAACCAGGGCCATAAATTAACATTACGCAACAAACACAACTGAAACATAATCATTAGTTTACCATGTGAGGGGGGAATGAGATACTGAAATGATTCATGATTCTTGGTAGTCAGAGACTTGTGGGCACGCCAAGATTTTTTCACTTCAAAAATGTAGACTTTTTGATTAAACCACCTGTAAATCGGGCCATCCAACATGGTAGAGCAAGTCAGGCTAGGCTTATGTATCCAAAATCAAATAGCAATCACTGTCCCTTGTGTCAACAATACAAGAAGTTGCTTGATCCCAATAAAGCCAGAGTCAAGCTTCTAGACTTAAACCAACCAAAGAAAAGTATGTGCTCATAAATCAATTAATCAAGCCCAAAATGTGCCACAGCCTAAAATTCCTTTGGAATACTGTATGGTTCGGCTTTTAAGAACATTATATTTTGAGACCATTTAAACCTAGTGGCAGACTAACAACTATCAATAATGTAATGACATGCCAATAACATAATGAATTTCTCAGTTCTTAATGGAATAAAAGTGAAATGTAATAACTCATATTAAATGAGCAAAAAGTTATGTTTTACATTATTGGCCAGTTATTGCATTATCGCCATTCATAACATTAAGAACAGAAAAATAATTACGTTATTGGGAGTTATTGGGAGTAACAATTCTACTGTAAATGGTACAGTGGTATTATGAGTATAAATAAATCACCATTACATATTCCTTAACTAACCATTTTTTACTGTGATGTTTTTAGATTGTAACAAGCTTTGTCTTGTAAAATTTTTAATACACTACCATACTTCAAACACATACCCCGATCAGCCATAACATTAAAAACACTGACAGCTGTAGAGAAAAACACTTCTCATTACGATGGTACCTGTCAAGAATGCCATTATATTAAGCAAATATATATAATTTATATATAATTTCTTGGAAGCAGGTAAAAAAAAAAAAAAGGCAAAAGATTCTGAGTGACTTTGCCAAGAGCCACATTGTGTTGGCTAGATGACTGGGTCAGAGCACCTCCAAAACAGCAGGTTTTTTGGGGTGTTCCTGGTATGCAAAAGTAGTACAAGGAAGGCCAATCGGTGAACCAGTAATGGGGGTCATAAGCGGCCAAGGCTCACCGATGCTAGTGGGTTACAAAGGCTATAGCCCCTCAGGCCCAATCCCACAGGAGAGCATCTGTAGCAAAAACATGGTGCACCCCAGCTTGCTGCTTATAGGGCCGTGTGGCTGCAGACCTGTCAGAGTGCCCATACTGACCCATGTCCACCACCGATGGCACCTGCAGTGGGCATGTGAGTATCAGAACTGGACCATGGAGCAATGGAAGAAGGTGGCCTGGTCTGATGAGTCACGTTTTCTGTTACATCATGTGGACAGTCAGGAGCTTGTGTGACTTTTACATGACTGAGATGGCACCAGGATTTACTATGGAAAGAAGGCAAGTCAGCGGAGGCAAAGTGATGCTCTGTAGGATGTTCTGCTTGGAAACCTTGGGCCCTGGCATTCATGTGGATGTTACTTTGACACGTACCACCTACATAAACATCACTGTAGACCAAGTATACCTCTTCATGGCAAGAATATTGCCTGATGGCAGTAGCCTCTTCAGCAGGATAATACACCGCCTGACACACTGCAAAAATTGTTCAGGAATGGTTTGAGAAACATACAAAAAAAAGTGGTCTCCAAATTCCCCAGATCTCAATCCAATTGAGCATCTGTGAGATGTGCTGGACAAACAAGTCTCGGCCAAGATTTTATGACATGGCATAGAAAATACCAGTCATTGTTTTCATAGGGCAAAAATCACACCAAATCCAGCTCAGTCCAAGATCATGGGACTTAGGATGCTGGAAATGACCATCCAGTAGCACATTAAAGTCCCACCGCCGGCTTTTACTAGACATGCCAAAAGTCCGAAGTGACGAAGTGTGGCCGCAAGTGTAGTCTGCCTGAAAGCCTGTCTAGATCACGCACATGAAAATCGGGAACCTGGTCAGGAAACAAATCACTGTCACAATATTTCTCCCTGTAGCCTAGACAACTCTTCTAAAATAAACTTAGCAGGCCTGGCTGCAAGCACTATAACCCCTTTGACCTTTAACCCCTATATAGTATCTGGTATCACTGGATCAGCTGCCAGCTGCCAGCATGGTCTCGCTTCATTCCTGTCTCATGAAAAAAATTACACCGTAAGCACAAATAAATAATCCCAGAATAAGGTAGCTGATGATTATTTGGAGAAAAAAAAACAACAAAGAAAGGGACAAAGAACAGACTTGTATATCCCTATCTGATGATTAACTACCTCTCTGGACAGTGGGCAACGTGCAATGTACATTATTTATAAACATATACACATACATTTTTCTTATTTTTTCCCCTCCACACTATATTTTTACACAGTTGTGTTGGGTTTAGTGCCGACATGGCACAATATCCTAATTTCATTGTCCTACTGTACAAAGTATTACTATACAATGACAAAGAGTTCTTATCCTATACTGAAATCCTACCAAATATTTTACATATGGAAATACTACACTGAATGGCCTACATAGAATGAGAAGCACAGCTCAGAGGCATGTTACTTCTAACAGCCAAAACCAAGTAATAACAGATAATAATGTAGAATAATCTCTGATAAGAATCTCATAGTCTGTATGAAGACCAGAGCATATGGTGCACACAGAAGAGGGCGGTCAGGAATAACAAATATTGACCCATCTTCGGTGTTTTATGATTAGAAAAACTGCTAATACAGGTTCTACTATTTCAAGTAGCACAGAAAGACACATTTTTGTTAGCAGCCTGAGTCTGGCCTCAACAGCCCAGGCAGGAAATGTTCTTTATAATTAAGTGGAAAATTAGATTCATGCAACATGCAGACAGAATATGTGTAAGGTAATATATTAGTGTGAATCCCACTGAAGCACAACAACCCTGTAAGTAGGAAAAAGGCATCAGGTTTCTGCATAATGTGATATGGGAAGTGGAAAAAACAAAGAAAACATGCAAATAGTATGGCAGAACTATACAGCAAACTTACATTAAACTCCAACCAGTCTTATGGAGAGAGAAAGAAAAAAACACACATGACTCATGATGACTCACTAACTCAGAAAAAAGTTTTACCATAGTAAATTCTAGGGAACAAACTGAAGCATCGAAAAATCTGAGTTACCATGGTTACACTACCAGTTATATTATAGTGTACATATTTCTATATTCTATAGTGTGTGTGTGTGTGTATACATATATAATGTTATATTATTTGGTTAAAGTTATTTTACTTATTCCCTTTAAGTTTCCTGAAGCTGATACCAATTGTTTTATTTTTTGGTTCCATCTCCATTCAAAAAGCAGCATCAAGCTGAACTGCATATTTGAAAGCAAACGTTTATGGACTGAAGAAGAGTGATTATTAAACAGGAGTTTAAAGTTGAATGCCGAGGGCTTATTACCCAGGCATAAGGCAAGTACTTAAATATACAGTACTTATTCCCGAAAATTAACATTTGAGAGGTAGGTTCAACCCGATCCTTGTGCTCAACATTATGTTACCAACCTTCCTAAAACCATACACAGAGCAGTAACAACTATTCATTCGTTTCCAGAGCTGTGTGGATTAGTATGGGTAGGCATGCTGTTGGACCATATGGCATTTATAATGGCATTTAAACCTCATTGCTCTTTTTAAGGGCGTCTGACTTTAGGCACCGTAACCAGAAATAAAGTGTGGTGGGGTGGTACTTTTCCTAGAAAATAGTTTGAAAGGTCGAAGTATGTACATGGCATTTACAATTAAAATGACTTAAACATGCATATTGCTAATGACCTGCCTGTATCTTGGTGCAATATTATTTTGAATTTATTTTCAATTACACGAGTGAAAATTTGACACTGAATTAATATAAATGAAATATAATTTAAGCAGTAATACAGTCATAGTGCCTGGTTCCATTTACAATGGACACAGTACAAACTATCAAGTTTTAATATTCCAAAAACAAACATCTGTAGACATTTTCCCCACTTAGTTACTGTATTCTGAAAATGCCTTTGGCTGTTTCACATTGTAACTTATCCTGTTACTTTGCATAAGGCAAAATTATCAGGAAAAAACGTCGTGAATATGCTTAAACAAACCATGCAAGTATTACCGGCTTGTCAAAGTGGTCATTACTTGGGCTGTTTTATACTGCACCTTCCTTCTGGGAGTGTACAGCACAGGTTCTCCGTGCTGGCTTTGCTTCAGGGCACCCCGCTAGCCGCTTACGACAGACTGACACCTGCCAGCACCTCCCACACTCAGCTGCTGAATTACCCATTTCTGACCGGCAGTTTGGAGTTCATCTGGACATTTCGCAGAACAGAGGTTTCTGGAGGGCTAGTGCGGATGGTTTTTTGTTTAAGCCTATGCACCTAGGTATGAGAGGACATGGAGACTGTACACTTCATTTAAAAATGACTTAAATTAAGGAAAAGGCTAATTCAATGTGCATGACTGTTACTAAAAAAAACAGGAAGAAGAAAGGACAATATAAGTAGAGAATACTGAGTAATGCATTACATTAACTGCACCTTCATAATGCATTCATTATGCATTCTTAGAACATTCAGGGCACCTTCATAATGCATTCATAGAACATCCATAAGCTGCATGCAAGTATACCTCAGCATCCTAACATACCTTAAGGAAGGATAACAGACAGACACAAATCAATGCTGCATAATTTCAGCAAGACTGTAGCAGGGAATTAAGACAGTTTTGCAGGGATATGAGATACAGGAGCTGTGCACTTTATAGCCACAGTATGAAATTACTGAGCACCCAGAGGGAGAGACAGAGTGTGTGTGTGTGACAACAATGGCGTAGAAGAGCGTTTGATGACTGAGGGGGGGCAGCACAACTTAATAAAATAAATACAAAGGTCTATCTGTTGTGCGAATGAATTAATCCAATTTCTAAGGAAAAATCAATAAGGTGACCCACTACTGTCGGATCTGTCAGAACGCGCGGCACAGCGGCCAGCGAGTGCGAGGCACATGTGGGTCACACGGCAAGATTGCGAGGAAACGCAAAAACAGTCGCAAGGGAACGCAAAACTGTCACCAATGATATTTTCCAACCACATACATTTAAGGTTTCCGTAGAAAATGATTTTTGGCGGTGTGTGACCAAATGCTGATTAGAAGACTGGATATGTTGTATCAGCCTACAACTACTTTACTAAGTTCCAAGTTCCTTCACACGTCAATACAGCAGAACTGAGCGGAAAATAAATACAAATCCTGACAATGACATAATTGGGCAAAAAAGTACATTAAAACTAAATTTACAGCTTGAGGCTTTAATTTTTTTAATTCTTCTATTATTGCCGTTTCCTTCTGCCGTTGAAACGGAAATCAGATTCACAGCAGGGCTGCACAATTAATCGTTTTTTTGAACCGCGATCTTGATTCATACCCCACGAGTTGTTCTAGGGCTGAATCACGATTGCATTCTCCTGCCGAATTCTCCCATGTTTGCATTAGAGGGAAGATCTGCTGCATCAACCAAGCACTCCCTTTTTCTCCCTAAACCATACCAACAAATAACAGGAGCACATTACAGCACGTGACAGGAAGAGGGGGACGAAGAACAGGTGCTGTAATAAAATGATTCATATTATTTCTTAATCATTATTTCAGCTGTTGTGCCTCTCACTCTGATGCTGCCAACTTTGACTATCGATAACATTTAATTTCGGTCAAGACTGACAGATTGGTCCAATGCCAGTATCTTGAGTTCTGATGGATATTGGCCAAGAGAGATATACCTAGCATCTCAATGTGTCATTTGTTCCATCTTCATAAAGATATGTAAAACAAAAGTAACAATAATAGTAATGATAAGAGTATATCAATCAATGAGAGAAAATACTCAGCTCTGGGGAGGGGGGGACTACTCATTTTACCCAAAATTATGAAGCCCTACAAGAAGTTTATTTTGCTGTTACTTACTAATTTCCACAAAGTGTGTTATCATTGAAGATTGACCTACATTTTGTAGATGTGGACTTGATTCTTTTTTATAGGCAAGTATGTCATTCCTGTACTAACTGCATCATTCAATTGTTTTAAATTTAACTAAGTAACTAATGTAACTAGGCACCTCCCAATAACCTGCTTGCACTATCTAAGCTAGTAAAATGTGTGGCATATCCTGCTCCGTGTTGACTTTGTGGGGGTGTGAATCCATTAGTCCATTTTCATTCCAATGCACCTTGGGAGACTGAAACTCTTATTTATTGGAAAATAAAAATGATTCAAACATGAAAAGCATCAGCTTTTTAAAAATTGAATTTTTGGTGATAAAGTATAGAGCTGAATTTTAGTACTCGAGTTTATTAAAATATTCACATACACAAGAACAGGAGAAAAAAAATATGGAATATACACCTAATTCACGACTGAAAACAACTCAAAACGGCTTATGAGGCATGGCTCCGTAATTAAATCAACTGTAAAAACAAACCACATGGTTAGTCCAGAGCATTTTACACGTTTCATTGAACACCACTGTCTGCTCATAATAAAACATCTATGGTTATTTGCTTCTTGGATATTGACTTAAAATTTAACAACTGCTACCTTTATTGACGCCAAAAGACACACAAAAGACTAAAATGCGTTTAGATATAGAAGGAACATACATTTGGCTAATTAAGTGACCCCATTAAGAAAGCAGATTTTGCTAGCTAAAGGGACTGGCAGTGGCTGTCTTTAATGCATCGCATAAAAACTGCGGCATTAAGTGCACAACATATAAACAAAGGAAACATAAAGCGAGCATACTCACCTTCGTACATCAAACGGCATGGTGTTTGCAAGTTTTCGAACAGAATATTTAAAAACGCAAAGTTAAAATACTTAAGGACAGAAGTGCTCAGGACCTGACTTCAATCCTGCCGGCTGCTCACACCGGGAGTGACGTCACCCTAGGACGCTTTGCAAAATCTGATTGGATGTCAGCGGGTGCCACGCGCGTGATTCTTTTTCCGGTTCCACCTTAAAGTTGCATGTACACGTTTCAGAAACCTCATTGGTGGTGCCTGCGCGTGCTTTCGGGCATCCCCATCAGTACTGTCCATGGGGCCGTAGAAGGGAGACATGCGTGTTTAGTGTTTTCCTTGAAGAACAGTACAGTATGTTTCAGGAAGAAAAGAGTATTAGGGAATTAGGAAACAAAAAAGGTAGGGCTTCCCCTGACTTTCTCAAAAAATATGAAAGAAGTTTGTTCTATAAGTGTTTTTATACATTTTACAAGACTAGACTGCTTTAATGTTAGCATTGTAATATTAAGTTAGGCTGGATAACCCATAAATTATGTAATATTAGTGGTGATGGTACTGGTAATAAAGGAAGTAAGCACAGATTATATATGGCCTTGAGTTTTCCCTCCCCTTCTGTCCATTAAACTGAAGTCTCCCACTGCATTCTTGATAATTAGACTGGATCATGAAAACAAGTGGTAAGTGGAATGTAACCTAAAATTACAAATGATTACAGTCTTAACTCTTAAAGTTTTTAAAAATTGGACACAAAGATGTTACAAAACAACGTATTAATATTGGTAGTAGTATTTTCCAGCCTGCCACTCTTGACACTTCAGCACTACATAATTACAACTCACACAAACAATGTGTACCAGTTAGTGAAATTGGCTACTGAAGTACCAGGACATTCACTTAAAAAGGGTTACACTGCAAAGGAAGACAACAATGATATTTATATTTTTCACTAAGCTACTGGAAAGATGCTTGTCCCACACACATTTTTGCTCTCTTCCATTATGTTCTGTGAATGTAGAAGACTTTTTTTCAATAAAAGAGGATTAAGAAGATGTAGTGGTAAAAAAACTTCCCAGACCACAGAACCCAGAATAAATATTAAAGATTGGGTGTTGAGACCAGCAAGGACAGGCCTTGTACTTCCCCCGGTTTGTGTTTTTTTTTATTGATGTTGCTTTGGCAACTCCTGACAGTAAATGGTCAGAAACAGTGACAGTGACCCGCAACGAAAACTCTACACAGGAAGCACAAAATGGAGTCAGCTCTTGTTTCAGTACCCTTTCAGCCTGAGAAAAATGTAGAGGGAAAATAGACCTTCACTGGTTGTCTAAGGACACAGATGAGGTCCAAGCATATATTTATGCGTCATTTCAGTTGATTGTTTACACTGACTTTTGACAAAGGGAGAAACACAGGTCACCTGACAAGAAACTATATTTGCTCAAAAATGCATAGGGACCATTTATGTCTTCCTGATCTCTCAGTATTTTGTCTTCTGTAAGACTCAAATCGCTTTCATTGATAAAATTTCTCTGATTTCCCCTGAATTGAATTAATACTCCAAATCCCCACGAAGTTCCCATGCCCCTCGTGCCATGCAGGAAGCACATGTGGGTACAGCTTGTATTAGGAACTTCTGTGTCCCCGCCCATGATCGTGATGCTCATGTGTATCATGTTTCATGGCTGATTCATCGCTGAAGTTCTGACAGTAAGCACAAACCACAGGTTCCCCTACTCCAGCTTGTAACTACTTGTTTTTTTTTACTTTTTTTTCTTCCTCTTCTAACTGTATTTTTTGATGAGACAAGAATGAAAATGCCTCTCTACTAGTGGTGGGTCACCATGACTCAAAAGCCATAAATGTAATGCTGACATAATGTTCTATATATGTGTTTCCGTTTTGCACTCACAGCACTGCCTGCATTTATGTAGGAAAAACAGTACCTGAAATGAAGCCTTGAAATGTTAGAACATATTAAAGCAACATTTTAAATGCATTTTTAAACTAAATAATGAAAACTTACATTTTAAAAGTGATATTTTAACCATCCCTTCTCTATGTTTGTCAACATAGCATAAACATATTTACATACACAATACGTACATACATTTTATGTGTATTTAGACCAGGCATAAGTAGGATTAGATATCTTGAAAAAGTTATTTTTTGAGTTATATATATTACCAAATTTTATGTATATTTTATTTACTTATTTATATTTTATTTACTTATTTATATTTTATTTGCTTATTTATATTTAATTTCTATAAAATATAAGTTGTTTCTATCTGATAATGTTGCTGTTTCTATTTAGTTTGCCAGAATCCACATTTCTGTGATTAGGTCTATATAAGAGACAATTTGTAGTCTTTCTCATTCAACACAATGGGAACTGTATGATAATTCAAATTAATGTGATTATGCCAAGCAGAATGGCAGTCTTTGCTGAATCATTTCTGTATTTATATTTAAAACATTTTCTAATACAGATAAACTGAAAATGTCAAACACCAGTGAAAAATACACCACACACAGTAATATAGACTTAAATGAGTGCTTTAGGTTCACATTTTCCGCTTTTGGTCACAGACTGAAGATAAATGAGGGTGCATCATAACAATGTGGTTTGTCTAGATGAGATGCTAGGCAACAAAGATTATTGAAACACATAATTATTGGGTTGGTTTGGCCAACTAACAAATAAGATTGAAAAAAACTTTCTTGAGTATTGTGTGTTGTGTCATCATACCTTAGAGCGAGGTCACAATAGCTATCCTACACGCCAGCAATTGTTTCTTTTCTTATCACCATTTAAACAACCGGTTGCTAAATGTTACCTGACTAACTGGATTTGTCATGACGAGTAAATAATCACGTATGGCTACTTGTCAAAACAAGTGACTCGTCTGTCACTGTGTCACTGTAAGGCCGCAGTTTTGTTTTCAACTACATGGAAATTTACCAGACCTCAAGTTTTTGTACAGTGATTAACTTTTATGGTTTACCTTTGCTCTCTCAACATTAGATGTACAATAAAAACAAAGCATAAATTTTTATTGGCACCAAGAAAGGCAGGTCACTTTTGTCTTTTCATTTGTCAGCTCACATGTGAAACAGGGTCTAATAATACCCAACAAACATGGAATTTTCCCCTAGGAATGAGGCAACTCTTCTACTTTGTTACCATTACAGAAAAAGTTATATTTCCCAACACTGTCTAATTATTTCAGTTACTGACAACTTTATTTAACCTGGTCAAAACTGTTCTGGTTAATACTTCGTGTTAATCGTACCGTTTTGCTGACCAATCCCAATGATGTCATCATTCCCTGACGCCCTGGTTACCACACCTTTAATTTCATTACCACTACATTAATTACAAAGAAGCCCATCACAAAAATGTGTATCTCAGTACAGAAGTTTCGAAGAAGCCTCATTACGAATTACACACAGGAAATTGGTAAACAAGGAAAGCAAACAAAGACCTCGCCCTCCCCCAGCAAGCAGCATAAGGTGTTATCGTGAGCTCCGCCGGCAGGGTTCGGCTGGCGCGGCTCAAATTTACACATGACGTAGGAGAGACTAAACCGGGCGCAGAGCCAATGGGAGGCGGGCCCTTTGCGTCATTGCACTCGCGAGCCGCCAGTCCACATATAAGAGTCCTGTGAGCAACGCGGCTTTAAACCGCGGCTAAGCTAACGGCGAAATCGGCGAGGGTTAAATAGCCAACTTCGGCGACCCCTTTCACTTCGGAATTATAATACGTGTTTTTAAAGGTTTCTGTTCTTTTCTTCGGGAACGGAATCTCGAAATTATCGCTGAAACAAAGTCCCGCGCTGAAGGAAGGACCTCGGAATAGCGTATCCGCCGCGGCGCCTCCTGTCACCCCCTGTCGCGTGAAGCCAGAGAAAGCCTTTTGACTCGATATTTTACCTACTTTTTATGTATTTAGACTTGACTTTCGTACCGCGTCGTCCTACTATGGTCATAATGGAAGTGCCGAGCATCGACTGCGCGACCCTTCGGGACCTGCTGGCGGAGAGCGGCTCCGGCTGCTTGGTGCTGGACTGCCGCTCCTTCTTCTCCTTCAACTCGTCGCACATCCCCGGCTCCACCAACGTGCGCTTCAGCACCATAGTGCGGCGGCGGGCGCGGGGCGGCCTGGGCTTGGAGCACATCCTGCCCAACGAGGAGACCCGGAGCCGGCTGGCGGCCGGACACTACCGCACCGTGGTCTTCCTGGACGATCGCAGCTTGGACTTTAAGCAGGTCAAGAAGGACGGCACTTTGATGCTCGCCGTCACGGCCCTGTGTCGCCACCATTGCGACGCCTCGGTGTCTTTGCTCAAAGGTGAGTCGATGTTTTTAAAGTCGTTCAGGAACTCTGAACACACACGCCTGTCACCGTTTTGCGACCTACCCACTGGCGGAATGACACCTGGGGTCGCGCTCCTATGTCCGTGTGACAGCCGAGTTGATGCCATCCCTCTCATTTGCTTAGGTGGCTTTGAGACCTTCTCGTCCAAGTTTCCCGAGATGTGTACGAAGCCAGCTCCTCCGCAAGGCTTGAGCTTGCCCCTGAGTGCCACCTGCGAGCCCAACAGCGCAGATTCCAGCTGCAGCTCGTGTCATACTCCCCTCTACGACCAGGTAACTGACATGGAGAACACGGCGCTCTCACTGGGCTCTATGTCAGCCTTTTTGAGTTGCACTTCATCAGATCGGAGTGGACTGTGTACAGTGCTTCAGCTTGTGATACTTGTATTAATGTTGTCATCATGCTCGTGTTGCTGACTTCTCAATATGATTTACAGGGTGGTCCTGTGGAGATCCTGCCCTTTCTCTACTTGGGAAGTGCCTACCACGCCTCCAGAAAGGACATGCTGGATGCTTTGGGGATCACCGCCCTCATCAACGTCTCTGCCAACTGTCCCAACCACTTTGAGGGTCACTACCAGTATAAGAGTATTCCAGTAGAGGACAACCACAAGGCTGACATCAGCTGCTGGTTCATTGAAGCCATTGAGTTCATCGGTGAGTCTCCATATATCTCTGTATATGTATAAGCCTTGCACAGATGGTACTGTAGACCGAAAAGCGCCAAACCAGAGTGGGAGAAAGCCCGCCTTTATCCATCCCCAAATTCAAATGTTTTTTCAAAATGAGATTTCCCTCCAAAGTGAGCCAGCTGGTCAGCCTGACCCCCCCTGGGTAATGGTGGTGGCTTACATCACTCCTGCTGTTATGCTTCTGAGTAGTGCCCCCTATTCATATTAACCATGGGGCCGTGACCTGGGCCTCCCCGAAGCGGAGACTGCTGTGCATTCATTTGAATGCGGCAAACTCTTTGTTCTGCCGGAAACAAAAGGCGGCTCCTTTATCCCACCGCACTCTTTTGTGCGCTCCCCGCTAGTCTTTGGGGGTCTGGCCTTTCTAGGGCCCCACCCACTTTACCCCCTTCCCCCCCAGTCATGTTTTGCTCCTCTTCCTGTTTCCTAATCTGGTGTCTACATCATTGGCACAGCCATTAACGGTTTTATTTGCAACTGAAAGAACCGGGAGGGGGAGGGTCACCACTGTTTGTTTGCAGTTTCACACCTGTTGCTATGATCCAGGTTTTTTTTTTTTTTTTTTTTTTTAAAGCTAATTTAGTAGCATAATCAGAGGGCTTCACAACAGTGCTGATGTTTCTAAGAACACCAGTAGGGGTGTCACTCCAGGAGTACTTGGTTTTTTTATTTTTGGCTGTGCAATAACTAGTCATTTCTTCCTCACCCAGACTCTGTGCGGAACAAAGGTGGTCGCGTCTTCGTGCACTGCCAGGCTGGCATCTCTCGCTCGGCCACCATCTGCTTGGCGTACCTCATGCGGACCAACCGCGTGAAGCTGGACGAGGCCTTCGAGTTCGTCAAGCAGCGGCGCAGCGTCATCTCGCCGAACTTCAGCTTCATGGGACAGCTGCTGCAGTTCGAGTCCCAGGTGCTGGCCTCGTCAACCTGCTCTGCCGAGGCCGGAAGCCCCGCCGGGGGCCAGAGTGGGAATGTCTTCAGCTTCCCTGTCTCCGTTCCAGTCCGGGCTGGTGCCAGCCCCTTGGCCTTCCTGCACAGCCCTATCGCCTCCTCTCCCAGTTGCTGAGTCCCGGCCAAACACAGAGATCCCTTTTTGGTGCTGTTCCAAACTTGTCGACCTGCCGCTGCAGGACTGAGCAGACGTAACGGACAATGAAGGAATTTTAATTTAACTTGTCAGTCTGTGATTTTAAGGTCCTTGTCCAGTTGTTCTTTAAGGATGAGGACATTTCCAAACTCTACCTGGTCTGCTGGCTTATGTCACGGACCACAGCTCGTGCTAAGACTGAAACGACTGACATCAGTCTTGTGCAATAATGCTGAATGGCAGTATTGTCACTCCTGTCTTGTGAAAAGAAGCATTCAGCTCATGCTGAAAAGTGACCCCCCCCCCCCCCATCCCCAACTGACATTTGACTGAGGAAAGTGGACCCAGGAATACATGTATGTGACAAAAGAGGAGTCTTTGGCCTGTGGCAGGCATATATTTTTACAGTGATTTGAGATGCAGAAGTCAGGTTTGATACTGGCTTGTTCATTAAGAGATTCTCCCAACTGTGCATTTCTAAGAATGTTTATTAGTGTGGCCAGATCAAGCAAGATGCTGTTGATAATCATTTGTTTTGTCTAAGGTAAGATAATGGAGAACCAATAATATTTATTAATGTCCTCGGGTCTTTTTTTCCCCCCATAGATGGTCCTAACTCTTATTTCATAAGGTAGTCTGCCAGGGAGACTTTCATTCTATGAAATCCCAGCACCTGCCACTGTCAGTCACTTAACCCTCGGGTAATGTGGTATTGGGGAAGGGAACCACAGAATACCTCAATCCTCTACTTATGCTGCAGTTCTGTGACCTTATCCCAAAAGCACTAATATGGGAAAAGGCACAGGATGTCACTGTTTGATATGTGATATTTATAAACCAAAGTTAATATATTCTATTTTTTTACACTCTGTATTTTATACGGTGAAAATAAATCTTTTACATAAGTTTTGCTTGCTTGCTATTGATTTAAGCTTTAGAACTTGTGCATGGTTTACAGCAGTTCAGACTGCGGCAATAATTAGATTCACCATTTGGTGAAATAAGAGAATGTTACACTATTCAAGCTTTTAATTTTTTTATCCCAAATTTATATGAAAGACCACGTACTCCCAATACAGATTCTACACTTTGTTTTGCCCTCATTTATCTATCTTCCTAAAAGTTTTAAGAGTGACTGTGACGTAAGCTTCGTAAATAGCCTGCCTGATAGGTGTTAATCCGAGCAGGTCAGATACCATTACCTACAGCACCGTGGCAAGAATGATCATTGGGTGGCTGCAAATCATTGGATATACATTTAAAATGTGTCTTAGTAAGAAAAACAGACCTTACTTTGCAAGTAACTTTTAGAATCTTAAATAAGTTGTGTATCAGTAAATGGTCTGCCTTTTCACCTAGACTGTTGTAATTATAAGTTATTTAGGATTGAATAAATTATATTAAATCCAGGCTGGATCAGTATTAGTCATTACTGTTCAGCATGGTAATGGAAAGATGGAAGAGGCTGGCCACCACATTAGATCCTCCGGAGACATTTGGAGTCGGTATTACGCTTGGCCCAGAGTGACCCCATTGCTGTAATGAACGTGGCTGAGATGACACCATCCAAACCTCATGGCAGGCATGGAACGTGTTATACACAGCTGAGGCTGACATATTTCTCAGCTGTGGTATTGGGGTCTAAAAGCCTTCACAGCTGTGTCAAATCTCTCCAAAATGCCTGTCTGAGAAAGATATTGACATGTTTGGAGTTAGAGGTAAAGAGTATTTATTAATTAATTGATGCTTTTAAGTGCAAACTGTGTCTCAAACTGTGCAACTGCTAGAACATTAGAAGTATATGTGCTTAACCACTTTGATGCCAACAATACCAACGATTAGCTCTGAATAATGTAGCGGCCTGCCGGCTTGTGTGCCCTTTGCTGCCTGGAATAGGCCCTGACCAGGATGACCAGTTGGATGGATGGATGGAAAGCAAATATACGTCATTTATAAAAGAACATCATCATGAATAAAAAGTACATCACACTGATGGAATTTTCTTAATTAACGATCAAAACATATTTATTTTTTTCATTTCACCCCCTATGAGGGTGTGCGGTGTTGTGCTGAGACATGCACGCCCACTAGTCCTATTCACGGCACAGCGGTGCATATCCTCAAAGGGGAAATATAGAGACGGGGGCCCTCAATTGTTTATGAAGCAAAGTTAGTTTTCTGTGAAACGTGATCTTGGGGCTGGGAGGGGTTGGGTTGGCCTAGCAGCAGGAGGGTTAACAGGCTTGTAAATGAGCCAAGACGGGAGCCTGAGTCCCGGGACAATAGGGACAGCTGCAAGGCGTTTGGGAAAAGCTTGATCACTGAAGGGCCTTTTCACTGCATGGCCAAACGGTGGCCTTCCGGCCGACAGGAGCACTCGCGGGGAGCCGCCGCCACACATCCCCTGCGGAAGGACACTAGGCACATTACTGTGGCAAATTAGCACAACACTGACAGCCGCCCCCCCGCCACTTGCAACACCACCCATTGTGCCATATCCTGACTTCTAATAAGCAAACACCTCCTGCATAAGTACTAGTTCACTTTTCTTCTTTTTTTTCCCCGATTTTCTTGTCCTTAAATGAATAATTTTGTGGCTTTTCTGTTGGAAGAGGCTTAAAAGTAGCAAACTGTCCAGGTTTTTAGAGGAATATATTATGAAAATGTAATAATCACCCTTACAGGAACTGGCCACAAGCTGACGGAAACCTCAGCGCCTCGTCCTTCAGGGTTTTGCCCTCTATGAAACACCGTCTATCTGCTCAGCGACGATAAGCAGCAATGGGGCAGCTCTATTGCTACATAATGACATCATAGGGTTTTCACATCCCTGACACTTCCCGTCTGCATACAGGTCGAGCACACCCTGCATCACAGACTGAAAGCTCCGGGGACTGGGGGGCTGGGGGGCAGGGAGACAGCCCCCACCTCAACCTCCTGCCACCAAACCACTTTCCCCCCGCAAACAATGGCCTGTTACATCACCCCTTTCCCCGTCGGACCCACCAGGAAGAGCTGAAGCCTGTTTGAGCAGAGCACGCCCTCCGCGGGTCTTTGTGTGCTCAGGCAGGAGGAGTTGTAGGGTGATGGATACGGTCACACGGCTCGCCAACAGACCCGCTTTGTTCCGCGCCTCTCAAACACGGCCCGTACCACCCGACCCATACGCCCCGACACCGGAGACGCAATAAAGAGAAGAATGCATCGAAATCCCGTGCTTTAAACAGATGTGTTCATTCACTGGTGATGGGAGGGCGCACAAAGTGCTTAGTGTGAATATTTCAATGTAACTTGTATAGAAAACCCTAATTATACAGCTGTGACTAAGAGCTTTTGTTTCACAGTTATGGGGGAGATTAAATCTTAACACACACCTACTGAAGCCCCCATTTAATTAATATTGCATTCTTTTAAATGTTATGAAAAACGTTCTTTATGGAAACAATACAGAGCAGGCTCAGTGGAAAATGTGTCGTTTGATAATAAAATGCAAATCCACCATTGGGTTTACATTCTAAAATTCAGCTGGAAAATGCCACATTTTTCAGGTACACTGTGCACAGTGTCAAAACTATTTCACTCTCAAAGTTATGATCCAGTGCTACCTAGTTCATGTAAGCAGTGAGTGGCTGCAATGTCTCATTGAACGCTTTAATGCCACCCTACGTGCGTAATGGCCTAGCAATTAACGTTATAGCTCTGGTCCCAACAACTATATCACATCCTAACACTGACTGCTCTGTTAAAGCAGATGTGAGGTCATCACAGGCATCGCTGCCGCCATTGGTTGAGAACAGGGAAGTTGCCTGAAGACAACACAGGAAGACAAGTCTGCCAGACAAGCTGAAGACTGGTGCGGTGCGATGGCCCTGTGGGACAACGAATCATCAAAGCCAAACAACCCAGACAATGCGGACAAGCAGCAAACCCAAAGAATGACTACAGAGCAGCACAGCTTGCCAAATAAACTGTAATATAATTGGAATTTGTCTGCTAAATGAACAGTTGACTTCTATTGTCTTGAAAAGTGGTTATGGGCAATCCTGATGGATATTTTGATCGAAATCCGACTTTTTCTATAGTAGCACTTTTTCCAAAAAATGCAACAAATATAAGTTTTTTTCCCCTCAACCAGTTTTGCCATGGACACAGAAGACTCTTAACATGGACACATTAGTCCATGTATTAGTCCAGACAATAGCTGGTCTTAGCTACCACTGTAATTATGATCTATCTACCTATCTACCTACGTCTGTCTGTCTGTCCATCAGCTAGGAGGCCCATTCATGACTAACATCCTGTGTTGCCTTGTGTATGGGCATGAATAGCACACAGCTTAGCTCAGGCATTCCTTCCTCTTGCGTGTGACGCTCCATGATGCTTTCATCAACTGACTTACATTCCTTTCTTGTGCCCGACATGAGAGGATGCTGAGAGATTATCAGTGACAAACCAGAAGAAGCTAAAACAAAGGAGTTTGAAAAATAGCTAAAGAACAGGCAATCGATAATGCCAGAAGCCCACAGAACAAACTATTAAATGTCACAGGGGTTGATTTTCACAGGGGAGGCGTCTCACACGTTGCAGTTTCACACAGAGCAAGGGAGGAATTAAAATCCCCAGCGGAGGAGGTGTGAGGTAACAGTGCTATGCACGTAACACCAGGCCCCCTACACAATTCAATTCAATTTATTTTATTTAGCGCCTTTTACCTCAAGGTGCTTTACATGGGTGTGTTGTGATACTTTACAGCATTATTAACACAGAGTAATACATATTAAGCTAAATACATTATATGTCTGTTGGCTAATATAAGCTAGATTAAATTATTATAGAGTAAATTTACATTAATAAAAGGCGGGAACATGAGAACAGAGTTAATATTTTCAATTCAATAATAGTGAATTTAAATTGAACTGATTGAAGAGCCAGATCACATAAAAATAATACAAAAAAAAAACACTTGGACTGGGAGTTCAACCAATTGTGCAACCAAAACAAGTCAGCAGCAGCTACACAAAGGCACCCGAAAGAGATCTCTTACAGGATCCATCGTTCCCAACACTCGGCTATATGTTGGGGAATATATGTTTTTTACATTTCCTAAAAAGGCACATAACTTTCTGCCAAGTTCACCATGCGGACCTGGAACCACTATTTCCACAAACTTTTTATTACATACAATGAAAAGTGCTAGAAAAGAGAACAGCAAATGCAAATGTTTTTTTTTTCCTTCCATCAAAATGAAAATTAAAAGAAAGACTAAAACATTCCACTGATGGTGATGCTTTTCATTAGAGATATGGTTGATGAGAACCAGGCTAACACTTGGCAAAGCATGTCACAATGAGGTCAGTCCAGCTGAAAAGGTCAGGGGTCAGGATGCTGCAGTGTGCATGAAATGTGATAAGGCTGTCTGGTTAAAAAAGGAACCTGTGCGCCTTCGGTTGTAAACAAAAATGGAATGATATAATTATAATTATCCCTGCTGGTTCCCATCGTCTTGATATTTTATGCAATGTCAAACACAATCAGTTATATTGTGACACATAAACCAAATTACAGGAACTAACGGCCGTCCTTCGGAAAGCCCTGGTTGCTGTCACATTGAATTTATACACCCTTTACAATTGTGACATACAGAGGAGAATCTACCAATAGCTCCCACAAGTGTCACAATGCTGACTTTTCCCATTGCGAGCAGAAGTCACTTTGCTTACGAATAAGACATCCGGAGGAATCCAAGGTCTTATTCCGTTACTGAAAATTCGTATGCTTAGTCTAAGCGATGACACAACCAGAAAGTAGACGTTCTGTAAATGTTAGATTGTAATGCTTGACATCAACAAATGATTGGTTATGGGACAACAGGCTTTGTAAAATGTAGCACAAGATCCATAGCAAATCACCTGGATTTCATACATTTCACAGCAGAAATTCATTTGAATGGTGCAGAATTGGTTCTGTGTATGAACATAGAAAGTCAAGTCTAGTTGCTGTGGCTTATGAATGTCATGTCCAAAACTCAGAATCTGGTACAAGCATTTGTGTTTTTGTGCATTTATTTGAGGTCACCAAAATATGCTGAAGATTGCAGTTACAAGTATCACTGTACTGTACTGCTGATGGGAAGTTAATCAACATTATTTAATAAACCCAAGAAATATAGCATTTTGAGTACGCAAATGACAGGGCCTCCATCCATCCATCCATCCATTTTCCAACCTGCTTTTCCTATCAGGGTCGCAGGGGGTCCGGAGCCTATCCCGGAAGCTACGGGCACGAGGCAGGGAACAACCCAGGATG
>JAODKL010000002.1:8480867-8500743 GCA_026780765.1 Petrocephalus schoutedeni
TTTAGGAACTCCAATTAACCTCAGCATGTTTTTGGACTGTGGGGGGAAACTGGAGTACCCGGAGGAAACCCCACAACAGCACAGGGAGAACATGCAAATGCCACACACATGGAACTGGGCCAGATTCGAACCCCAGTCCCAGAGGTGTGAGGCGACAGTGCTAACCACCGCACCACCACGCCGCACATGACAGGGCCTCATTTCCGTTTATTATTCAAAATCTGTACTAAGGACCAGCTACTGTCCCGGAAATTATATTCCTTTCTACGGGACGTTAACTTCACAAAATCCCAGTTTCTTCTAATTTGTGCCACTGAAAAGCTAAATGCTGACCCCCAGTGTTTGAATACACGTATAAAACATATACTGTTTTATTTTCATTTATCACGATTACTCAAGTGCCACAGCGCCACTCTGTGGTCTCTGTGATATTTTGTCGGGAGGTTAAGTGTCTCTGACTGGATGACCAAACCTTGCAGACGGGGTATGCTGGTTATTCTGTAACATTCACTGCTAATCTTAATTGTTATATTGAAAATTGAGCTACTGACACTTAAATTACACGTTTCAGCTGCCAGCCAGGCGATAAGCAACCTGTGAACACTGAAAACATTTGCTTGCATCACCCCCGGGAACCCGAGATTAATGTACTTAATGCACTTAATATTTAATATACTTAATATAATGCACTTATTACAATATTTTATAATAATATTAGCATGCACTTAATATTTTGGCTGCTATACAAAAATGACTGAAAACTGTAAGTTTTGCTAAACTTGCTATTCCCAGGTGTCCTCTTTTTTATTTATTATATTCCCCCCAGGAAATTAGGATTTAAAAATCAACCGAGAACTAAGGATTCCAGGGAGCCCTTATAGCGCCTCCTTTTGGAAAGTCTGTGTCAGTTACGCTCTAAAAATTCAGGTCCAGGTCCAATAAACGATGCGGAGGTGAATGCATGCAGAGATACCGGCGCATCGCAGCTTTGTCAGTCGGGTGTTGTCATGAATATCAAGTGCCCAAGCCGTGGCGCAACATTGCGGTTTGCTTTTAATTGAAGTTAATAAGTAACACAACGGATTGCCTGTTCTCGGGCAAACCTGCTTTCGATTTGCTCGCATTCGCATGCGAAGCGGTGAATTCAAACCTAGTCCACAATTTTGGCATGCGGTACAGTTTAGTGGGTGCTCTTAATTACTTGTCTCCGCATTCATCTTAGCCTTTGGCTTTTAATATTGATTTATAGACTAAATTCAAATTAGATTAAATTTCTAGATTATCTACGAATCGTCTTGACCTACAGTTGACTGTTAAGCAATAATGAATAAATACGCATGTAAATTATTATATTGAAAAACTGGCCTAATGCAGTTATACTACTGACTCTGATCCATCCATATATTTTCAAAAACCGCGCTTATCCAGCACAAGGTCGCCGTGATAGTCTTCATTAAATATGCAGTGTGTGCAAATGATAAAAAAAGTTAATGAACAGAATATTGGCGCATGTCCGTTTTAACCGACAGTAACGCGACAATAATTGCTGCTTATTGGCGTGTGCAGTAATATGCGTGTGCCCGTTTTTCAGTTGTATTACAGCGCCTGCCTTCCCGGCGCTGCCGTATCCGTCCCACCGCGGCAAGGGGCAGAATCGCTTCGGCTATTGGACAGTACTTCACTGATAGTGTTGTCCACGTGTTGTTGTTTTTAATATTTTAAACAAAGTTCAGGCGGGAGTTTCTGTTAAAACTTAAACAGGCGTCGTAAAAAAAAATCAAAGAGATCGGGTGCAGCGCGCCGAAAGAATACTTTGTAACGAACTGCTGCTCTTGTCACCATATGACATACAGCGCGTTCATCTGTAAGCTCGAACCGAACAGATTTGTCTGGAAACGGCACCATGGGCAACACCGAGTCTTCTCAATTCCTCAGCCAGCCGTCACTGTATGAAATGACTTTTCAGGTTAAAGGAAACCGGTGGCAGCGATCATGTTGTGGTGGTGAGTCTGTGCGATCTCTATTACTCCAGGAATGCATGTTGTGTGCATTGTGTACCGTCTGTATTGTATGCATTTCAGGTACCGTACGCAGTATGTATGTATGCACGTATATGTTGTGTGCACTATGTCTATATCACGTCTAACTGCGCTCTGCTTGCATTTCGGTGACGTAGCCAAATCCCTATTCTCTAAAGTTGAAAATTGAGTGCACTATATTACGCGTCAACCAATCAGTGGTGTTACCACCAATTCGTAAGTCCCAGGTCAAGGGCGCTCTTCAACGTTCTTGTTAAGGGACATGTGACTTAATTTCCAGTAGTTATTAGTCACAGACTACGTATTTTTTTTACTAAAGGGTATGAGTGAAGTAAAATTATGTTTTGTTTGTTTTTATATTGTTTTGTTCCCTCCAGTGATCAAAATGTTTCAGCCATGCTTTGCACAGTGTAAATGGAAAGTAATATTCAAGATCATTCATGGTCATTATGTGGTTTCATGGACGAGTGGAGTGATACTACCTGCTAGTGTGTGACTTATAGAGAGTGATATTGTTTTATTACAAGCCACTTTCAGTTCACTGTTATTTCATGATTGCTGTTGAGGGGGTGTGTAAAACCTAATATTTAATTTGGCTGTATTGCCCCCCCCCCCCCCATAAATACTTTGCTATTAAATTCTGAATTATCTTCCCCAATATCAAACTGTTCTGTGCCCATGATTACAGTAATCATGTTTATGACGTATATTACATATGAACATGGGAATAAGCTTGTGTTCTGATGTTCGTAATATTTAAGGTAAATTATGCCAGTTTAAATGAAGGCTTGGCACCCGACTGGTACTCAGATATATAAGGGATATATAAGGTAAAAAGTTTACTAATGTGTTTCTTCTTGAAAAATATGCATCAGCTACATTATTAAAACACTGAGCAGTTATCAACGGGTCCAGGGTATCAAGTCTGCCCCTTCGTAACAAATTGGAACTTGCCAACAGTATCCATCCATCCCTCCATACATCCATCCATCTTCCGTGACTGCTTATTTGCATGTGCATTTAAGCTCATAACAGAGTAAGGTGTACTGGCGCCGAATGCATTTACTGTAAGCTCATAAACAGAGTAAGGTGTACCGGCGCCGAGTGCATTTACTGTAAGCTCATAAACAGAGTAAGGTGTAATGGTGCCGAGTGCATTTACTGTAAACTCATAAACAGAGTAAGGTGTACTGGCGCCGAGTGCATTTACTGTAAACTCATAAACAGAGTAAGGTGTACTGGCGCCGAGTGCATTTACTGTAAGCTCATAAACAGAGTAAGGTGTACTGGCGCCGAGTGCATTTACTGTAAACTCATAAACAGAGTAAGGTGTACTGGCGCCGAGTGCATTTACTGTAAACTCATAAACAGAGTAAGGTGTACTGGCACCGAGTGGATTTACTGTAAGCTCATAAACAGAGTAAGGTATACTGCTGCCGTGTGCATTTAAGATCATAACAGAGTAAGGTATACTGCTGCCGTGTGCATTTAAGCTCATAACAGAGTAAAGTACACTGCCGCCGTGCGCATTTAGGCTCATAACAGAGTAAGGTATACTGCTGCCATGTGCATTTAAGCTGATAAACAGTATTTCTGTATTTTGTGTATAAACTTCAAACAGTCAGCAGATACTTCACTTACAGGTTATTTGTTTGGATTAAAATCCACAGTACCTCAGGTGAGTATCAGTTGATTAATGATCTGCTGTGAACTGTAACTTGGCAACAATGTCAGAATATTAAATTTAGCACTTTCATTTCTGATGAAAAGCCCTACATTGTACCCTGTGCTGCTTTGGATAGGTTCCAGGGCCCTGTAACCCTTAAGATGAGCATCCGGACGATGGATTAATGATTGGATGGACAGATTCTTGTGATATAAGCCAAAGCTCATTTTAAAAAAATGATCCAATTATATAAAAAGGTAAAGCAAGCGTGGGAGGCACGTTTTCTTTTCGTGAACTCCCATAAACCTGATACTGTCATGTTAATCTATGGGTTTTGACTGAATTGCACAAGTGTTGCAATATGGAGCCTGTCTGAACATGCTTTGCTACACCAAGGCTTAAGGTGGGGAGACACCAAATATTTTGTATCTCATAAAAGTACTCTTAGATCAAACTGTCTTCAAAAGCATAAGTTCATTGGTGTAGGTGCACCTCTTGGGAGTTCTGTGTTTATGGTTGTTTGTCCTAGGAGGAGCAGAGTGATTTCAGTGTGCGGTCCGTTGCAGAGACGCACCATGTGATTTTCAGCCCTTTCTGACATTAATTTGAACCTTTTGAATAAATATAAACTTTGTAACTGGAGAAAGTTTAACAAGCAGAAAGTTATTGAAGCCTTATATTTTATGTGTCTTTTGATTCCTTCCACCTCTTTCATTTACCGCCATTCACTTGTCATAAACAGTTTGAGTATGAGTCATTAGTGATAGCAAACACTACATTCACTGATATAGCTATGACCTTTTAAGCAGTAGCGCTAGCTAACAATGTGAAGTTCATTTGGATATCACAGATTTTTGCAAATGCACCATAGTTAGACATTTTTCGGCGCTTTAAGTACTGCTAGTGAGCCCAGTGCCATCACCTTTTGACACTATTTCAGTGTGTGCTGCTGGCACACTCTCTGATGTGCCGGCACCGTTTATGATGCGTCTTTCTTATCCGGTGCAAATGCCAAAGGTGTCAGTGCACTGGCACATGGTGCAGAGCTGGTCTTCCCCTGGACAGAAGGTACTGACAGTGATACGCCTCGTTAGGAAGGTCAGAGGTCAGGCGGTGGTCTTAAACACCATCGGCAGGCCGGCTTGTGATTTGGTCTCTGCACTCATTCACTGTATTTCTGGATGTTGGTTTTATGCATGTGATTCTATAGCTAAGGTGATTCTGTAGCCTTTTGCAACATTATCTCAGTACATGAGGTGACTGAGAAGTAATTTATAGTGATATCATTTAATATCATTTATAATTTAATATATGGTTTCATTATATGATTCATCAATACGTGATCAGTGGTGCTTTGTCCAGTCAGAGTCACACTGATCTGGAGCCTCTGTCTCCGTTTTCGTGATGATAGCTTGTGCGAAAAGCATGTCTTGGGGCTTGGAGGGAAGTGGGGTATCAAGAGGAAATGCGAAATAAACTGGGGAGATTGTGTTAAGACTGAGGCACTTCAGGAGGGACAGGGAGACTGAGGTACTTCGGGAAAGATGGGAAAACTGAGGGACTCTGGGAGGGACAGTCGGAGAGAGGGACTCTGGGAGGGACAGGGAAACTGAGGTACTTCGGGAAAGATGGGAAAACTGAGGGACTCTGGGAGGGACAGTCAGTGGGAGGGACAGTCAGAGAGAGGGACTCTGGGAGGGACAGGGAGACTGAGGTACTTCAGGAAAGATGGGAAAACTGAGGGACTCTGGGAGGGACAGTCAGAGAGAGGGACTCTGGGAGGGACAGGGAAACTGAGGCATTTTGGGAAAGATGGGAAAACTGAGGGACTCTGGGAGGGACAGTCGGAGAGAGGGACTCAGGGAGGGACAGTCAGAAAGAGGGACTCAGGGAGGGACAGTCAGAGAGTGGGACTCTGAGAAGGATGGGGAGATTGAGGCTTGCATGCCAGACGCTGAGATCATCTCTCGCGTCAGCTTGAAATAGACACACGTGTCTGCTTTGTGTAAGTTTAGTCTGCTGTGGGGCCCCTTGTGAGCCAGCGATTAGATGAAGGGGACGGAGAGTGAGGTCTGATGATGATGGTGAACGCACAAAGTATCACTGTCAAGCTTCCATGAAGCCATTTTGTTACACAATCTTTGAGCATGTGATGCTCTAAATTGGTTGGAAATCTTACACTGATTGTTTGTTATGCACAACAATTTAATTTATAGGTTAAGCACTGATAATAGCTAATAGATTTAGTGGCTGCTATTATGCCGGGGGGCCCAAACCTCAATGAGCGGACAATCAGGGAGACATGCTCAGCCATAAATGACCCCACAGGACGACCATGTGTCTCATTGTAATAGACCTGACTTCTAATGGATCAAATGGATGCAAGCCATGTCAGGAAAGGACAACCAGCACCATTACGGATCTGCCAGAACCAGCTGCTTAGGATCATTCATATCCTTGGGCCAGCGCCATATTGGCACGTGTCTGTTTGTCAGGAGCGTGGTGAAATGCGAATTCACCCACCAGCTTTGCTGAGAGGCCCACTCCCCTTGCAACACTGTATTTGGCATTTCCAGATGTGGCACAGATCGAGCACGCTGATATCAGGCAGATGAAGGTTCCTCACACAGCCCCCTGCGGAGCTCCACCTGGCGTCGTTGACCCTTCTCTTTAGTTGCCCGCAGGCCATCCCTGGGACAGAACCTGGTAACACTGTGATTTATTGCTGCCAAACGCTCACATTTACGCCGCATCCAAAGTAAACAGAGCCCCGCTACCATGCTGTTCCTGCTGACGATACACCTGCTTCTTCAAGCTCTTGCAGGAACGGCTCGCTCTGCAGCCATCCCAGCTCATGCAGCGGCTCTGCCAATTGTACAGTTAGTGTTTACCAGCAGCACACACGTTAGCATGTTGCCCAAAAGACATTTGTAAATGTGCCATCACACACATATAAATCACCCTCGCTGTTCCTTTTTTATTGCTTTAAAAGATTGTGTAATGACATGGGAGTTTGGCCTTTCTCGTGAGAATAAGTTTTGTTCGTATACACCCTGGGATCCAAAGGGTGGAAAACTGTAAACTCACTTCATCTGGCCAAAGGTGGAAGGTGATTTATTCCTTACCTACCCACAAAACATGGCTTCTTCAAATATGTCAGCTCCTTGTCAAATCCGTGGTGCCAGGTTAGAAGGACACTTTCCCTTAATATTTGTGGTCTACATTATGTAAAATGAAACCCTGGGCCTTATTGACAGTGCTTAACCTGAATAACGTTGACAAAATACTCTTCATTTGTAACACTTGTAAATTCCTGCTGAGTAATTAATTAAAGTACTAAAGCATCCGGATGGATCTAAAATGACCAGTCCGCAAATCTTTCAGTGTAGTTTGTACAAAGGGCTTATCTTATGCCTTCTGGCTGGACTCTTATGGCCACATTTCAAAGGATACATTATTTTATACTAGAAACCTATTTTTTCATTCATGTGTTGCATTGCTCTTGAACTGAATTGAATTCTTTAGATGATGTTTTAATATTGCTTGATGTACTAGTGGTGAAGTACCTACTTTTAGGCCCTTCCTGTGACTTGTGTGGATTAACCTAGTTATTAAAACACTAGTTTTTAAAACACTTCATTTCTCTATGCATCGGTGTACAACACACTGGCTGTAAGATACAGCATGCATGCTGGTTGACTAATGAACCTCTGACCTATTCACACATGCTCAGAGATAAATTTAGCTTAGCTATCAGAGCAGATATTTTCCATCATGGCAAAATGGCTTCAGCTTTCCCATGCGATCCCATTGATGCCGTGCCCTGCTGGACTCGGAACCATTTGGCAGAGATCGTTCAGCCAGAGGGGTTATGTGAATCGGTTGTTTGTTGGGGTCGGTAATTTTAATCTCGTTTTTTTATAAAAACTCTGGTCAAGACCTATTACTGTTACTACTCATTACTGTTGTTTAATTTGGCGAACTTGCCCAAAAAATTGGTATTTTACTTAACGATATTATTAAAAATAAGGATGTTTGTGGTGTAAAATGCCAGTGCGAATGAGGAGCGTTGTGCTTCCATGTCCAGTTAGTAGTGTTAAAAAGACCCTGTTTCAGTGTTCAGTGACCTGAGCCAGTCCTGATATCCAGCCGCTGCTCAGAATTATGTATAAGCTTTGCCCTTATTAAATGTAAATAGGAGAATTAATTTGAGTCTGAAAACCTGTCAGTTTATGGCTAAAGCACTCCATAACACATATGCAGAAAGATCTTAATGACAAAGCTTTTAACTTTTTGAACAGTATTTTATATTAAATGCTTCTTTAACACCTTTACTCAGTGGCATGGATTGGCTTTGTAATGGGGTTTCTCATATATTCATTCAACATTTTTTACTTCTGTACTCTTCCATGGCCCACTAAGAACATATCCGCTGTACACCCCCATGATTTATAGCTGGATCCAAATCACTCAAGAGCTAATTCATCACTGTGTATGTTTTGCCTGGAGCTTTCAAAACGTGAGAAGTTGAAATATTATTCTTTTGGAAGAATTTGACGTCACAATTACAGGCAACTCAAGGATTATCTTAGGACATCAAAAAAAAAAACCCTTCTGGTTAATGAGGAGTTCCAAGTGTTGCAGTGCGTTGCTGTTTTGTACCTTACAGTTATCGATAGCTGTGGGTGCTGTACAGGGAGACAGCTGATTGGGAGCGGAGCGCTGATGGCTTTGCGTCATAACCGAGGACCTTGTCGTCCATGTCTATGAGGTGGCCTGCAGTTGGTGTCATGTACAAGGATGGATCTCTTTTTGGAAGGTCCATGGATTTGGGTGTGGGAGGGGACGGGTTGGGGGGGGGGGATTGAAGGGAAGAGCGACGAAGACAGGAAAGAGCACTGGGTGGGAAGGAATGTAGTCTGGCTCTACTCAAAATGACTCCCCAACCATAGGCCTGAGTAAATCTCCGGCCATACAAGCTCCTTGAGATGTTTGCAAATGGTCCCCGCCCAAGGAAGCATTCCAGCCCACAGTGGCAGATTTCATTATATCGAATAAAACCAGTAAAAATATCCAGGCTGTGTTGTGATGCTATTAATTAGATACAAGTACGTATCACTTTAAGTTAGTGTTTTCATATGATAAGCATTTCTTACCAGTCTCCTCAGTGGATATCATCCACAGATTATATTCTTGCACTGGCATTCTGTACTGAAATTATGATTTTGCATAGAGTATTTGTACCGACAGTTATAACTAACAGTAGCCTTGAATTGCAGTATTGTGTGCAGTCTGTAGGTGGCATGCTTTTATTCCTTTCAGAGGGGAAAAATGTCAGTGACCATATTGCACATGTTTTACTGTGGATCTCCGGCAATATTCCTCCCAGTAGATCCGTATTCACATATGTACTCGCATCAGCTATGTTATGCAACATCTTTTAGCGTTTTCAAGATCATTTGCATTTCCTTATAATTGCTAAGTCTTATATTGGTACCATGTCTGCTGTTTAAGGTTCCTTGTAACTCATTGATCTGTAAGTGTTAATTTGGTGTATCTTTCAAATAGATTAGGGTCGAGGGGTGAAAGGGTTAGGGAGAGAATTTTACTGCGTCCATGCAGCACCGGTCACTTCAAAGCCGGAAATCTCTTGTTGACATGTGACAGATACACTGCCGTGTCAGTGCAGCATTGCCTTGAATTCCTTGTTTCTAATTTTAAATGCCGCACCATATGCCTACCTAAATCAAGTTTTCATGACATCACAATAGTGAATAGAAGTATATAAACACATATGTATGTAAGTTAACATATATTAATAATATATTTTCATAATCTGTTACTCTAGGCAAGTTCATAGTCAAAGCAGATATTAGCATTTTTATAATTAACTTTAATTGTTGGTTTATTAGTAAAAATATCCACAGGGAATTTCCAGTGACGTATGTCTTGGATACCATGAAGGAAGACAGTCTGATGAAAGCACCCTTGGGACAGTCTCTGTGAAACAAACACAACAGAAACGCTCACGTGTTTACAGTACTTCCCTTTTGTTGTTATATTACTTGATTTACGTTCTGTAACTTGGGAATAACAGAGGGTTGGGATGTAAATGTTGCAGTGTGATTATGGACACACCTCCGATAATGACTCTGATGATGATTACAGCATGAGACCAGCTCAGGCTTCTAGCAGTTTCTGCAAAACTAACCGCACTGAGAACATCTGGGCTCCGGGTGACAGTATTTGCGAGTGTGGTGTTCTGCACAAACATAGGCATTCCGCACAAACACAATGCCTAATTACTCAGTTCACAGCCCTCGAAAATAGTTATAGTTTGAGGCCATTGGGCTGATGGCTGTCTAAACATCAGGCATTCTCTCACAGCAGGGGAATGAACAGGTGGCCACAAAAAGTTATTGTGATAAAAACCCCATTACCGTGAATTATTATTACTCTCATAATTACTGTCAGAGCACTTATTCATTTTAAAGGGAGGACATTTTATAAGGCCATTACATTTCTCAGGTCTATACCAGAAGTTGAGAATAAGGATTTTTTTCTGTCTTTTCTTAAAAAGTTGTGTCTCTTAGGAATAAAATGCTCTGTGCGCTGGGTGTGTGTGCCAACATGAACTTCAGTAAAATAATAGTAATTAAATACTCATAGTGGTTAAATGTTCCTCCAGGGTCATCTAAGAGATGTCACTCCTTATATTCAGTGCATTTCATAAAATTGTAAGCTGACAGCAGATAATGGCTGTTAATGTGCCTGAGGTCAATCTGTCTGTGATGGATGGTAATGTGTGATTACCTTGCAGCCACCTTATGCTTTTGATGCCAGCGTCTTGGGCTTTGAGGCTCTTTAATCCAAGCTTGTAAAGATACACAGACATTTACGGGCACTGGATCGACCCATATTTTTGGTGTGTGAGGAGAATGCGCAAAAATGTCCAGTAATGTTAATAACGTGTCACGTGACACTCTCCCCAGCCGTTTCCTCTCTCCTGGAGGGGAAATATCTGTAGGGCTTTTTATGTGACGTCTCGGATACGTCAATGCGGTTCAGTGATCCCTAAAATGGCCTGAGACTAAAATTTACTCTATTGACTCACGGAGGAACTGCTAATTTCGCCTGTAATGAGTAGTCTAATGAACACACGCTCAGCACCAACAGAAACGGCCACTTTTCTAGACGTAGTGGGCCCGCTGAAGGCACTGACCGTCAGAACAGCCCGGAATCAGCCCCCTCCCGGCTCCTCTCTGCGACTGAGTGCTTCATGTTTCGGACACGCTACGCAGGTGCTCTCTGGCGTGACAATGGGCTGTTGAATATTTAAAGGACGTTGCATTATTCAAGGCCCTGAATGCAGCCCGACTGTCATACTGCCTCAGCCTCTCACCTGCAGCACTGTCTGCCCGGCACGCACGTATTGTCAGCCCTTCTGCATTTAGGCTTGAGTTTTGGTCTTAAAAGAAGAATTTGTTCTTAAATATCTGATGAATAGTCAGTAAAACAACCTTTTTTAATACATGCCGGTCTGGTGAAATTGTGCAATTTGAAAACGTTCCCGTTAGGACCGTTAATGCCTTATATTGCCTAAATCCACAATAAATAAAAAAGAACATTGATTTAGATTAAAAATTTTGTGTAGGTAATAAACCCCTAAGGATAACGGTCAATTTTGATTGGTATGTAAAATAAATAACATACGGTAGCCTGTGAGATTATGTAACCAATTTCAAACCCCTTCACTAGCTGACAGTATTGTAAACGGAAGTTTGAGAACAGTTGTATAACAGTCTCACGCATCCTCCTCTATTACTCTTTGTTGCTCCTGGAGAATATTTCTGGCTGTAATAGTTACTGACAAAACTCAGAAAGTCCACATCAAGTACCAAGCAGGCTGAATGAAAATACAACCCAGGCCTAAATTACACATAAATGTTTTGATATAAAAATTAAAGCAATAAATATTACCTATCCAAGTTGATTCTGTTCTGTATACATACCTCTGCATTTGTACCATGCTGTATTTCTAAATTGTTTACATTTGCTCTCAGGAAATATGGTCTTGTTGGTTTGCTTAAGCTTACGGCTGATTTGGTGATTGAGTGCTTGTTAGGTTTCCACTGCCCTTGTGACAGGCGAGAATTTAAGAATTAGGTACAGTAGAGACACAAAGTGAAAGTCTCAAGACTGGTGCGTCAGAAGGGCCTGTCCCCCCCTCCCCCCAGCCTTTAAACAGACATTTATACCTTCCCACAATGCATTGCTTTGCCTGGAGGAAGTTCACTGTGATGCTGAGGCCCCTAGGTCTCGCTCCTGTACAAGCAGGCTTTCAACACATGCTCTCCAGCTTCCCAAAGAACATCCAGCAGCCTGTCGAACCCCGAACAGGAACGCTGATGAGGCAAAATTCACAGCTGGCCGTTACACAGATACAGCCCAGAACCATACAGAATTGCCTGCAAATTCCGATATTTGGGGTAGAGAAGAAACATCCACAGCCACTCCACATTACCTTGATCCAGTTTTGCCATTAAACGAATAACACTTTAAATATGATAGTTTTCACCTTTTTCCATTTCTTTATAAGGTTCATTTCCTGTATTGTTGCTTAAAAATAACCGCCTCTTACACATTGTACTTGATTCCTGCTTTGAATAGCATTTTTTGCTCAAAAGCAGTTTCAGTTGCATTTTAAAATTTATCGTTACTATAATAGTGGTAGAGCAAGACAAAAATAACTATGCGTCAGCATAAATAAAAATGAATAATTGCCTAAACTGCTAAATATAATAATATGCACATTTTATTGCAGTGTATATACTAAAGAATATATACATATATAATAAGTAAGAAGGAGCCAATCAGTCACTTGACAAATGAAACTGTTTCACAGTTTGTACTTTTATCGTATAATTTACATTTTATATTTACAAAATATACTCCCTTTAAAGAAAAGGAGGTGGCTCAGTGGAGCCACACCTCTTGGGTTGGGGTTCAAATGGCACCTCTGCTTTCACTGTGTTGTTCGCATTGGATTCCCAAAGACATGGGTTCTCTGAATCGCCCATAAGGTATGACTGTGTGTGTATGTGCCCCGTAATGGACTGGCATCCTTGGGCACAGGAAAACACTTTGAGTTCAAGGTGCTGAGAGTTGGAACAAACAACGAGGCGGATAATTCGGGTACAGAGAGTAAAAATCCAGACTAGGATTTTGTTTCAACCAACCAGTTGAGCATAAAGAGTCACAACCACAGAGTACTCAGCTGGTCTGGATTTTTACTTTATGGACCTGAACTGTCTACCTCTGGATGGATGGATATAAGAAGGGGACTCTTGCTAGAGCAGGCAAGAAAAGTAAGAACATCTTGAAAATAGGAACAGTAACCTTAAATGAATACATATAAAGTGTTGCCCTTTATGCTAAGATCAATACTATAGCAGCCTTGAGGAACAAATATTTTCATCTGTTCCTTAACTGAAAAAGAAAAGCTGAAACTAGCAATTAATAGAATCGGAAATACGGAAATCTTATCACTTACATTTATGTTTGGGGTAACTTATTATCATCCTGAACAAGTGGTGGCAGTGCTGATAGGACATGGCCGCTCCTGTTTGCAGTTATAACCCGGACTGGTCTGCGGCAAGAGGGGCACCGCAAGTGTGACCCGTTTAAAGGCGACCTCTTGGTGAACGATCGTTCCACTGCGAATGATGCATGCAAAGCAAAGTATGTTATGCGGCCAAAATTAGCTTAGCGTGAACAGAAATACTAAACGAATGAAACAGAAGTGAAAACAGCCCGGACAAAGGCAGGCAGCTCCCCCTGCTTCCCGCGACATGACAGAGGGCTCCGCGTGTGTCTTTCCCGCTCTTCCGCAGGAAACCTCCTGCTTCCTGTCCCGTCTCCCCGCCGTCACTGTCCCTTTGCTGGGTGGGGCCATCTCTGAGACGGCCATTTTCGGCACTCGCTACACTAACACGTTATATATCTGATGGCAGATGGCGTTTCTGAAGGATTCAGTGATGATTTCACGGGGGGGGGGGGGGGGGGGGTGGGGGGGGGGGGGGGGGGGGGGGGGGGGGGCATGTAAGCAGAGATGAAGGATCGTATGTGTAGGGGCGGAGGATGGGGGTAAAAGGTAGCGGTGCCCCTGAATAGGCATAATACAATAACACTGACATTGAGCTGGTGAAGCTCTCAGAGAATAGCATCTGTTAAAGAGTAAAGGAAGAAAAATTAACTCAGAGTTATCTAAAAAGGAGGCGAAAAATCAACAGCAACTATCTAACTTATCATTGATGGAACGGAAAAAAGGTCCAGAGGCATCTCAGGAATCCTTAATTCAATTAAAAAGAGATATATATATAAATAAATATTTAAAAAATATTTATAAATTTATAAATATATATATATATATATATATATATATGTCTTTGCCTGAGCTCGGATGCTAGTGGTGAGCCAGCAAGAGACTGTGGGAGATGGGCAGTTAAAAAAAGCAAATTCTCAGCCCTGATAAGCCAGGGGCAAGGGACGGAGGCACTGGTGGGCGAGTGGAGGAGATCACTGGGCAGCCGACCTTTTAATAGTGATGGAGCGTGGCTTCAAGTTTGCTGGTTGTTTTCCAATCTCTAGGTCAGTCTAATTCGTGAACAGCATGCGTGTGAATGGCTTTAGTGACATAAGGCTGGCCTATCCCAATATAGTCCCGATTAAGGTTATCTGGGTAATTATCTTTTAAATGTAGTCTGCTGAAGCAAAATAGCAGCATGTCTTTGGTGATTTCATGTATTCTAGCAGATTTTTTGTAAGGTAGCAGATGGCACATCTATTGTGAATGTGTGCTCTGGCGTGAATTTTGATTTTGATCATTAAAAAATAAAATTAAACGCTGAAAAAAGATCAGTTCTGTTGTTCGAACCTGCTGGATTTTGATAGGTTTGTAGATGTCTAGATTGCTTACCTCACTTTGCTGGCAGGCGTTGTGAATGGCTTCTCTGATATTTCCTGTTTTTATAAAATGCTGTATATTAACATAACTCTGCCTGGGTTAAGGCAGAGGCTGAGGCTATCACTCAGAATGTCAGAGAATCGTCTGGGTTATGGCATACATTTGTAGGAAGGACGGTCTTATGTTTTGATACTTGAAACAGCCGCATAACTTGGGTGCTCTTAGCGTATCCATGTCTCTATCCCCCGCAATCCGCCCGCCCCCGCCCCCCCAAAAAAACGGGAATCCATGGAACTTCTCAGACTGATGTCATGGTCAAAACGGAAATTCCCGCGTCAACAGAAAGAGGGCCACAGACATGGAGAAATTGCGGGAAGGTGCACCAGAGCAATAAGGGAGTTTTGCTTTCGTAACATGCACAAGAGGACTGTTTCTACACAAAGAGTTTGGGGATGTTGGTGAGCCACGTTTAAGAGCCACAGTGTTGTACCCCGTCGCTGTCATGACATAGTCTCAGTAAACACTTATAGGAAGATCTTATATCTTTTCAAAGATGAGAGCCATAAAGCAAAGCAAGTTGCTAGTTGGCCAGAGGCAGCGGGTGGAGTTCTCTTTGTAATTCTGGACGAATTAATCCCCTACTAGGTTTACATGTGAAATATACAGCTATACATATCAATGTTGGGAAGATAAACAGCAACAAGCCCCTAACCCTGCAATCAACTGACGGCACATATGGAACCCTTCACTGGTGTTTTTTTAAACCGTTGCATGTAATGTCTCTGTTATGCCTGTTGAAAAAACATTGTAAGGTAACACCTCATGTATAAAGAAGATTGCTTTGTTATAACTCAGGCAGGACGTTTTAGCATTCAGATAACTGTTTTTGCTATATAAACACTGGGTCTCTTGTGGTCACTGAAGCCGTTGTGTGTTCTGGCCAGAGAAGGACAGACTGGAGAGGTCATTTTCTGGTTATTAGTGTAAAGCTGCGAGGAGAGTTTGATTGGAGGCCTTAATTCGATTTAGCAATTTATGGGCTGAACGAGAATGCGGTCTTCCAGATGAAACCTTGGAACCGTGGTAGAAAAATCTGATTAATCTCTTATGACTAAATTGCAGGAGTACATGCAGATGATTTATGTGAGTTGGTTTCTCAAGACGGGGTATGTTTGTTCAGTTATTGGTCAAACATAAATGTGGTGTCCTTTGTGTTATACATTACTAACACAGTACTAACACAATAAATACAAAGTAGACAGTGTAACATTTTTATTCCATTCAACATTATTTCATGAATTTTAGGTGTTGTATATCTTTATATGTTTTGGCATGACATTTCAGTTGCTTGGCAGATAAGAAATTGCCACTCTGTCGAACCACAAAGCCGCTTTCCGGAAGTTATATAACCTAGTGGAAATGTCAGGGTCGAGGGAAATCAAAGCAGCTGTCACGTCCCCAAGATGGCAATTATTTCCTTGGACATCTTTAAAGGACAGGAGTTTTGCCCCTAGCCGGCTGGCATTAAGTATTGATGGAAAGGATCAGGTAGACGATGGACCTGCCTCCAGTATTATTCCCTCTCTGGACCCCCTATCACTGCCATGTTTAATGATGTTCTGTATTTAGCATTATTATCATCACTCTCCTCCCTTTTCTCCATGGCTGGCCTATTATTTACAGTTTGTACAAAGAATAAGTATTGTGATCACGTAACTGGGAGACAATGGGAGAAAATGCAATAGCTATGCACGTCCTTCCCTGGCTGTTCGTTTTTTATTAATTGAAAAGGCTCTTTTACTGCGCTGTTTATGTTGGAGCTGGACCACACTGGAGGGGGCCAAAGTAAGCGGATTGTATCATCGCAGAAACAGAGCTGCCGGTTTCAGATTTGGGTTACGTGTTCTGCTCTGGCGTCTGACTTCATGGCTGAACTCTTTCTGGAAGCTTCTTGCAGCTCCGGGGGCCGGCAGGGGGACCATGGTGTGCACCTGAGAATCTGAGCATCTCCTGAGAGAACCTGACACACTCCTTTCTGTATTTTCCTTGAAGATTTTAATGATCGTTCTAGGGCTGCAACGATTCATCGAATAACTCGAATAACTCGATTACAAAAAATCCTCGATGCTTCGACACACAACTATGTACTGCTCAGTGATCACTGTGTTTCACGCGCAGGATTATTACTGTCGCACAGTGTGCTTACACTGCATTACGTGTAGCAGAGCAGTAGAAAGAAACAGGGTGGAGAGGCTGTACAGATCAGGCAGCAACAAGGCTCAGGGCTCTGTGTTGTTGAGCATAGTACCTCAGCTCTTAGTTTATTTTGGAGTCTTGCTCCTGTGCTTGTGAAGCCAGGGTTAATTTGTCATGACTTATTTCTGGGTTTCATTTAGGGTTGCTAGACTCTCATGAACAGGTTTGTGCTTCTGTGTGCCAGCCTCCCGTTTGTGGTTTTAGTTAGCTGGTCACTTGACTTGGCTTTTATCGTTTTGTTTTAGTCGATGTCTTGTGCCTGTGTTTGTGGCCTTGGTTAGCCAGAATTCTCCAGCTGGTGTGCCATGCGGCTGGCGTTTTGTTTTTGCCTAGTCGTTATGGTTTCTGTGCCTCAACCCAATTACCTGTGTCGTGTCTTCCAGTTCCTGTTCCTGGTTGTATTCTGTCTCTTACACGCCACGCCCTGTGAGCAGAGTGCTCGGCGCTGAAGTGAATTCAAGTTTTGCTTTTTGGAACTTTCTGGAACTTATTTTTTTTTCTCCAGACGTTTTCAATCTGCGGCTGGTTGAATCTGCTGAAGTTGTGGGAATCCACGGGTACGGAGGGACCATTGTAAAAGTAACGCAAACGTAATAGCTGATAAGAATGTTGCGAGTAGAACTCAGAATAATTTTACTGAGAGATTTCCCTGAACCAGGATGGCCTTCTAGAGAACTGGATAGAAAGTGCTGTTATGTGTGTAAGCAGCAACTGGGTCATCTGCTGGTTATTTAGGTAACCCTCTGTGTGTACGGACCACGATGACCAACCCTAGCGATCTGCCCTTATCTCTCCATGCCGAGAGGCTGGCGATGCAAGGGACCTCAGAGTGACAGGCCTCTTTGAGCTAAGCCATGCTAATCTGCTATCCTTCTGTTTTTAGGCCAGTCACCCGTTGGCAAAAGCCCAATCCCACACAGTCACCTAGGCTGCCAAAGCATCCTTATGACGTACTTTAGGCAAGAAACTCCAAGCTCTGCTGTAGGTCATAGTAAATCAGTAAACTTGTCCGCTCCTCTGACACATGCCCTGTTCTTTTGCAGACCGCGTGGTCTGCCTCTCAGTCTCTGCAGTAAAACTCTTTTTAAACATGCCAAGTAGCTGTATCTGGGGGCGCTCATGTCTTTTAAACAAAAAATAAATTTGACAAGCCCCACATCTGGATAAACAAGCTACGCTTGAAACAGGCCGATAAGTGGCGTTGCCGAGCGAAAGGGGGGGGGGATTAGAGGATGAAAAAACGAGGATGAAAAATTAAGAACATGAAAGCATTTGATCAAAAATGATCCTATTTTGATTAAATCCAATGGAAGCCCTTGTGAGATCACTTCCATGTTGATCCCTAAACTTGTTTTTAATAATCACACCACATATATTTTTTTTAATACTGTGCCAGTGTCCTATAAAATATCTCAGTGGTGCCACTCAAATTACTGTCGTTAGGGACCGTTACTGCCTGTTCCAGTGGTTTATACCAGTTTTTCTGAAGCGTGTTTGATATAACCCTGTTTTTTGTCTGAATGTCTCACTGCATTGGCTGCCTTTCCCGTGACGACCATTTTATTTGTGGTTTGTCACGTGTTTCTTGGCCGATCTCGCACGCTCACCATCTTTTCACCAGTCTTCTGTGGACCATGAGCAAGTTTTCCCTCCCACAACAGAACCCCCATAGGGCTGGAGTCTTGGGTCCAAAGTGGCTCTAAGTAGCATGGTTTGGAAATAGGACCATATCTCATGACCACTACTCAGCCTGTGAAAGGGTGACAGTCTGACAAATGTAATGCATCGATCTCTGCCATCAGATGTATATAAGATGCTGCAATTGCCCCTTGTGGCTTCCAACTGCCACAAATTGTGTAAATTACTCCACTTTCTTATGTGTTTTTTTTATACTCAAAGTTTGTACACCTTAGCTTTGGAATTTCGAAACACGTCATATAGTGAGGTGAAAAATGCCATAAAAAGAAACCAGTGATATTTACATATTTGGATCACTGCGTCTAAAAGCTGTTTTCTGCGCATTTACACATAAAATCCTCCCTAAATTTCAATGCCTCAGCAAAGGCCACTTGTCATGCTAAATATGTCTCAGCTATGCTACGCAAACACGCATAAGCACACACAACTGCTGTTTCTCCTGGTGTCCGGATGTGCTTCGGTGGCAGGAGGAAGGTGGACCAGGCAACACCAAGGGAAACCCGAGCAGGGCTGGGAGCAGCATACCAACCAGCTGCTCTTCCATGGAAACCCCAGCTTCCCGGTGACCCCCCCGGGAACAGGTGCTTCAGACTCCAAGTGCTGCATTGGTTACCTGTAAGGGAAGAGACCCCACCCGCAGCCCCCACACTGCTCATTTGAAATTAGCCTTTGTGTTTTCTCTCCTGGTGGAGCCAAGGAGCTTCCACGGAGGGAACGAGGAGCTAGGCGCTAGAAGAGCCTCCATAGTTCTGGGAGCTCCAGAAAATGGCAGCTGCAGGGGGGAATCGGAAGAACTGTAAATGTGGCCCCGAGAGACACGGTAATGAGAGCTGTTACTTTATGATCATGAAGGTGCCCGGCTGCCTGTCGCCTTGTCTGTCGCCTTCGGGAGGATATTCTGAGGCCTCATATTTTATCATTTCATATCTCCCGAAGCTTTTGGTTGCCGCAGTGACTAAATCCTTTATCTTGCTTTATTAGAAGTCGTGCATTAGTAGTAGTGCAGCATTAATCAGCGCAGCCTCTTAAGTGTTTAAATGTAAAAACAACTGCATATACGGAGAAGCAGCATAGCAGGATGAAATATGGATAACGATTCAGAACATTGTTTTGAAAGGATGAGCCATTTCTTTGTAATGTGTATATTATGCGGCTGAACCAAATATGGAAAATGATGACTGATTGTTTAGATGCTTTTGTTTTACATGCAGACTTTCCGGGGGGGGGGGGGGGGGGGGGGGGGGGGGGGGG
>JAODKL010000002.1:8500843-8518371 GCA_026780765.1 Petrocephalus schoutedeni
GGGTAGACCGCCAACCTTAGACACTGTGGTAAACACAGGAAGCCGAGCTGAGACATTAGGAGGGCACTGGAAGGACATTGTTCGCATTCATGTGAGGGCATGCCAGGGTGACCGTGAGCAGATCACGTTTTAGGTCGGGCGTGCACACGGCGGAAAGGGCGTAGAGAGGGCCTTCAGGGTGAGCAGTGTTTTACAGGACTTAAAATCCTGCTGTGACATCTCATGTTATTACATTCAGTGCCGGGGGCTCGGGTGCCAGCCAGCCCAGAATACCCTGTAGGGACATGGTGTACGTTTGTATTCCAGCATCCCAGTCAGAGCCCGGCCCGCTATGTCATACATCAGCCAGCTTAGGACAATAGGACGACTTCTGTGCCACAGGGAGATATTGTCTCCTAACTATGCCATGTTAATAGAGCAGTGTTTCCCAACCGATCCTAGGGGACCCGCAGACAGTCCATGTTTTTACTCCCTCCCAGCTCCTGGTGCAGAGAAAAAATGGACTGTGTGGCAGGGAGCTGGGATGGAGCAAAAATGTGAACTGTCTGCAGGTCTCCAGGGACTGGGTTGGGAAACACTAATAAACATTTCGGTGACCCTCTGGATTCACTCTGCGTATCATTTCGGTGATCCTCTGGATTCAATGAGTGTGTCATTTCGGTGATCCTCTGGATTCAATGAGTGTGTCATTTCGGTGATCCTCTGGATTCACTCTATGTGTCATTTCGGTGATCCTCTGGATTCAATGAGTGTGTCATTTCGGTGATCCTCTGGATTCACTCTATGTGTCATTTTGGTGATCCTCTGGATTCAATGAGTGTGTCATTTCGGTGTTGGGACCATTTCATTTCTGTGCTCATACATGCCGCTGACATGCTATCATTTGTCCTCCGACAGCAGCTGCTGTGAATATGCCAGCCATGAACTGACAGGTAAAACGTTTGAAATATTTTATTGCTAGGCATTGCTTTAGATTATTGGCATATTGTTATAATAAAATATTTCTGATAGTGTACTAAATATACTGCAAAATTTTATAGAGATGTTTTTAGAGAAAGGTGTCCGTAGTTATATTTCGGGAGATCCAGAGCATTTCTCGCTTGGTGGAGCATAGGAATGCCTAATAAAATTGTAAGCCCCCCAGATAAACTAACACTGAGACCATGGAGGGCTTAAACACCACCTCATGACACAATGGTAGTTTTTCAGCATTGATCAAAACTGGTCAATGACGTGTGTGAAATTCGAGCTGTAGTTTAGGTCACAGCTCCCAGTCCCGCTGCTGGAATGTCCAGTTCAGCTGGCCAAGCTGCTGGGAACCATCCAGTCCCCACGCTCCTTGGCCAAAGATAGCTCCGCACTGACAGACTTAGTGATACATGCCTTAGTGCCCAGTGACCACTGGTTTCCAAATAATGACAATTTATTTTAGCCACAGCATGTGAGAGGATTTCAAACAGAAAAGTGGGGATGTTAATTCTCATTTGCTGCTCTGGATTTTCTGGTAAAATAAATCCATTAGTTCTATACTAATATGCATTGACCTAGGTAGCTTGCTGTGTGGTTGATATTGTGTTTTGATATTTCTGTGCAATCCCAGAAGGTGGCAGATTCGAGATTAGCCAATGAATGGGCTCATTGCAAAGAGAGTTACAAAGTAACATACAATTAGCTTTAAATACTTAAATTCTAAATTCCCAGAACATTTCTCCTTTTTGTAAAACTCAGATAACATAAAAATGAACTGAAGTCAAAATAACAGCTTGATCACTTAAAATAAGTTTACATTTAAGTAATAACTTGTATGTAATTTGAGTCAGCATACATGGTATTTTCATACATTAATTCTGGAGCTATTGCACATTACACACTGTTCGCTCTACAGGCTTTCAGGGTTTCACATGACCATTTACTGTCCAATCAGATGTGACATCCACGGCTGGCAGTCAAACATGAGAAGAGATGGAATGAGGAAGTGCATTTGCGAGGGGTCAGGGGATCATGGTGCAAAGGGGACAAGTGTGGACGGGGCGGACAGGGGTGTCATGAGACTGCAGAGCCTGTTTCCCACGACCCGAGCGCTGCCCCAGGACGGTCCGGCAGGGAAGGCAGCACGAGGCGATACAGCCTCAGACATTTAGGGGGGAGGCCTTGAGGGAGGCCAAACACGGACATGGTCGCTTACTGATCTGGGGTCAAACACCTAAATGAGTGGCAGGGTGAACCAGGTGGGGGGTGGGGCAGGGGGGCGGTGCTGCATCATGCACTGATCTCTCATTCCATCTATTTTGATGACGTGTTTCTGACTAAATTCGTGCCAAAGTCAAATAATAGGCTCCATCCCCCCGGGCCTGAGATTTACATCGCCAAGCTTTTTAGTTAACAAGCGAAGCTTAGTTAACCGTTAAAGTAACAAGGCGAAAGTAATGAAGCGCAGCCTGCAGAACATGCAATCACACTTTTATTGCTTTTTATATGAATGTATTATGTTAAATTATGTTAAGTACATTATACTGTCGTGCTTTTGGCAGTCACGGCTGCGGAGTTACGATTAAGGCCTTCGCGTTGAATTCGTGGTTCTTCTGTCACCGTGCAGAGTTTTGTGATCATGACTGTTTCTGAAACTGTTCAGTAGTTGTACCATAAGTCGTATCCTGCCCTGCCTCCCTGTGCTGGCACACCAGCAGCCCCCTAGTGCACGTGTCCCTCGCTCGCACACTGGTGCTCACACACCCAGCGCTCAGCGCTTTACGCATCCGCGCCCTCTTAGGCGCTAGCCGCGTTTAATCTCTAACAATCCTCTGATGGCCCGGAGAATAATTTCTATTGTATTACCGTGGAGATATCGGAGCACTTTGCTTTCAGAAGACGAAATCCAAACGAAGAGCCAGGAATAGAACTGCATTTGTGTTTTTATTTTGCTAGCCAGCCACTTTTAGTCACTTTGTTGTTCAATCCAAGTGCCACACATTGTTCTGGGCCTTGTGGAGATAATTTCAGACCCCGGGTATTAAAGTCTTTTCTGTTGTGAGCCTGGGTGGCAGACAGCCTGTTGATATAGGCTAATATGTAAGGCCTTCCTGTTTCTGGGGCATAATAATAGCACAGCGCTGGGCTGGTTGGCAGGTCAGTCCTATTGTTGGAAAGGGAGACTGTCCGGCAGGTCAGCACCTCAGGCCCGGCGGGTCAGCACCTGGGGAGCGAGGCCCCTCCACAGCGCAGCCTTTCCGATCCGCTTCACTTTCATCCATTCCGATGCTGATATGCATCTAATATCAGTAAAATGGAGCAGAAATAAACAGAACAAAAAAATAAGCATGCTGTTGCATTTTTTGCTGCCTTTCTCATTGCCGAACACAAATTTGTAACAGGAAGTTTTCCTTAAATGAGTAGAACTTTTTTCCCTCCAAATTTGATTTCCCTGCATGTATAAAGCACACTGTATTCCTGGCTTACCACACCCACTGGCCCTTCGGCCCCCAGCCCATATTCTTAGCGTGCTAAGACTCGTAGTATGAGGTCTTCGCCTCTTCTGTTCTAATTCTGCAGCTCTCCCATATTTGCAACACAAATAGAACCGGCCTCCACTGAAATGTGAATCACGGTTGACAGTTTTGAAGGGGTCGTCGAACGAAAATGCCTGTCCAAAAACTCCTGAAAAAAGCTGCAAGATAGAACTTCTTATATTTATATAGGTAACAGGTGATTTTTGTCTGTTTTGAATTTACAGTAATAGAGTTATGTTGTAACACTATATAGGAGAGGTGAAGTATTTACAGGGAGGAAATATGTTTCTAAACAAAAGGCCAATGGCTGGAGCCAGCGGCTTCGGAGTTGTGTTTTATGCCAGTGCTGAAGGGCGTATTCAGGTCTCCTGGCAGCAGTTGGCTTCCAAGGGGTCCCTCTCTCGGGCTCCTCGCTTACACAACGCCCAACGCCATCCCACTGCACGGTACCATCGACTGATCCATGGCCGAATGCACGAAATAAACGCCCATCGCACCATCGCAACATGATTGCAGGTGTCTGGCTGCCTAAGTGGGAGTTACAATCACAGGAGCTGTATAAAGGTCCCGTCTCTCCATTTTCTCATATTCACTTGACACACGTCCCAGGTCAGTCTTCCTCAGATTGCTGTTCCCCTACTGTCGTGTCAGCGGGTCTGAAAAGGAAATATAGTGAGGCTCATTTCTCAGGGAAGCCCAATGCAGTGAGATCTTCATCTTCAACAACCTACAACTGTCATCTGGACTGATTTGCCGAAGACCCATGGCAGAACTGGGCACCGTGACCTTTTTAGATGTCAAGATTATCCCTGGCCATCACAGGAATCTGCGGCATGTTCTGATTGTGCCGAGTTCAACGTGTCCTTGGGTCAACAAGGGAGGGGATTGCGTTTCCTTCTTAAACCAATCACAGCCTTCATGATATGACATCACCACATTAATTAAAACCAGTGTTTTTTTGTTAAGCGGGAAGGTGCACAGATTTGTGAAGTACCTGTTTTATTGGGTATGCCTTTTGTTAAGGGACATGTCAAGGATAAACAGACAAAACACAGGACTATTCTTACCCGCAAAGGCTGTATGGAGCAATGTAAGGGTGTGTCTTTATTTCCTGATGATAATAGTAATAATAATAACAATAACACACAGGCACAGAGGCTTAGCCCGCTGAGCTGGTTACAATCACAGGAGCTGTATAAAGGTCCCGTCTCTCCATTTTCTCATATTCACTTGACACACGTCCCAGGTCAGTCTTCCTCAGATTGCTGTTCCCCTACTGTCGTGTCAGCGGGTCTGAAAAGGAAATATAGTGAGGCTCATTTCTCAGGGAAGCCCAATGCAGTGAGATCTTCATCTTCAACAACCTACAACTGTCATCTGGACTGATTTGCCGAAGACCCATGGCAGAACTGGGCACCGTGACCTTTTTAGATGTCAAGATTATCCCTGGCCATCACAGGAATCTGCGGCATGTTCTGATTGTGCCGAGTTCAACGTGTCCTTGGGTCAACAAGGGAGGGGATTGCGTTTCCTTCTTAAACCAATCACAGCCTTCATGATATGACATCACCACATTAATTAAAACCAGTGTTTTTTTGTTAAGCGGGAAGGTGCACAGATTTGTGAAGTACCTGTTTTATTGGGTATGCCTTTTGTTAAGGGACATGTCAAGGATAAACAGACAAAACACAGGACTATTCTTACCCGCAAAGGCTGTATGGAGCAATGTAAGGGTGTGTCTTTATTTCCTGATGATAATAGTAATAATAATAACAATAACACACAGGCACAGAGGCTTAGCCCGCTGAGCTGGTTACAGGCGCTGAGGCTTAGCCCGCTGAGCTGAGATACAATAAAGACTGTGATTGGTTAAAGAAGTGAAACGTAAGCTACTCCCATGTTGATGCTTCGAAGTCGGCAAATTTGGACGTCCGGGATATCTGATAGGCTGAAGGCCTGCTCTCCCTTACAAAGGATGGTTGGCGAGACTCAGTATTTATCCAATCCATGTTGTCATGTGGCCAGCGCAATCAGCGCCAGGCAGATTTTGAAATAGTGGGGAATAATTCCTCAAGGCCAGCTGAGAAGGGGTGATCGGAGACCTAAATAAATCAGCATGATGGTTTGTTAAAATGGAATCACAGAGCCTTGTAATTCGGCTATTCTTCATAAAATGGGCTGCTTGATTTGCCCCAAACCCGATTTTAGGTTCCGTTTATTCCAAAAAAAAAAAATCAATTTAAAATGAAGTATCCGGAGGTCCAAATGCAGGTTCTGTGCTTTCCAGAAAATGCCTGGGGAGCAATTTCCCAAATTGTGTCATAAATTTTAATGATGTGGAGAGGTTGCAACTGGCTTTTCTTCAAGACAGATTCCTGTTTAATATTTCCCACAAGTATTTGCAATACGGCCGTACTGCCAAAGGAACAGAGGAGACACAGTGCGATCGCCTTATTCTGAATACCAACTTTGTATATTTTGCAAGATTGCCTGACGTCAGGACTCAATGAAATTTCATTGCAGGTAGTTTGGACATTAATGAGCCACAGTCACTAAAGCATGCAAAAATGTTTGGTGTCATTATGGAAAGTGGGGAGTAATTGTGGACCTTTTAAAATGTGCTCCTAAAATTTGAAACATATTTCACGTGAATTAAAATGTAAGTATTTTTTGCTTACTTGCTGTTTGTGCCATGTTGATTACTCCATTTAAAGTTATTACGTGTGTTACAGCATCAATTAAAGACTTTTCACTTAATTTGCCTTATACTTGATCTGAGTTTCTCTGTTAATATGTGCAGCCTGCATGTTCTCCCTCTGCTTGTGTAGGGAAGTCAAACTGTCCCTTTCTGCAGCCCAGAAACAAGACGGCTGTGCCAACCAGTCTGATAGCGAATAGGTGAACGGTCATACAGCTGCTCAGAACAATCAATTAAATCGATACTATAATATAGTAATATTTCGGATTTATAAATGGCACATGTAATTCATTTGAAAAGTGTAGTTTGGGGTGTAACACTAGAAAGAGCAACAGTCAAATGTCAAGGAAAGAAAAAGTTAATCATTGTGTAGCTGGAGTCGGCAATATCACTATTTCCGGAGTAGTGGCTGACATTCGCTCTGAATAGTCACATAATGTAGAGAGGCCCCAGTGTCCCTATACCCTGCCTACTGCAGTAACCTGGGTGTTATAGGACTCTGGTCCGGCTAGTATTATGGGCTGCTGTACATTTCTTGTTTCTGAAGAACTAGAGCAAAGCAAACGAAAACAACCTGTTCTGGTCCGGCTCGAAGTCGACACACTGAAGCGAGGAACGCCCTGAGTACAGCATCCACTCCAGTGCAGTCCACAGTGTTTGAACATCAGCGAATAAGATCGTTACGTCCTGATTCATTAAATACATACGACTTTCCTGGCCCTCGGTCAGCGCCTTGTAATGTCAGGTTGAGAAAATGATTTTACAAGCCTGCTCTGAACATTATGACCTGAGCAGATGTTGCCTGGTGCTTGGGCCGTGGACAGCGGAATAGGGGAATTCGCAAGTATTTTAAGCCAAATGGTCTCATCTAAGGAAGACAAATTCAAGAAAAACAAGAAGCAGTGCTTTTTTTTTTTTCTTCAATGGCAGTATGCATTTCCTTCGGCTTTTTCAGTTGCGCCGCCTGTTTCTCTTGGCTTCCGCGCGTGATGCCAAAGAACGCGAGCACAATAGAACAGCTGTGGGAAGCCAAGCCGGGGTCCCACATCTGGAAAAAGCACAAATGGTCTATTTTAAGGTGCTCGCGCCATTATCCCCCTCAAATGAAATACAAATATGTTTAAATGTTTCTCTTCAGTAAGATCTGTTAAGTGAGTCCATAAAATATGCTTTAATGATGCACTATGGGACAGTTTCTTGGATGCTGGAGTAGTCAGAGATTCCAAGGTCAGAAGGAAGATAAGGAAAGAAAAATGAACAACAATACAGTTTGTTTTCCTAGCAGTATACTTGTGTTGTACGTGAGAGATTCGGCCTTGGTAAACTATACATCCAGAGCAGAGAATAGCTGACGTCACTGCTGTTATATAACCGCTTATTTGACTGCCATGAATAGAAAGGGCTTTAGGAAGTGTCCATGGCTGCTCTGACCTTTTTGGTATGACTCCCCTTGCCGCCAAGGACAGCCACGTCCCTGTCTTTTGTGTATATCACATGTCTGCCTGGCTCCGCCCCCTACACCACCCTAAGTAAGAACCCAGTTTCAGAAGCATGCAACGAGGCACATTAGTCCGGACTGCTCGACGTACCAGAATGTGGCCAGAATAGGCGCCGCTTTCAAACATATATATACAGTGTTGGGTAGGATGTTTAGCGTGCTGGCGCCAGGCCATGCCTGAGCAGTACCTCAGTCTGGAGGGTACAGCATGATGGAAAGTGTAGAGAAATTCTGTTTTAAAAAGGGCCCACTCTTGTCTATAGCATAAGGATTAAAATAAACATACTCATTTATCTTCATTTCATAGACGTGATGTTGGTGATGATTAGACCCTTGGTCTATGGTAATGCTCACCATGCTGAAATATCTCCCAACTTTCACAGACAGGGAATTACGTGTTGCAGTTTTTAGGAGGGATCTTTAAGCTAGCCATCAATAAATACCTGGCCAATCTCAGGATATTTTCTGGTCCGTACAGTCCAGTAGGTCCATCCACCTTTCAATCACAGAGGGTCACAGAGGGCCGGGAGCCTCCCCCAGGTGGCATAGAATGGCAGTAATGTAGTAGGTTGGGGGCAAAAATATAAAATTTTACAAATAGTAAACTGAAACAATGCAATGCCCAAACTGTCATCTGTGTTAATTATTTAGTGAACTATATTCTCCTGACAGGGAACTCATCTGGTTTTCAGACTGGTATGCCACAGTCATGTTCTTGTTAAGAAGATAACTCAAAAAGTATTTGACAGATATTTTTAAAACTTTAAGCTGAGTATGGGTGATGAACTGGAATTCACTGAATTGTGTCACAGCTCGTCCTAGAATTGAAGCAACACTGCACGATTATAGCAACAACAAAAAAGGCAGTTTTGGCTCATCGTTCTGTTCAAGCATTAACCAAAACCTCAAACTTTTACATTGCATCAGAGGAACTAGAGCAGGGGTGTCAAACTCCAGGCCTGGAGGGCCGTAGCTCTGCACATTTTTGGGTTTACCCTGATTTAACACACCTGATTCAACTCCTCACAGCTCATTACCACACAGCTCTTCAGCTCAATAGTTTGTGGTGGAACAGGGAAAGAACTAAACTACACAGGGCACCCCTGAATTAGAGTGAGGGTGAGGAACTAGAACTCATCAAAATTTGTAATTAATTGGGAAACTAAAATGCTCAACTGTGGGAAGCTTCAGGGAGCCAGTGGGCAGATCTGTGGCACACTTCGGGGAGCCAACGGGTGGATCTGCAGTGAGCTTTGGAGAGTCAGCAGACGGATCTGCAGTGAGCTTTGGGGAGTCAGCAGAAGGATCTGCGGCGAGCTTCGGGGAGCCAGCAGGCAAATCTGCCGCAAGTTTCAGGGAGCCAGCAGGCTTGCTTCGAGGCAAAGAGGGAGAGTCTGGAAGCCATTTTGTGAATGTGAATGTTTTCAAAACTCAAAAGATTTGATCAGTAGCAGTTTGGTAGCAGGTTGGTGATATTTGTCATGGAAAAGTTGGCAAAGTTTATCAAGGGGGAATTTAATTGTGTCACTTAGCCCTAGTCATAATCAGTAGTGGTGCATGGAAGAGCAGGCACAAATTTGGTGGACCTGATTGCATTGAGACGAGTCAGGCTAAGTTGGGCTTTTGAGAACATAAGAAATTTACAAACAAGAGGAGGCCATTCGGCCCATCCCCCAGCTCGTTTGGGGAGAAATCCACTAGTAGCTCAGAGATGTTAAAATTTTGTCTAGCTTTAAAGGAACCCAAGGTTTCAGCTTGCACTACACTAACAAGAAGACTATTCTATACTCTAACTATATGTTGTGTAAGTTTTTTCTCAACTCCAGTTTGAAATGTTCTCCCGCTAATTTTCAACTATGGCTACGAGTTCTCTTATTTGAACTAATATTGAAGAAACTATTTAATTGGACAGCATCCAGACCTGTAAGAATCTTATATGTCTGGACCATATCCCCCCTTATTCTCCTTTGCTTGAGGCTGAACAGATTGAGCTCAGCTAACCTTTCCTCTTAAGACTTTCTTTTTAGCCCAGGAATCATTTTGTAGCCCTGCGTTGAACCCTTTCAGTCCTTTTTAAGGTAAGGTGACCAGAACTGGACACAATATTCTAGGTGGGGTCTTACCAAGGAATGGTATATTCTTAACATTACCTCCCTTGACTTAAACTCCACACCTGGAGATGTAACCCAATATCCTATTGGCCTTTTTAATTGCTTCCCAATACTGGCGAGAGCAGGACATGGAAGCATCAACATATACACCAAGGTCTTTTTCACAATCAGCTTCCTGTATTTCCGTGGCACCCATAAAATACTTGTGTCTTATATTTTTGTTCCCTGCATGGATTACCTTACACTTGTCCCCATTAAACTTCATCTGCCAGGTATCAGCCCAGTCACTAATTTGATCAAGATCCCATTGTAGCCTTTGTGCTCCTGTTACAGTATCCGCTACACCACCCACCTTGGTGTCGTCTGCAAATTTGATCAATTTACTGTATATATTGGTGTCAATATCATTTATATAAACTAAGAATAATAGTGGCCCTAAAATTGAACCCTGTGGTACCCCACTATGAATAGAGGCCCACCAAGACATTGTGCCCCTAATAAGTACTCGCTACCTCCTATACTGTATGTTAACCAGTTTTCAATCCAGATTGCTACAGTTCCTAAAATCCCTGTCACTTTGAGCTTAAATAGGAGCCTCTTGTGGGGGACAACATCAAAAGCCTTTTGGAAATCTAAGTAGATCACATCATAGGCCTTTTTATCATCAACTTCCTGAGTAGCTTCCTCAAAAAACTCCAGCAGATTTGTTAAACAGGATCTACCTCTCCTAAATCCATGCTGACTATCCCTCAAAATGTTTTTGATTATAGCTTCCATAATTTCACCAGTTAGACTAATAAGGATCTTTTGGAGAGGTGATGAGTGTGTGTGAGGTAGGCTGGAGGGTACTGCAGTAATATTTTCAGTATACTGTATATATACGGTATTTTCATTTGGGCAAAATTCAATATGTAAAAAGCCCCTCATATGGATGGAATGATATGAAAAAATTGATAATGCCCAAGCCTACAGTAGGGGTGCTAGAGACTGCATATTAGCCAACCTTAATGCTAGCATTATATATATCTAGGTAGCTGTAACAATGGGGTTTTACATTGAAATCAATTTTTAAAAAGCACCAATTAAAAAGTGACTTCTTGATTATGCAGAAATGTAACACTCCACTTCACATTAAAAGTGAATGAAAATGCAGTTGTCTTTCAATACTGCAAAGCAGAAATTAAACATCACAATAGCATGACTGAAATGAAGCATCATCTTAAAAGAAGGCTGCCACGGACTTGCCCAATAATGTGTGGTTAGACGTAGACAACCATAAAGCACATGTCCTTTAGTCTGGTAGCGCACCCTATCTTTGTCATCCATTTTACTTAAATTATTAAGCTTAGTTTACATATACAATTATTCAGTTGATCATAACATGAACTGGTAAATTAATATGTCCGATAGTCTATAGTCTATATGCGGTTATATGTGTATGACTGATCCACATTACATATTCATTACTTAGCTATACTATTGGTGCATCAGTTATGGTTCTTGCTGTTATGTCATAGAAAATGTTTGTTGTAGTGAAAATGAGAAAGTAAAAAATATAATATAAATATTTATTAATATAAATGATATAAATATCATTTTAGCAGATGGACATTAAAGCATACACAAAGAAATACACTTAACCACATAATTGGTGGGGGGAAAATTGGCATGTAATTGGAATGTGCAGTAAATGAATTGGTGCAGTTTCACCACCACAACTAGGACTCAGAGCATTTGGGTAAAAATACATTTATTGGCTTTCATATTTACAGTTGATCCCTCCGGTAATTCTAAAAATTAGGGGTGCGGGGAAAGCAGGGATTAGATGATGGAGGGGGTGACAGTGTTGTCTAGGGAATACATTGTTGTGGTTTTCGACAGTATCTTGTCTAGTTTATCATTGATTTACTGGTTTATGATCAAGTATGAAAGATGGAGAAAGTCTTTCCTTTTAACTGTCCTGGATTTATACTCCAAACAAAGCAAACTCATCTGTTTTGTAGAAGAGCGGAGCAGAGAGCTACCGGGGAACGTCATTTGTTGTGGAAACAATGAGCTGTTTTTATGTCTTTGAATTTCCTCAGTTAATTTGTTGCAATTATTGCTGCATTATTAACCTAATGTAGGGCAACGTTTGTTAGTTGAAATGATTTTAGTTTGTCCCTCTTTAATGAAAGTTGATTCATTCAGTCTGTCAGTCTCTTTAAGACCATTTTATCACACGTTCGGTTGGACAGTAAGGACTGTTTGGGTCATATTTATTAAGGAATGCTTTGTAGATGAATCAGTGGCATTGATAGAAGCAGGGCTGGAAATTAAGGAGAGTAATTTAGATGAAGGCCAGGTGCAAAAATCTGAACACTAGCCTGCTGGCTAGTAAAAATAAATCTACAGCAGTGCACATTAGCAGTCAGTATGTAGTATGTAAAGGCGCACCTAAACACTCCTTGTACCTTAGCTAAACTGAGGCCATCAGTCACCATGTGGTCTAGATCTGCATCTGTGGGGTATTCAGTTGGTTTATAAAAGGGTGACTAGTTCAGGTCCAGGACGTAAAAATCCAGACCAAGATTTTGTTTCAACCGACCAGTTGAATTCTCTGTATAAACTGTGACTGTTAATACTCAACTGGTCGGCTGAAACAAAATCTTGGTCTTGACTTTTACATCTTGGACGTGAACTATCCGATTCAGGGTTTTAATTTAGTCTGTAAACGAATACAAATTTTATAACAGCGAAGAAGGCCCAAATGCTGGCAGGCTACACACGTGCATGTGAATGCTCACTCGAGTTTCCCCCATTTTTGCTTGTCACTGTTGACTGTGCTTAGTGTTAAATGCATTCTTACATGAATCCAGCAACGCAGAACACCAAAGCCAGCAGCGTGTCATTGCATGACAGAAGAAGGATCATACACGCTATCTTGCCTCATTGCTCTGGATTGACTTTCCACTTAGTAAGCCAAAGCCTTGTAAGAAACATGTCTGTATTATATGTCAGAAATAGGGAAATTTGAACCAAGAAATAATTCTAAGCTTCCATGTAGAAACTTGCTTTGCTGTTCATAACACATTTGTAGGATCTGGGCCAGTGGGCCTTGTACCCCTAGAGGTTTTTTTCCTGTAATTTCCACAGAGCTGTTCTTTTTCTGTTCCTTTCCTCTGCCATCCTCTGGATATTTGTCTCTCCAATTCTACTGTATAACTTTAACCTTTATCTCTAATTTATGATGCCCTTCTGGTTAGATTTTTGTTAAGTACTTGGGGCAACTATAATGGGAAAGTTTTAAAAAATCAACCAACTTTTGTCAACCGAGATGATTCTTAATATTTAATGATATCGAACATTACTTGTTATATTGGATCTTTTGACCTCTTTGTCCTCCAAGGTGTGTGGTTAATCAGTTGAACCCTCAATTACGTACAGCTACATCGTGAAATATATTAAGGTGTCATGTTGGTAATACATTAATTGCTTCAACACACATTTTAATTAATGAAGAATTTTGTGTTTATTTTACAAACAGTACATTTGCAGAGAATCCCCCAAAGGGTTAAGTGATTCGTAAAAGTGAGATATCTGTGTGAGACAGTGATGTGAAACAGAATTTCAGAGGTTAATTTTCTTTTCATGCATTGGTTTGTTATATAATTTCTCCTAGAGATGATCATTATTATGGGCGGTTGTTTATGTAATATGTAATAGGTACGTGATGTTTTCCTGGTTGCTGTTGTTGTTTACTTGCACTTGGTTTTTGTGAAACCTTTTTGTCTCCTGTGTCGCCTGTAGCATGCGTGGCATCCTGTCACAGGCTGACATCGTATCTCAGGTGTCCCTATGCTGCCTGCTCAATGCTCCTGTCCAGGACGAGTGGGTGGAAGATAGACAGATAGGTCAGAATTATTTCTTTGAAGAAAGAAGACTGTCTGAACTGTCTGTATAGTACCTGTAGCCTAATGTAGCTTCATTCCATTTTAATGTGTATTAATTTACACAGGTGTCTCACAGTCATGCTTGTTCCCAGTTCATGCAGCAGTGCAGCATTGTTCATAATGAATCAATATACAGTATTTACTAAAGCTATACGTGTTGCTTTGCTGAAGCTTACAGAAATTGATATAAAACAATATAAAAATGATACTGACCACTGTATTTTTCTTTACTTTATAGCAGTGTAAGTGTGATGAATCAGTGCTGTTATAAATTAGTAATTAGTAAATGATTTGATTTGGCTGGATATAACCAAGTAGTTGGAGTGGCGGAGCAACTAAGTGCGGAGAAAGTGCAGAGACTATCAACTAATCCAGCAAGGCCGCCACATGGCGCGTGATGATGACACGGCGTGCTGTGTGCTCAGACGGGGGCCGTGACTCATGTATTCATGAGACCTGCGTGTGGATTCGGGCAGAGTATCCCTGCCGCTAACACGACCACACGCGGTTCTTTGGGAAGAGAAAAAAAAAAACGTGGAAAAAAAGGCCATCTGCTTAACATTTATACAGGGCCGTCGAAACTTAAAGGGAAGAGAAACGCTGCAGATCTAACACTCCGCAGTCCAGGCAGCGATTTCTCCGCTGTTAGCCAGGCAGTCTTTCCCGCTTTCAGCTCTGACTCCTGGAGGCTGCTGCTTTCCGTTGCTCTTGTGATTCTACATCTTGAGATACCGTCCAGCGAGTCGCGAGCCCGCGCATCTTTAGACCGAAGCACAGGCAATTCTGCACCCTATTTGGAGGGACTTCAGCTGCCCTATTTTTAGCCTTAGCTCCCCTGAACAAATATTTTTATAAATTTCTTCAGATTGAAAGCGACAACCGTTACTGGCAGCTGAGCTGCCGTGAGGGTCAAGCCCAAAATCACCCCTAAACCAAAACATCAAACCCTTTTACAGAAACGGGCTGGGAGGAGACCCTGAGCGACGTCAGAATACTTCCCCCCGCCGCCAAAAAATACCCTTTGTCCCAGTTCAACTTCCATCTTGATAAAATATCAGCGTGGCTGACAAACATGCAGTGGAAGCTGACCTTTGTTGTCAGCTTTGGTTCTTTGAACCCTCGCTCAGTTAGTAGAACGGAAATGACATATCTGTGCCAGCATGGGGTCCGGGTAGATGGAGGGCCCTGGTGCTAATGTCGCCATAGTCCAAAATGAGGATATAAGAGAAAGTAACAGATGTCTCCATAAGGTGCACTCACTTTGGTTAATCATTTGCGGTAAAAGAGAATAGCTGTTTTTATGATTTAGTTCGGCGATTGGTTAATCGTCATTTATGCTGAAGTATTTTATTAACGTATTATCCGCTACTTAATATCAGGGTGAATCTAATAATACTTTCATACATTTTAATAGCATAATTATTATGATGGATAAAAGCGAGTGATATGGATAAACCAACTGCTTAATCACAATGCCGAAAGAGAAGTAGTCAACTTGCATTAACCTAACTGCAAGCATCATTCAAGTGGACAGTGTTTATGTGCTTAATAAAGTCTGGGCACTCTCCCCCCAGCAGACATAAACCACGCTAATGAAGGCGTAAGGTGCCCTCAGAAGTATTGCGCTGTGATTCCATATTCTTGTTCGCTCTGTTTTTTCTCAGCAGAAAGAGAAAAGAAACCACAGCGGCGACCCGCTGCATGCACGCAGGGTGGCAGGGGACCCGTGTCTGCCCTGCCGAACCGACCAATTAAACACCACCCCGGGAAGAAATGATGAGTGTTTAAAATTTCTGTCCGAAAACTCAGAGGAGAGCATCGCTGTAAATTACCGCTTCACCTATCGTGCACTCTGACAATTACGGCGGCTTCCTTGGCGGTAATCTCCTCAATCCGCTCTTTTTTTGGCATCCGGTCTTGATTGCTGCCTATTACTTTTGACATAAATAACAGCATTATTAATGGCGTGGTCACAGTGGATGATCATGGCTTTTGAAAGCAGAACCTCATCCTTTGCGTGTCGTGGATGTGGCTGAGTGGAGGACCAATGAGCTGCTGCTTCTAACCTTAGAGTTACTACCGGGCTTCCACTGCCAGCAATTCATTTTTGTTCAGCCTCAGAGCCAGAAGATACTGGAGACATAGCCACTGGTGTCACAGTACAGCTGGCCTATATGTCCTTTGTGGCAGTTCCCTAGAGGTTTCTGTCTACCTGCTATGTCTGGAACTCTACTCATCCCAGAAAAAGTCAAATGGCACTTCAAGAAACTATATTAAAATGCAAAAGATCTTGTTTCAGTGTCAGTTTGTTTTTCTTTGGACAGCTGTATACCCCTAACCCATGGCCTGCTGGTGGGGACGGCCGAAAGTTTCTTTCAACAGTAGCTATTTTCAATGGGCGGCCAGTAATCGATCGGCTATGCAGTGGCCAATTCTGACTCTCTCCTGATGAACACGGTATGCAGTCTGTGCCAGTGCTTTTGCAGAGATTCATCGAGAAGGATTGTTGCAGAGGTAACTTACGTGAAAAACATCCCTTTGTCAAACATCCTGCGAGCATGCCCACAGCCGTATTTACCGGCTGTGCCTTCCGGTAAGAGGCTAACCAAGCAGGATTTTGCATCTTGCTCATTCACCTGTTTATGTGTCACAGAAAGGAATTTTCCCATTGTGTTTTTTGTAGTTTCATACTTCTAATACAATATCTTTCTTCTGCCATTTAAGACTCACACCACAGCCATTGTGATAACAAAGAGGCAAAAAAAAAACATTATTCACTAAGAGTCATACAGAAAAAGCTACTGCCATTGTGGTTGACACCAAAAAGAAAGCTATTGTATCTGACAGGTGCCTGGTTTTGAGCCTTGCAGGCTGTCTGCATATAGCTGTTGCTGTTTTCAGTTCTAGGCATTTCTGCTATTGTATAGGAGACAGTCTGTGCTGTCACCCAGGTGTGAAGAAACACAATGGGGTAGAACAGTTGGCCAAAGACAAAACAAATGCCACTCTTATTGCCAAAAACAATCTTTAATTTTTAAAATGTTTTTTATTTTCTTGTCCTTTCACTTGGTGAACCAGCAGAGCTTGGGCAGATTGATTATTCCATCTGGATGTGTTTGCTGTAGAGCCAGCACTTGGGATGTGAAATTGAAGGATTTATTTGGCCCTACAATGTGGCCCAGGTTGGCAGTGCAGCATACAGGCCTGGACCGGCCCGGCGAGCTTCTGTAGGCGACCCCAGTGAAGCCCGAGATCTTCATGGATACCACACACATACACACTGCGCCACAGTTGTTGAAATGATGTTGAAGTTCAGCCATGTGAGGTTTTCCAGCAGCCAAGTCGAGGGCCAAATAATCAGTGCCTGGGATCATCCCTTTCAGACACCAAGACCACCCTGCAAATGTCAGAGCCAATTAAAGAGGAGCCGATATCAGAACAGCTCTATGTAAGGATGTTTATTTGAATGTAAGGAGCACAAACGACTGTCTCATTATAACTGGCCCTGTGGGTTTGACTCGGGTTCCCCTAACACGTGAATGTGCTCTCTTCAAATGGCCAAAATATGCCAGTCTGGCGCGTACAGGATACGGATATTTTCATGAGCTTGTTAACTCGAGCGAGAACCAAAGATTCTGTTTATTAGTTCAAAGGGGCTCGATGCAAAGTGAGTACATCTTCCAGGCCCGTCCAGGGACGAAAGGCACATCAAATTCGGTAAAGTAGAAGGGTGGTTTACGACGTGGCTCAGAGGAGCACTGAGCTTTCGCATTTGCCCCCCCC
>JAODKL010000002.1:8535909-8550806 GCA_026780765.1 Petrocephalus schoutedeni
TGCTTCCGGGATAGGCTCCGGACCCCCCGCGACCCTGAACAGGATAAGCGGGTTGGAAAATGGATGGATGGATGGTTGCTTTGTCTCTAAGAGATGCTGAGAGGTGCTGCAATATGGTTCCTGAGCGCTGCAGTTGTTGTTACTGTGATATGCGCAGCAGAAGCACCGCAACACGTCATCAGCTATGTACGTCTGAAAGAACGCACTAATGTGCAAAAGGGCTCTTGTGATTCAAATAATTTATTGTATGAAGAACACAGGGGCAGTCAAGAACAAAACTAAATTTCTTATTATGTTATGTAGGCCTATTCATTTGTATAGGCCGATGGACATGTTAGAAAATAAAAAATCAGGTTTTCAAAGCATTATAGACTTTAGAAATTAATGAAGAAAGCAAATCTGTAAGCATACTTGTGGACTGAATCATTCTCAATTAAGCATGAGTAGACAGGACAGATATAAGTATCTGTCAGATGTTAGAACCTCTCCCTTTTCACTCATCTCTTCAAGGCCTTTATGAAGGTCTTTTCTTGACTTCCTCTTCTTGAGAAACAAAAGGTTCAGTTCTCACGCCTAGCCCCCTTTTCTTCAGTACCCGACACGACTGCAGTTGTGGGTGTTGAGGCTGATGGGAAATGGCGCAGGGCCAAGGGCTCCACCCCGGGGGAAAACGGCATGGACACGGAACCCTGTAAAAAGACGTCGTCTACACGAACAGCCCTGAGGGATGCCTCTCCTGACTGCGTCCGGTCCTTGGGGACCCGTAGGCACTCCCCATTTTTGCTCCCTCCCAGCTCCTAGTTGGGAGCAAAAATGTGAACTGTCTGGCAGTGAGCTTGGAGGGAGCAAACCCTTGGACTGTTTGGAGAACCCCTGCCTTAGAGATTACCTTACAACACCACAGTCCAATGACAAGCATATAATATGGGGTAACCCCTTAGTTTTGTCTTGTGACTGATCTCAGTGACCGGGTGTCCTATGACACACCTCCACTTGAAACTCTTACTTTCTTTTCCCCATGTTAGTAGCTAACTTTGTTCACCTGAGCTGGGAGGGAGCAAAAACATGCACTGTCTGTGGGTCTCTGATGACCAGGTTGGGAAACACCAGCACAGAGTATATTTCATCTGCGGAGTCAGAGGCCACATGCAGAGTACGGGGTTCGCCTTTTGGCTGAACACAGAAAATTCTCTAAGATGCACGATTTCTCATCATATATATTTCAGAAACTTAATGTCACATATGACCCTGTACTAGATAATCAGTATTCATGAATAGATGGTTTTAACTATTATTAGCAGCCTAGTCAAAGTGCAGGATAATTGTAATGTCATCCAGTAGTCTGAAATGTAATCCACTGTACCACCATTTCGTGGCTGTATATCTTATTTCAGAAAGCTAATTATCGCTGAGATGGAGATTAGGAAATTCAACTCTGTGTCACTGTGCCATAATGATGCCAGGTACTCGCCCCTCCCCTCAGCCCCCTCCCCCTGTGCAAGTGATGTCATCACACACTCTGATGCATAACTCTCTCGTAGCGATGGAGCTGAGGATCTCCGAAAGCTTTTGACCAGGAACCTGGTGTCAGGCGCTGGCTCAGCTGGCCTCCCCTTGGCCTGTCCGGCTCCTGTGCAGCGCGGAGGAGCGCGATCTATATTTGGAAGCTGGGGGAAGCCTCTTTTATGGACCATGGGCGGGGCAGTGTCAGAATTCAGTGCTCGCCCAGTCAGCCAACTCCGTCTCGTGGGTAGGAAGGAAGGATTTGGCCCCAGGGCACCGGCATTTCATCAAGTGCCACCGTAAGTGCCAAGCGCTGCACTGCCGTCCCGGAGCGTAAGAGAGGCCTGGGGCTTAATGAGCCAGGACTCTAAGAGGCCTACCCGCTGATCTGCTCCCTACTGCAGGGCTTTCTGTTCCGCTATCCTTTGTCATTTAATACCTCTCTCGCTCACACACACACACACAGATTATGTAACTTATGTATCTGTATGTATCTTTATGGGGACTCTCCATTCTTTTCTGTGAGCATAACCCTAATCCCAACTATGACAATATTAACAAACAAATGAATCCCAGCTGGTTACTTAGTTGCTTGCATTTTTAAAATGTATTGAGATTTAACTGAGAATTCCATCGCAACACTGAATCCATTATTACCAATATTTTTACAGTTCACACTGGTACATGTTACATCATAACAGTAAAAAACATTTCTTAAGCCTGCATTCTTTAATCAGACTATTCAGTTCCATTGCTGCAGGTGACAGCTTGAAAGCCTTTGAAGAACTGGAAGCTTTTAAAATAAAATTAGAAAGTAATGCTTTGAGTAATCTTTTCCACAAACAGTTGGGCCATACATAAAAGGGCTGACACACCCCGGAGACTAACGTATGAACAGAGAGAAAACGCTGGTAAATAAATTGAGATACTTCAAACGCAAGGCTGACTTTACTCTAGCAAGCATCTTGATTTTGAATCTACCTTTCACAACATGATTGCGACCTCTTAGCAATGTATCGGAATGAAAGCATATGGTGAATGTACAAATAAAATGTAGCAAGAATGGGTGGAAAAACAAAAAAGGCACACTTTGAGCAACAGGCCATCTTTTGAAGGCAACTTATAGTGCTACCCTCCACATAACTTTTTCCACAACATTATGTTCCGTGAAGAAATTATACTGAAAAGAAAAGCCAGGTCAGACTATTCTGCACCCCGGAAGGCCAGGTCCAGTTACCAGCATAATCTCACTGCTTTAAATATCCATTTAAATATCCCTTATAATTCCTCTTTTGTTATATGTGTGTGTTTGGGCATGTATATATTACATAATCTGCCTGTGTCTGATATTACATTGTTTTATCACATTGTCCATGCTATGTGATAAAAACTTTTTATTTTGACCTTGTTTCAGTCACCACAAGGGGAAAAAAACTATGAATGCAATCAAAAAAACTATAAATGCCAAATGTTTTGTATTTTGTTTGGTTACTTATGGCTAAGGTTAGGGCGGTGTTGGGGTTAATAAAGCTACCTTTACATACCTGTAAAGGTGTGTAACCTTCAAATCTGCAAAATCTATAAATATTTCAGTCGCCGTCACGCATGTGGTACGTCCCGTCCTTTAAGTGACCTTTTCTTTTGTTTTGTCTTGCAAACGAAGCACGTTTATTTTTCGGAAGACACTCACTCTGCACCTTCAGCTCTGCAGGCGCTAAAACAGTTTAAAGGTGGGGTGGCAATGCCTGTAAAGTACCAGAGCTGCCAGCAAACATTCCGGGTGCTGTTTGGTGCAGCAACATTGTAATTCTAGGTTGTCCCATCTATCTGGCTGAATGTTTTGCGGCTCTTCCGAATAAGACTAGCTGTCCGCAATCAGAAGGTCACCCATTCTGAACCCAAGGCTGACCAGATTTCATTGTTTGGCCCTTGGTCAAGGCTTTTAACTTAAATTGTTAACTCCAAGTGTTGCTTTGTGCAAAAGCGTCTGCTTAATAAATAAATGTTGCTTCCACAAAAAGTTGTATTATACTTCCAACCGGTCACACAGATTTTCCTCAATGCAATACATTCTGACTGTCTAAATTAGACATATTTTGAGTGTAGATTTGATTTCAAAAGGTGAAAAAATACAATTTTAAATGAATTTGGCAGTTCTGTTTGTTTGAATAGATGGTTTTCTGCCAGTTCTGAAATTTGCACCATCCTGCAGCTGAAGGGCTGATTATAGTTTACAGTACAATAATATAACAAATGGTAGATTAATGACAGACTGTCGAAATGTGCAGGAACACGGCGTCTGCCAGCCGTGCCTCGCTGGATTTCTGTGCATATCTGTGAAATCATATAACACAACAGACAGTTCTTCAGATTTTTAAGCAGCTCTCTTCTCAGACAATGGGAGTCCGGGCCATTGGATGACTGTGCACTAATATAAATGTATATTGGGCAGAAACTTGGATTCGCGCCTTCGCGCTTGCATGTGAAGGCGGAGGAGCGTCGACCTGGCGCGTGTATCGCTGGAGAGCTTCAGCGTCTGTATCGGTGCATTGACATCAAGGACCGTCCCCTCATGCGCTCCATTTCCTAATCTCCAATTTTCCATTAACTGTAGCTCCAAGACAAAACCAATCTAAGCTTGTGAGATAATGCTCCCAGGAGCTGAAACGGTGCAGTTAATCTCCATCCCTCTGAAATCACTCACAAGTGTCAAAAAAGACTTTCTGTTGAGATGCACGAAACACGAAATCGTGTCATTTCTAAGCACCTTTTGCGCGTGTATTTTTCCGGTGCATTCACACCTCGGCCCGACACGGCAAACTGCAGTGCAAACAAACGTGCAGGTTGAGAAAGCACAAATAGTGAGCTGTTTCGTAATGCCCCTGACTTAATGTGAGCTCAGAAAAATTTCAGTAGGAAAAACTGTATTTTCATGCTGCCTGATCTGGATGTGGGGGGGTGGGGGGGGGTCGTGTTGCAGTACTGCTGTCTGCTGTGTTTGTGCGGAGACCATGCGGCCGCAGCTCTTATCCTAAACTGGCTCGAGTCTCGGACGTATTGCAATAAGTACAAGCAGGCCGACAGTAGGAGTGTCCGGCGGGCCGTGTGGCAGCGTCTCCTTTCCGATGTCCTCCTGTCAGGCTCCTGGAGTGCCTGCAGCGAGGCAATAGCTATTCTGTCAGCTGAATCTAATGCTTCTGCAGAGAGTGATTAACCCCCCCCCCACCCACACACACACACATCCCAGGTTTACAAAGCCACCACCAGGTTACCGGGAAATATGAATCAGGACAGAACAGACATTCTCCACCTTCACAGTTTCCTCACAGCAGTCGACCTGGACGTCTGAGTGATCTGGGATGCAAGACACGGTTCAGTTTGGGATTGAAATGGACCCATTTGTTTTCATAGTGCCTGAAATGAGTTGTTCAGTGCTGATTTCCACTAACGGGAGCCGAAAAGGATGGCTGAGGTTTAAAGCATATTTATTGGGTGCACTGTTAGTCCCATTGTTCATCTTTATCAAGTGTCTTCCGCGGTTGGCGAGGGCCTTGGGGATTGCGGGGAAGGTACAGATGTCTGCCTTGTCAGATGTTCGCTCTCTTTAGCGCGTAATTAAGGGTAATGTTTAATTTGGGAAATGTGCTGTGCTACATTGAGCTGAGTGATTCCCCTCGAAGATCTGAGCAGATTACTGAGTAATACTCGAGCAGAAACTCCAGCACAGTAAATCAGGGTCGTAATCAAATGCGGGAACCTTATCTTCAAAGGACAGCTCTGTTAGGCTAAAAACCACAATAGCATTTTACACAATTAGCCTGCCACAGCAACAGGCAGACTGGGAGCGTTTCAGTTATGGAGGCAGTGATACATCAAAGCATCTCTATGGGGCAATATTTTTGATTGATCATGCTGCTGCTGGGCATTGATTTGAGATCACTTTTTTAATCCATCCATCTTCCAACCACACAGAACCTTTCCTAGGCAGCATAGGACCCAAGGCACAGGCCAACCCAGAGGTGGAAAGTTCAGGTTCAGAAAGTACAAATCCTGGCCAAGTCAAACAGTTGCTCATCTGGTTGGTTGAAGCAAACCCTTGGTCTGCATTTGTACTTTCTGAACCTGAATTTTCCACCTCTGGGCACAACGTGGATGCCAGCCCATCACATCACAATTTAGAAAAGCGTAGCTGCGTGTATTTGAAGTGAGAAGAAACTGTAGCATTCAGAGCAAACCCTCTGCAGCGGCGAGAAACCGTGCCAACCCATGTTTCTATCATTAATAATATTACTATCAGTCCTGGACACATGGTCAACAACATTTTTTTATGAAAAACCCAGGGGTTGATAAACGTTTGTTTTTAAAGAAATTTCAACTAGGGGAACAAATTAGAAGCAAAATCAAACTAACAGGAAAATACAAGCAACTCATCTGTGTGCGAGTTACGAAATGAGAGCCAGCACACGGTGGCGCGATGCCCCTTTATACTAAGCACCTTTATTAGCCCTCAGGTGCCGGTGATTAGTATAAAGACCTGCCGGCCGCACTGCCTTTGCACTGTGAGAACAGAGGGGGCGGCATAGAGGCGCGGCGGTAGCAGAGACCTCCAAGTAGAGCGTTACCCGGTAATCTTTAGTTACGTGTTCACCGGCTTCATATTTACCGTGATTTTACCATGTGCCTTAATGTAACAGCTATGCATTTCCTTTTCCAGAATGGTCTGGAATATAAATACTTTATAATAAATGTCGCTTTTGAATATTGAAAATATTATATAAATATTTAGTATTATGTTTTCTTTTTTTTTTCCATTACCCAGTTTTTACCCATTTGACCTATCTTATTACCACAAATAGTGCTGTTTATCCAACCTCTGTCCAGAGGCTGTTGAAAAAGCCCCATGTTTTTTTGAAAATGAAGGCACACATCTGATTGAAATGGGAAAAAAAGCATTAGTAGTTTTATGGCAGCTCTTTTGAAGGAGCTGGTGTTATTATGGACATCTGGTGTGTATCAGACAGGAGAAAGCCTCTCCCCTCAGCCTCTAATGGTTATGAACTAGGCTTTCCAATACAATTCTTCACCGCTTAGAAAACGCGCTTTGGCCCCATCCAAGAAATGCGTCTGCGTGCAGTCCGTGCTTCCAAGCCGAGCTCTGGCCGCGAAACGATGATCTTGGGAGATGGCTGGAAGCGGCCAAGAAGGACGTGTACATCCCGCCAGCTTGCTAAGATGGCTGGTCTCGCTCCATTTGGTCCTGCTGCCTTTGGACCTGCACTCAAGCCGCACTCTCTGGCTTCCTACTGCTCCCCTCACAGTTTAATCCTATTTTTCCGTGGTCGTACAGCATCAGAGGAAATTGTTATCTGTGCTCGTCACTGCCTCGCAGCTCACAGACAATATGTTCTGTATCACTGTGAACTGAGTGACTGAAGGATTTTGTCATTGCTATAAAAAAGTGCACGTCCACAAAGATTCTCTTGAAGCTTCTTATAAACCTTTGTGCAGCTTTTGTTGACATTTTTCTCAGTCATTATTTAACCATTTCAGGCTATGTCTGGCATGGAAGCTCCAGTCTGATAAGACTACATATTTATAAGCACATACATATAGCCACAATGTATATGTCACTTTAGTGAATGTACACAGAGTACTGGGTAATCATGGTGTTGAAAAAGGATAATTAAGTCAATGCATTTCTCAGTGATTTGTAAATGTTATGTTGATGCTTTTCATATATAACATGCATTTGATTATATGCCAAGCCAGTATTTTTTTTTATGTAATTCTACCACTCACATAAATATAAATGTCATGGTGATGTACACACAACAGTACTGGCTGACAAGAAAGTATTAAATGAATATGCATGCTATATACCAAATTCTTATATAGGTTATGTTTTGTTTAGCTGAAGGGATGTAAAATGTCTGAAGCGTTCGCTTGGTTGCTTTCATTCTTTACACAGTAATGCGGCCAACTTTGCTTAACTAGGCAAAATTCCCTTGTTTAAGCGTACAACAGCAGGATCCCTCCTAGGACTTACACCCACAGCCTTTCTTTCACAGATCCCTTGTTTCTACATAAAGGCCGGTTTTCCCTCTCTGCCCTTGCCCGCATAGCCATCGCTTAGCAGATCTCTTTCAAACACATCTGTAAGGAGCAGCATCCCTTGATCTCAAAGTAATTAATGCGGGGGAGGAGGTTTCAGCCAGTGGTGGGTGGGGGACGAGGGCCGGAAAATTTGTGGGAAAGTATGCTTTTGCTGGGCTTGCTGGGTAACGGGCTACGGCTCTCCGCGTTTGGGGCAGTGACAGTGCAGAATGAGCTAATGCAGTTTCTGTGGGAAAGGAAGTCGCTATATAGCTATGAAGCCTCTTTGGTAAATAACTGGAGTCCACTGGGTATAGGGTTTCTACAAATACAGAGGCACTGGCTGATCTTCTGTGTCTCGTACTTAGAGCAGCAGATATACGCGAGGCCATAAAACTGGTGCCAGTCTTGTTGACAGGCACAATTTACTTGTAGAATTGTTTAAATTCAGCTAAATTGCTAATTCTGTACTCTTCTGTACGTGTTGTGTTCAATAGCACCACGGTCAAGAATTTAAGGAATTTAGCTCCCGGCAAAATAAATAATTTAGGCTGCCATCCTTGAATTGTGGTCGACGCTGTCTCGAGTGTGAGATCCTGCAAGTCTGGATGCGCATTACCACGGAGGGTGACATCTAAGCTGCCCCTTTGAAAAACATTAACCCTCTGAAGGCTCAGCTGAGGCCAGCCACAGAGGCCAACGAGAGAAGTGTTGGTTGGAGGGATTTGGCTCGGCGAGCGACAGCTTCCACCGGGGAAAACGGGCGTGCTTTTTACACAGACAGATGGCCGATGGTACGCAAACAAGCGGAGTGTATCGTCGATTACGACGGCAGACTTGGAGGAGAAGGGCATTCCGTAAGCCAGCCAGCCACGCAGCGCAGCTAAAGGAAGAGGGCAGACAGGCCTTGTGAAGGTGACACTGGGAAGAAGGCATGTCGTGGGGAAGGGATGAAGACACACAGGACATCATCTGAATATATAACAAAATAAAATAAATGAATAAGGGTGAGCCTAAGGGCGGACAGTACGCTGGGACCGTGTCCCGCGAAGCCGCTAATGCTGCCTGCTCTTGCCCCGGTGACCAATTAGAGCCGATTCCGCACACCACATCCATTCAGGCCATTGCGTTTGGTGCCCCCACTTCTAATTACTCCTAATTACTCAGCGTTACTAATTAGATTTTTACATCCAACGATTACGGCTCATTGTTCCCCACATATAAAGAATCACAAGACTGCCGTTCTAAATAGAACACATTCTTAATTACCGATTGGCTGGAAGGCCTGGGCTGAAAAGAAAAGCATAATGCATACAAGCCCTCACGACCTGAGTGTCTCAACTAAGGGGAGGACATGGAAGAGTGCTGGGGGCCTGCCCATCTTAACTGGCGGTGGCCGAGGAAACAGATATGCGGAGAGGCAAATAGAAAAACACACTCTAGTTTCCTAAAGTAAAAACCAGCATCCACTGTACATCAAAAGACCAGTGAATTTCTACAGTATAGACATCATCTGTGATTGGTAGCCAGACATGGGAAAACAAGCTATTTAGTCATAGATGAGACAGAGCTTAAAATAGTAATTATGGGGAATATTTCTCATTCACTCTGAGGCATTTTAACATGCCCCCCCCCCCCCCCCCCCCAATAACAAACAGCATTTAAATTATGAAGCTGTGCCCCAAACTCTCACCCTTCTTCTGAGCAGAGCTGTTAATGTGCATCTGAGAGGCTCACAATATCTGGACAATAGTTTTGTGTCAGCCTCTTACGGTATGTTACACATTTCCTTGCCTGGCGACAGAATAAAAGGAAGCTCCTGGAAGACATCCATTGTTGCGCGTTTGAGGCGTGCCATTTAGGAGCACAGGCACTTGAAGCCCGACCAGTGGTGGAGCAGTGGGTTACACAAATCCTGACACACGCCGTGCCTTTAAGGTGGATCGGCGTCTTCGGTTTAAAGACACGTCACAGACCCAGTGTGGCCGTAGAGATAAGGATGCCCTTCTGAGCAGATGGAAGAGTATGGGCCCTTTGTGCCTGAAGACATGCGCGCATAAAGGTATCCCAGCCTTCCCTGTATGACTTGGAGAGATGAGACTGACACTTAAACAATAAACTAATACTTGTGGTTTATGGGAATCACTCTAAGACACTTCTAAGCTGGACACAGGTGAATTGATAGGGTGTTGAAATAGGAACCTAATACCCGATTACTGCTAGTTGGGTGTTAGGATCCTCCCCTGCTGTTTCCTTGCCCGGCCAGCAGGTGTCACTGGTCACCCCTACCCTACTGTCTTTAGTGATTTGTGAATTGACCCAGACCTGCTTCTTGCTGCCCCTTATCTTTAGTGTTTGTTTCATTGTAATGGCTCACACCTGTTCCTTGTTACCCTGATGTGTGTAAGTGTACCTGCCCTTGCTTTGTCCCCTTGCTGCTCATTGTATTTGCTTTCTGTGTGTTCTCTAACGTTCATTGGTTACTCGCGCTTTTGTAGTTCCGGCCTGTGTTTTTCCTTGAGTAGCCTACATGCCTTTGTTTTGACCCCTCGTGGTCCCTTTGTTTCATGTAAAGTCTGCTTAATGTCTAATAAAGCTCCCCATTTCTCAGTCAGCCGCATTGTAAATCATCCCTTCACCATGGCCATCCATAACAGTTGGGTTCTTTATTCTTACTGGCATTCCCAGCTATATCCTGGTATGATTCCTAAATGGACTGTTTTCCTTCACATTCTTGTAAGCTGCTAATGTGCTGCCGCAGGATCATCCATGAGCATCTCAGCTTCTCAATTCTCCGTCTCCGTGACCGGCCCAGGCACTGGGTGCATGCCTTTAGCTAACTGTCTAATCACAGCCCCCTTAGCGGCTTGTGCAGCTTGTAACTTTATGTGGATAGAGATAGAGGGGGATTCACACCAGAAGTAATAAGACACAAAATGGGAGGTGAGTCAGCCAGTTCCCAGCCGTTATTATGGTTCGCAGCATTCCTTACCGGAATACTATTCCCAGGGTGTATAATCTTTGAACTTCCTCAATGTAAGGACATTCATTTCACTTGGTCAGTCTGAGTTGACTTTTCAAGAAATATTGTTACAATCTCAGTTTCCATTGTGTTTGAACATCTGGCAGAGAACAAGACCATTAGTCATCACCTTATCTTCTCATCAGTCTACAGACTGCTGTCCACGTGGTTCCAGAAAATATGACCTCCAGTGTAAGGCAAATGTAAAATTTGGCTGCATTATATAATAAATAACTGTAATCAAATCCCTATTGTCTGTGAAATGGTCGTCGTGTCGTTTTAACCGCTGTGGGCGAATGCGAGAAAATCCTTTGGGGTGAATCACTATGAAGCATGGTGCTGAAGGAGCTGGATCCTCTTCCCACCACAGTCCACAAGGCTTTCCATGTCATTATTATACCTTTGTGGTGTCGTAAAAGCCTGCCGTGTGAAACTATATGAGCATCGATCAGCCTATTTGTAGTAAGCGTAGAGGTATGCCATTTGAAAAGGAGAAAATGGCTTATAAAAAATTCATTAAATATATATTGAAAAATTCCATTGAAGTATAAAATGAAGAGTCAGGACCCTCATGGAATTTCAAGCAATACAATACACATCCAATGATCATCCTGTGAACAAACACTTGGAGTACTTCAAAACATTTTCTTTTTGTTTATCATGCTTTAACGTTTAACCAAGATGTGAAAAATAAGTTTTTGTAGTATTTAATCACAAATGTGTGCGAAGTCTGCTGAGTCGTCATGTACTCCGACATTGCTCTAAGTTATGCATTTATAGTCCTTGTCCAAAAGCAGTAATGCAAATAATAAACATGAATATGTATATATTTTGGCTTGTTTTTTTTTTTCCTTGTAAATCCCCATGAGCCTGATGGTCCCCATTGACTTGTCCCGGCAGATGCTAACCTGCAGTACCGTCCAGTGGCCGGCAGGCATTACTACACGCTGCCCGGCAACGGCATCGAGCGGCGGGAGTCGCCGCCGCCGCTCAGCCTCAGCATCGGGCCGCCCCGCTTCCACCCGCACGCCAAGGGCAAGAACATCCGGCTGGACTCGCAGCTGCGGCGGGCGGCTCGCAAGAGCAGCTTCTGCAATGGCGTCACCTTCAGCCAGCGGCCGGTGCGTCTCTACGAGAAGGTGCGGCTGCGGCTGTCCGGCGTGCACAGTGGGTGGAGCGGGGCGCTGCGCTTCGGCTTTACCGGCCTGGACCCCGGCGAGCTGGCCGCCGCCGACATCCCCAAGTACGCCTGCCCGGACCTGGTGACGCGGCCCGGCTACTGGGCCAAGGCGCTGCCCGAGAGGCTGGCGCTCAGGGACAACGTGCTGGCCTTCTGGGCCGACCGGCACGGCCGCGTCTTCTACAGCATCAATGAGGGCGAGCCCGTGCTCTTCCACTGCGGCCTGAGCGTCAGCTCCCCCCTCTGGGCCATCATCGACATCTACGGCATCACGCAGGAGGTCACACTGCTGGGTGAGTCGCCCAAGTCCACCAGGGGCAGATTAATGCTGCGGCCTAGGTTGGCCTCCTCAGCAACACACGGGGGCCATGCTGATAAGCTATAGATAGATAGATGGACGGATGGATGGATGGATTAGATAGATAGATAAGCTATTCCACCCCATGCCAACCTTGTGGCTTTCAGTCACCCAGTGGAGAAGGAATAATGTCACCCAGGCAGGTTTTTTGAAGGCGCCAGAGGTAGACAGTTCAGGTCCAGAAAATACCAATCCAGGCCGAGGTTTTGTTTCGGCCAACCAACTGAGTACTCTGTGACTGTCACTCTTTATACTCACCTGGTAGGCTGAAACAAAACCTCGGTCTGGGTTTGAGTTTCCTGAACCTGAACGTTCCACCTGGGAAAGGTAGTAATTTTGCATGGCGTGAATTGAGAGCTCGAGCTTTATCATGCCGGCTGCAGAAGAGGGCAGTCTATGGAATGTGTTACAACGCAGCCCTGAATAGCAGCTGAGGTCACCGGTCGGGGGTAAGAGGATGGGGGGGAGGGTCACTATCTCGTCCGCTCCGGGCTGTGGGTCTCAGGCTGGGGCTTCAAGAGGCCAGAGCCTAAGAATATGCAGTGATATTCCCACCTGGGAATCGGGGAAGGGGCCTCTCTCCGCACCGGCACTTTGTTATTGTGCGCGTGGCAGAAGGCCTGACCATGTTTGGTAAGGCCCGCGGCAGACGCCAGCGCTGGCCGCGAGCTCAGACGCCGGCTGTGCGGGGGCCCCGGGGGTCTGGCCGTTCGGCACATTGCTGCCTTTTCCGCGAGTGTCCTACAGCTTCCCTTTAAAACAGACCGCAAAGGCTGTGCCACTGGAACCCGGGATGGCTGTGGAATACGTACATGCCAATTACATCTAAAGATATGGGGGTCATGACATTGCTTAGAATCAGCTGGACAGAAACCATTTTAGCCTGGCCCTTTGAAAATGATGATGGTAATGATGATGATGATGATGATGATGATGATGATGATGATGATCCTTACTAACCCTGCGTCTGCTATGTGCCATACCTAATTCTGTTTTTGAGTAAACGCACGCAGTGATGTGTGGAAGGCATTTGGGTATGTTGGGTAGCCACCCCAGTGTTTGAGCTCTCGATATGTCTTGGGGGCTACCCTGGTGGGAATGGGGGGTGGAGGGGTAGATTGGACAATGCCCCTCCCCCTGTCCACCTGTAGCCCCGCCCATGGTCAGGATGAAACAGTAATGCTAAGGTAATCCAGTTTCTGTTAGTGAGAGTAAGCTTAATACCTGTACAGTGAACTGTACCTGTAACTATGACCTATGTTTTCTGGTACCACCTCCCAATAAGGACAGCTGTGATTGGTGGAACGGGAGGAGGGCGTTAAGGTGGCAAGTTTGGAGTACTCAGTGAGATTAAGGCGGCACGGTGATCTGGCTGGTTCTAATGGTGTGAACCCCCCCCCCCCCAGAGAGCACCTTTGCCGACAGCATGAGCTCGAGCCGCCTCAGCGCCGCCCGCCTCAGCGCCTACCTACCCCAGAGCAACCACGACTCGGCCAACTACAGCAACAACCAGCTGGAGACCAACCAGGCGGCCGCCGCCAAGATGGCCACCCTGCAGCTTGGCCACTGCAACCAACTCATCCCCTGCTGCTCGCCGCCGTCCTCGTCCGCCGTGTCGGCCGGTGGCCACCGGACCCCGCGGGGCCCGCCCTCCCCGCTGGACGCGGAGCTGCACTTCCACTCGGTGCGCGGCTCCGACGTCATCCTGTCAGCCGACCGCTGCTCGGCCTGCATCCACTTCCTGGACAGCAGCCGGACTCTGGTGTTCAGCGAGCGGCCGCTGCGTGTGGGCGAGACGCTCTTCGTGGAGGCGGGCCACCTGGGCCTGCCCTACTTTGGGGCGCTTCTCTTTGGCGTGACCTCCTGTGACCCCGGCACCCTTCGGCCCAGCGACCTGCCCGCCGACCCCGACGTGCTGCTGGATCGTAAGGAGTACTGGGTGGTGTACCGCGGTATCCCCACACCCAGCTCTGGTGACGTGCTCAGCTTCACACTGCTGCCCAGTGGCGAGGTTCACCACGGTGTCAACGGCGCCGCTCGGGGGCGCCTGCTTTGCGTCGACGCCTCCCAAGTCCTGTGGGTCTTCTTCACCCTCCACGGCGCCGTCAACCGCCTGCGTATTCTTGGTACGCGTTTCGCATAGCCAGGTTTAACCCTCGAGTCTCCTGAGCCCCTGTCCCATATTTCTAACTTACCGCTCTGATCTCCATCTGTCATTTCCAGGGACGGTGCAGTCCAGTCCCCTCTCCAGCTCGCCATCAAGTTCACCAGGCGGAACCCCGGATGACAGCGACACAGACCTGGCCTTCAGTGTGAACCGGTCCTCATCAGCTTCAGAATCCTCACTGGGTAAGTACTGTACATCCAGTCAGGTATCCAGTGCAATACCAGCTGTTGGTAATCCAAAGTAGCCAAACCTATGTGCCATCTATAATACACACACATAGACATATAGCACAAGAGAGACCACCAGGGCCCTCAGTATATAGAGCAAGAGAGACTACCGCGCCCCCTAGACATATAGCGCAAGAGAGACCACAAGGGCCCTCTGCATACAGAGCAAGAGAGACTACCGCGCCCCCTAGACATATAGCGTAAGAGAGACCACCAGGGCCCTCTGCATACAGAGCAAGAGAGACCACAGCGCCCCCTAGACATATAGCGCAAGAGAGACCACCAGGGCCCTCAGTATATAGAGCAAGAGAGACTACCGCGCCCCCTAGACATATAGCGCAAGAGAG
>JAODKL010000002.1:8551001-8579367 GCA_026780765.1 Petrocephalus schoutedeni
AGGGCCCTCTGCATACAGAGCAAGAGAGACCACCGCGCCCCCTAGACATATAGCGCAAGAGAGACCACCAGGGCCCTCTGCATACAGAGCAAGAGAGACCACCGCGCCCCCTAGACATATAGCGCAAGAGAGACCACCAGGGCCCTTTGCATACAGAGCAAGAGAGACCACCGCGCCCCCTAGACATATAGCGCAAGAGAGACCACCAGGGCCCTCAGTATATAGAGCAAGAGAGCCCACCGGGGTCCTCTGCATAAAAAGCAAGGGAGACCATCGGGGCCCCTAGACATTTAGCGCTAGAGAGACCACGTGGGCCCTCTTTTTACAGAACAAGAGAGACCACGGGGGCCCTTAGACATATAGAAAGCAAATTATCCATCCCGGGGCCCAGGGGCCTCAGCATAAACATGAGAGTTAACCACCAGCGGCCTCCAGGTCCACCAGGTCATTGTGTACAGTGTGTATTAACCAACAGGGGCCTCTGCATCTATAACAGGAGTTGGCCCCCAGGTCCTCTGGACATGTACAATGCAAGTTAACCACGAGGGCCGCTAACATAGAAGAAGCAGACCACCGGGGCCCCTGGGGCTTACTCATATGGAGCCATATGAGCCCTGGTCCCCGAGGTGTGAGGCACCAGTGCTGACCACTGCGTCAGCCCATAATAGAATATATAAAATATAAAAGGCGCACTCTTAACTGCGAGAGCAGCCATGTGCTTTGCCATCTGCCTCACACACCTCTGTCTTCTGGCCCCCCAGTGACGGCCCCCAGCTCGCCTCTGAGCCCCCCCTTGTCGCCGGCCTTCTCTCCTCTGGAGCTGCCCCTGTCCAGCAGGAGTGGCGAATGCACCGTGTGCTTCGACCAGGAGGTGGACACCGTCATTTACACCTGCGGACACATGTGCCTCTGCAACGACTGTGGCTTCAGGCTCAAGAAGCAGATCAACGCCTGCTGCCCCATCTGCCGCCGGCCCATCAAAGACGTCATCAAGACTTACCGGCCGTGAGGGCGCCTGGGGCCGCACTCAGCCCAAGCGCACCGCTGACTGTCCGCTCCTTTCATGGCCGAACGGGGGGCAGGGTGACATCGCGATTATATCGCGCATTGTGATAATCACCAGGGCTTCAGATGACTGGCGAAACATTTAGCCGGACGCCGGTGTATCGGTACTATACAGACATTTACTTACAGCCACAATTTGGTAAGCAGATTATTAGTACAGCTAAAATATTAATGAGATGTGTTTTGTGACACCCAGTAGTTAGTAATCTGTATAAACTTGGCGTATCTTTATGTTTATTAAATTCGGTTTGTGGAGCACGCCACACATTACTGTTTTGGTATACTATGGTTGATGCCATAACATCTTTTAAAAGATATTGTGGATAAACATGGTAAAAAGACGTTGGTGGTACTTTTTGTAGTTTTAAAGTCCAACACGTTTACTAAACAAAGATATACCGAAACAAGGAATGCCGTAACATCTGGGTGTTGTAATATGCATCATTAATATTTTAGGCGTACTACTAATCTGTTTACCAAACTGCCGGCATAAGTAAATGTCCATATAGTCCATATAAAATCTGGCATCTGGCCAAATGTTTCGCCTGTCATCTGAAGCCCTGGTGATTAGTGCTACGTGCGATATAAGCGTGATGTGATATCGCCCGGCCCTAGCTGAACGTGAACTTGTCTGGCCTTCTCCTCTCCCTGTGTCTCTTCTCTCTGTTGGTGACCTTACACAAACGTTACTCGCAACCAAAACGGAGGGCCGGGGCTCTTTATTGCTAACTGTCTTTTTATCAGTCAGAGTGAGAGACCTGCCAGTGCCTTTGACAGTCTGATGAAAAATGTCTATTTTGTTCTTGTACATAATACATGTTTGACAATCATGATTGCTATATTTTTACAAGAAAAGGTGAAAAGAGTCAGTGGTACTTTTGACACTCAAAAATGCGCAAAATTTTATTTTTAACCAAATGAGAAGGAAGGTTTTGCATAAGCCCAGACGCGTTAATGAGGAAGAGTATGCAGAAAGTGCTGTTGAACGGGGGATAAAATCTGTGTCCCTGGAACAGGCAGATGAAACGAGTAGATAGAAGGAAAAGTGAGTTTTAGTTAAGAAGATCACCTGGATGCTGCTGTGTGTTTGGCCAGCTAGACTGACCTACATGAGGAAAGTGCAACTCCGAGGTATTTTTATCGGTGAATGTTGAACGTAGTTAATGTTCCTGCATCGTTAGAGAAATAATAGTATGCAAATTTAGGAAGCCAAATAAATAACATGCAGCAAAATACTGTGATTTGAAGTTGAGGTGTATAGGGAGACGTAATTTTTTTTTGGGAAGACTCTTGCGGTCAATGCAGTTGATAAAGGGTTAAGCAAAAGCTGATGGCCCTTAATGATTTGTGTAGTTAAATTGGGGAAAGACAATTCCTACAGACTGTCCACAACCACACGTACTGTTAAAAGCATGATGGAGGCGAATTCTTCATCACCAGACCTGTATCTGATGCTTATTCAGGGCTACATGTATACCCAGGTACCATGCGTTCTTAGCAATCGAGTACATGGAGCTGAAAGAAAATTCTCAGCTACCAACGAATCGCCATTCACCACTGAGCTGGTGGAGTAGACGCTTTTCATATTGGCAGGAAGAGACACAGAAGACTCTTTTGACATTATTCAGAAAATACTGTCCATGTCTCGGTATGTTTCTTCTGTCATGCTTTGCATTTTGTAAGCAAAATGTGGTTCTCGGGAAGTTACTTAACTCGTACACTATATTCATAGCATATAAGATAGTTTCATTACCCAGCTGTCATTAATTCACGAGACCTATGTTAAAGTAATTCAGAATTAGAATGATAAACAGAATGTAGTTCTTTCACAAATGGAGAAGCAACTTATTTCTCAAACTCTTTAGTAGTGCATTTACGGGATGTTTTCGTTGTCTTCTAAACATTTCTGTTGGCAGGTGAGAGTACCTCGCGTTGCAGAAATGCATTGGGGCTCACAAATAACAAGACATTACACAGATCTCCTTCAATAAATCCTGCTCCTGCTTTGTGGCCATCATGGTTGGACTTGTTTTTAGTGTCACTCAGTTCCTGTCCACCCTGAAGTGTGAGATTTAAAATGACACACGGGCTGCTTTTCAGACGCCGTCCGATGATCCCGAGTTGAAAACTTAGCCTGTGCCTATAATGGGAGAGTAAATCCTCATGGTGCCTTATGCAAGAAAGCCTTTGCACTATTTCCTGGGGAAATTACATGTTATACACTAATATTTCATAAATCACTAAAAGTACTTTGGCATTAATCGAGGGCCGTGCTGTACCATATGCAAGAAATGGGCGTAAAACATAATACACTGAAATATATGAAATAAGAAATGATGTAAACTCATCTTTGTTTTACTGGAACCCAGTGTGGCATACTGTAGTGTACCAGCTGCTGGCAATATTACACATTTCATTGTTTGACAGACTGGAAAGTCTGCTTTGTAGTAGGACCCAATCAAAATGGAGAATTTGGAGTACTAAATCAGTCTGCTCTGTGGGAATTTAGGTAAATATCCTCTGAGGAAGCTATAGAAGAGGACTATAGGCTAATTTTGAAGCTTTTTGTGCACAGAGCAACATCCCAGTAAATCAAATAAAGGTTTTCCAGGCCAAATCAGAATAATGGGAAGAGCACCTGAAGTGGAACACTAGAGGGCAGCAAAGAGCTACATTAACTGTGTTTGTTTCCCGTATCTTTAATATACCATATATTATCTATATCACTTTTCAGACATTTCTCTGCTTTTATATATGTGTTAGACTAAATCACATAATGTTGCGTTATGCTCGGGTTTGTCTTAATATGCAGAGAAAGTGTGCGGGTTCTGCTTTGTGTGTGGATGTGTGTGTGGGTGTCTGTGTGTGTGAAGCCATAAGTTTGCATGTAATGTTTTTCTTTTAGAACTATGTTCAGTTGTTTAACATTTTTTGTTATGCGTTGAAGATGTTCAATCCTCTTAGTACTGGTGTAGCACACTGAAGTATTTAAGGAACCTTTAAAAAAATTCAAATATATATATATATATATATATATAAATGTCATCCATAATGAGTTGAATAGCATATGTCTAACTATGAGAAAACTATGAGGTAGTTCATTTAAATTTGATGTTTTGTTTTTTATTGGAGTGAAAGTATCTTGTAATTGGGTATTAGCCCTCGGATACATTGTGTCATAAGCAGCCTAAGTTGTGCTCTAGCCTTACCACTCACAGATGTGATGTTGTTTTTGTTAACTGTGACATGTGACCGGGTCTTGTTTGGTGCCTTCCTATTTTTCAGATAACTTATGGACTCGATGCAGTTTTGTTTTTAGGCGTCTGCGTGTGTACGTGTGTACTGAGAAGTAGGAGACATTTCAGTATGAACTGAAAATCTGGACATTGTGTGTGTGTGTGTTTTTTTTTTTATTTACAGCACTGCAGGTATTGCGTTACAGCAGAAACTCTTGTCTATTAATGGTAAGACCTTGATTCTAAAGATTGGAGTCCTAATGAGTCCTTATGCCACAGTTAAGTGTTAAAGCTTAACTGTGCTAGAAAGCCTGATACATCTCACCGATTCACTTTCCAAATAATAAACTGTATGTGTCACGAGTACAGAGGAGCAGCAAGTAATGCAGGCCGATGCAAGGGAGAACATCGGTGTCAGGCAAACGAAATCAAGGCTACTGCATTTTTATTACCACGATCACTGCAGAATCACAATTCTCCTCTACGTCTGCTGTCCACCTGAAGTGGCTTCAGAATGCAGCTGTAACAACTGGTTTGTGTAGCAAAGGATGCTCTCACTTGGGACAGGACAAAGCACCGAAGGCCTAGGTGACTGAGCCCGCCTGTGTGGCACCTCGTTCTCCCCCATCCACTGCCATGACATAAAAATGACAGGAAGGGGGTTTTCAGAAAAAAATTGTAATGAGACAAAGCTACTAGATACAGGCTTTCTAATGCTCTGTGGCTTTAAGACGTATGTGTAAAAATGACACAGCAGCTCAAAGCTCCCTCACTGCAGGAAAACAAAATGGCTGTACTTTAAAACAAAAAAAAACCTGTAATTTATGTTGTTATTTTGTTACTTTTTCCCCGCCATGGTAAATAAAGTGATGCCAGCCCATTTAGTAGCAGTTATTAAATATCACTTTGGTGAGAATTAAGATCTCCTGATATGACTTAATCATGTAAGGACTAAAGACAAGCATGCAATTTCATTTAAGCGGAACTTACTCTGTTAAATTGAGTTATGCCTTAGAAATACTAGGAGAAGGAATAGGCTCTTTATTGGTAAAATTGGTGATCAATCCCGAGACCCGTTCCCTACAGGCCTACACAAATCTTGCAACGAGCATCATGTGAATTTTACAGTATAAATGCACTGAGTCTGGAAACGTGCTGCTAAGGATGACATTATAAGCACTGTTATCTAAAATGGGCTCCATTGGAAACAGGCTGTTTGGAAAGAACTGAACCACATTAAAATGTACTTAAAATATGTATAAACATTTCACTTTGGTGTCTGGAGTAATTCATTGAGTGTAGCCAGGCCTGCAGCATGTCTGCGTAAATGAATTATGTCATTCGCAATTGAAGTCCTGGCAAAAATAAGTCAGATTCACAAAAAAAGATTCTTTTGTATTTGAATGTGCCAGCTACATAACCATTCTAATTTTCGCGTTTTAAGTTTATTCTGTGAAATATTTTTTGCTTCTGTAGTGGAGTCATTCTGCACCTGTTCCGAGGCAGAAAAATTGTTAAAAATTAAAAACAAATAATAATAATATAAAAGTAGCTACTAAGGTGGGGTAATAGAAAATCATAGTTCCCAGTGGAGGTGTCATATAACACTCGATCACATACCATATTACATACTTGGCACTGCACCGTGGTGATCTAAAGTAATCTCCAGGGCAGTGATCCCCAGCCCGGTCCTCAGGGACCCCCAGATGGTCCACGTTTTTGCTCCCTCCTAGCTCACTGCCAGGAGGAGTCCACGCCGCTGGTCACTGGTAGTGAGCAAAACTGTGGACTGTCTGGGGGTCCTGCTGAACCGGGTTGAGAAGCCCTGCTCATGGGTAATTTCGCCCAACTCACACACCCGGAATGTGTATGTACCCGTTTATTGTTCTGCTCTGTACCTTGGAGTACAGCCATAATGTTAATGTTTCTGCCTGTGGCATTGCAAGACAGCTTGTCCTGCAATGCCACACCGGTTTACTGTCTCAGACTAAAGATTGACAGTGATATCAAATTAGAACTGGAAGGGAGAAGTGAAACACAAAATTTCAGTTTCAACAAGGCTGTACTTGTTTGTAAAGACACTGGTCCGAGATTATTGGACTTTCTGAAATCCACTCATCGTTCCTGATCAGCTCAAATGTGCCAGATTTCCTAACTGATATTCAAACCCTCAAGGCAATAATCAGAAGGTAAACAAAGCAGTGGACCGCCATCACAAGAGCAGATCCTGAAATTGAAACACACTCGTAGCATGTACCTGTTGACAAATACAGAGTGATTCTAAATATTTAACCGAGGCACCTTGTTCTTGGGCATATGCGAATCAGGTCATTGCTTGTGACTCCATCGGCAAAATGACGCTGGGCACACGCAGCTGCGTGGAAGGAACTTCTGTACACTCCGAAGGTTCTTGCAGATGCTTGCATCAGGTGTGACACAAAGTCACCTGTGATCTGTAAGACTTCTGGAACGATGTCCGTTTGACAGGGATAAGTAGCGCAGTAACACAGGAAGTGTTTGGCTGAAGTAACCGTCACCGAAGGTGTCAGTCGCTGGGTGTGCAAGGCGACGTTTCTTCTTTTTCGCTTCAGAGAAGTTAGATGCTGTGGAAAATTCTTGCGAAATGTCACAAGCATCAAATTTTGCTCTCTGTTGACACGGCGTTTCCTTTTTTTGGGTAGCTCAGTGGGAAGCACGACTGTGGCTGTGGGTTCGAAACCCACCTCAGCTCTTTGCTCTTTGCGGAGTTCGCATGTCCTCACGCGTTGCATGCTCTCTCGAAATTGCCCGTAGCTTTCGATTATGTGGCCTGCATCCCATAAACGGTGTATCTCAGCCCCATGCCCCGTGCTGCCTGTGACCCCAACCAGAATTAGTGATAAGACAATGGGTGGATGCAAACCACTCAAGGCAAAAAGCAGTCAATGCATAAATCATATCGGAAGAAGGTGCTCTTTCATGTTGCTATGTTTTTTCAGGTATTTAACTTTTAAAGGGAAAAAAATGTATCTCTTACTTAGTAGTTGAACTAAAGATACCTATACCATGCAGAGATATGCCTTCTATTTAGCTGAACCTGCAGTAATGTCTTTAAAGATTATTTATCATGAGAGAAGTGTTAAATCAGGAGGTCTAATAATTCTTCTGCTGCGGTAATTTTATTTTCACCCTTTTATTGAAGATAGCAAAAATAATCTGAAGCAATTCTTTTTTCTCCTCTTGGACATTGAACATCTGTGAGATCCTTAATGAGATGTCTCTAGTTAGGCAGAGGTGCATCCTGGGAAGGACACCAGTCCATCGCAGGATACAGGAAGGAGCACGCTCAAGACGACGTCTATCCTAGCTGCGTGTCTTTGGATTGCAGAAGGGAAGCAGCCTCATGAAAAGTTACACGACGCCGGAAGAAAATCTCACAGACAAGGTTCAAACCCGCAACCCTGGACACGTGAGACAGCAGTGCCAGCCACCATTCCGCCTCCCGCTGCCAATGTCAGCCTTTACTTGCTGCTCGCCTCTTCTTTATGTGAGGTTAGTACCAACCATGACAAACACAAGCTGAACTCAGTTGTGGATGATGTCATCCACAGCCCTTTCAGGAAACGCCTTTTTCTCCTTTCCCCACCCTAACCATGTGATCAGCACACTTCATAGAAACAGCGAAACCCCAAGCCTCTGCTTTATTCTGCCCCTTGGCATCCCTTTGTGTATCCGGGCAGAACAAATTGCTTTTACTCGGCCCCGCTTGTCCAATCACTGCTTCACTGCGAAAATATGAAATCACTTCATCGCTTCCAAAATCTACACACCTCAGCCCGAGAGGCTCAGTGGGAAGTGAATATAATCTCTCAAAGCATTATCATTCTGTGTACACTTTCTCCCATCTGGCACAGCTCTGTTTTCCAAATCAATAGCAGGCCTTTCTCACTTGAATCCTGGATCCAAGAAAGCAACACATACAAAGGACATTTGTGATAATAACATTTTTTGACAGTCTCCAAACTGTAAGGCACGTTCTACTTACAAAACAGTCAACACCAGCACCAGCATATCCAACTAGGGATTTCTGTCACTGCCTTTGTTAACATCTCCATCCCCATTTTTTCAGCTTTCCGCAGACAGCTGCTTCAAATTTCAGCACAGACACATTTGGTATCCAAAAACATAACGAAGTGACATTCAGGAGTCAGACGTTTAACAGCTGTCTATGCACGGCCCGGCAGATCCCAGCTTTCTGGCTTTGCACCCACAAGAGCAGGGCGGCCTGCCAAATCCCACTGCCGAGTCACGATTAAATAACGGCAGGTCATCGATTAAGATGTTTTATTTGTGATGCAAGTCACGCAAAACAGCTCAGTTAAAGCAAAATGTTTGCTGATTCAGAGGTCGGCAGAAGGACTTTGATGCCCTCACACTGCACAGATCAAATCCATTCAGCTCTGAGGATAATAGATACTGGGTGATCTGGAAACCATAGAAAACACAGTGTGTTTTTTAAATAATTCCATTATTGGCGTGGTCTAGGGACACACATCTGAATGAAAGAATTTTCATTATAGACTTTCATCGTCTATCCACAGGATGTCCTTACATAAGAGAAATGATTTACCAGTCTCAGGTTGAATATTGGAATATTAATAGTTTTTTCATCTATGGGTCAAGGTTAATTGACACCAAACTAAGATTTTTGCATAACACTGCAGTTGCATAACCACATAGTTGTCTGAAGTTGTCTGAACTTGTACCCCAGTTGCGTAGACTCTGTTTGTCTTGCTCTGGCTCTTATGTAAAAGACATAAATTAATTATTTTTCTAATTAAGGGTATTATTTTGGGATTGGAATGGAGGAGTGTTTTGGGTGATGCTGACTCCATATTTTGAATCTCGTATTCAGCTGAGCCACAGTCATACAATTCCCGTATATTATTATGGGATAATTTCATTATGACCTACCCAATGTACAGTGTGTAAGCATAATGCACAGTATAACAGCCTGGAGACATGGGTAAAGTTTTTACATTTTTGAAATTGTTTCCCAAAATTGTTTCCCAATGTTTCCCAAAGTGCAATACATGCAAATAGTCAACTCACTATGAGGAACTCACATATGGCTGTTTCCGTTAAGTGAATGTCATTAGTTTCACTGTGACTAAATCTGACTAAATGTAATGATTATGTACATGGAAATTCTCCAGAATACTGCACACATGGCTCCAAGTTGTTTATGAATGTTTGGTCTCATTGTTCATTGGAGCAAACTAAGCAGTGGTATCTATCAGCTGGTTTGCTGACATATTTCCATCAGTCATGCACATTAATAAAACAGGCTTCACTGCTTCTCTCATAACAGCAGCATATTTTGCTGTGATTAAAGGAAACAGAGACAGGCATCCCAAGCATAGTTAGAGCTAATGTTTATAAATTGTGTTCTATTAACAATGAATGGTTAGTCCTGGCATCCTGTCTCGTCCCTGTGCCATTTGTCGCCTGGGATAGGCTCCAAACCCCCCCCCCCCCCACAACACAATAGGTGATTGGAAGATTGTTGGACGGATGAATGGTTAGTTTTGAGGTGATTAGCATTGAAAGGAAAGTTCTTTTTATTCAGTTTATAAATCATGCAGGAGAAGCCTGCACAACAGTACAGTACTGTCGATATTTATCATATTAAAAACATTATGCATAGATTTTGATGAATGAATAATGGTATTCTGAACTTATAAAACTTTATAAACCTAAAAGATTAGGCTACATCTCAGTTAATCTTAGTGAAATGTACACGTAATGAAGCTGATTGCAGTATGTCACAGCGTCAGAGCCAGGATATCAACCAAGTACTAGCCAAGACACAAAAACAGGTCACTGATTCAAGGCTAGTAAATAATACGATGGCTCACACAATGCCCCACAAAGGGAAAGGAACAGTGTTTAAATAGGTGCGACCAACAAAATCCCTCTGTGAGAGAGGGCTTCTGGGCCATACCCCTCGCCAATCCACCAGGGGCCATGGCTGACCTCCTCTTCACCACGAACCCAGCAAAGCTTGAACTGAATAAGCCGATTCCCTCCCAGTGTTGGATCAGCAGGGGCGGGGGGGGGGTGAAAGGTCGGGCTGATGCGCCAACTGTGGGGCAGCTGCAAACCTCATGTAACTGGATTCAGTCATTATGGAATTAAAAATGGACCAACGTGCCTTTTTATGGAGGGAAATGGAGAGAGATGTTCTTAGTTAATAGCCAGACACATCGAATGAGGTGGAACAGGCGAACTGGACAGCACAGGCAGTCAGCAGATCTCTTCACTGCTTGCTGTAGGTGTCACCCACACCTGCCCAGTCCTCATAAACCAGTCACTCGACAATAGGACCATAGGCTCCCTCTCCCAAGTACGGTAGGGTGGCTGATACCCATATCGGAATGGCTTTAGTCTCAGGGAAGTGGGAAGCAGGGGATTTTGCCTAGTCAGGCCAGGCCAGATGCCAAACCACCGGAGCTGACTATTTTGTCGCATATTATATCAGGGTGGCCGGAACTGAACGAGGTGTGAACCCGCCACATTACCTGAAGGTGTATGGAGACTCCCCAGCTTGGTCACATTCAAGCTCTGGGAATTCTGTGAGCATAAATGTATGTCTGCTCCCCCCTGCAGCCAAGGTCTCCATTCTTATCCAGCCTATTTTATAGTGAGCATCTTGTGGTTGCCAGCACTGCACTCTGAGTTAGTGTGAGTAATAATACAGGCTAGCCCGGCTGATAAAAACCAGCACGGACCAACATGGCTGGTCACTAACATGACCAGCATAATACATGGTAGCTATACCAGAATATGTTGTGTTCTGGTGCTGGTGGACCGGCATCATTGATGAAATATTGCTGGTGGACCAACATCATGCACCAAACCAGCACTAACCAGCATAGGAATCCTGCTGAAGAGCTGACAAGTCCAATTCAATTATAAATGGGAGCTGCAGGCAGTGCTGTTTGAAGCCCCTTGGGAGTCCTAGGCAGGCTTCACCTCCAGTGCCCCCCCCCCCCCCCACACACATACACTGCATAGCTGTTCTGAGTACTTGTAGGGGGGGGGGACTAAGTGGCATCAGTTTGCGAAGTTGACACACCCTCAGATGTTACCATAGGTGGCTGCCTCTGATGCCAAATAATGCATTGAGTAGCACTGCTTCGGAAACACTTGGGCTGAAGTGAGCCAAAGTTCCATATGAGGGAATACACTTTTACACTGCCTCAGTCCAGCTAATAAGTGTGGGGAATGCTTTAAATTTTACTGCTAAAACATTTATGCCTATATAAAATATTTGTAGAGCCTAGGACACATTATAGATATTTAATGTGGGGCGCGGGCAGCTCCCACCCAGCCACCACCGTGGGATCATCTACTCCAGCCCTCTTAGGCCATAAGACATAACCAAGCAAAGATACTGTGATAACACTCATATTTGTTTTCTTTTACAAATGCTGCAGGACCTGTTTAACGTTCAGAGAGGTTAGTGAAGTAAATTAAGATGTTGATGTAAACAATAACAAACATATCAATCATGTCACAAGATATAACAGTCATGGAGGATTGAAAGACAGAAGGGGCGTTGTCTAGTCCATAAGGCATTGTTGTGTGCTTGTGGTGCCCTCTAGTGGTGAAAAATGCAGGTCTCCACTGATCACACTCTCAGATCCGAATGAGACTGTACACACTAAAGAGGCCTTTGGCGCTGCTAGGATTTAGGGGACATTGAAATTTAACTGTCATTTCAATCAGATGCAAAAACAAAGGACCGCCTTTTTAATTAACAAAATCTAGAGGGTGCATAAGAGGTGGAGAGATGTATGACCCCAATACTGAGGGCCTCGTCCTGGATATACAGATCGAAGGCCTGGGATTCAGCTTGGGAAAAAGGATAAATTCTACTGTGAGGAGGCAAGCTTCTAGGAAGTAAGTCAGGCGCATGCCCCACATTTTTGAGGAGGGGTGTTGGCTGCAGTTGGCTGGATCATGTTTAACCCTTTTCCCATGATAATTTCCCCATGTGAAATTTGCCTACCGTTTAACGATGCTCTGGGGTCAGATTGACCCCAAACACGGGATAGGGGTTAAGCACAACTAGACGGTTATTACGCTTTTAATCAGAAAGTAGATTTGGGGTTTTTTAGGTTTTCTAATTTTTATCAGCTACTTATATCAATTAAGAAGGAGAAAAATAGAATGTAACTTATTCACTAATCCTCAGCATGGAGGCAAAACTACATAAAAGAAACAAACCGAAGGTCTCTGCACATTTATTCCTGCCATAGTTACAAATGGAAAGAACATCTGAAACTGGGCAAAGATGGCACCAAAGACAAGCAAGCCTTAATAATGAGATGTAGCTTATGACATCAGGCCTTGCCCGTAGGAACCTTTGAACCCGAAGCCATGTTGATCCATAGAGTGGAACTACAGAAGAAAGCACACAATGGCACCAGCCTCTCTCATACTCTCATTCACCTGCAGAGTACGCGGGTTATCGCCCAGCATCCTAGACAGCAATATTCCTGTCTATTCAATTCAGTTTTCAATTCAGTTTATTTCTATATAGCACCCTTCACAACAGAGTTGTGACTGTTCAAACTGTTCAAACAGAAGTTACTTCAGCTACATTCTTGTACCCACTGGATACAGCTGGCAATAATATAGTACATAATAATAATAATTACCATACTAATTATAAAAAGTAACAAAAATAAAAGTAACAATAAGCCGCTTGGTTTTCGTTAAGTGCAGGCAGAAATTTTGGACACCCCGGGAAAAATTTCAGATTGGGCCCCCTGGGTAGATTTTGTCAGCTGGGCCTAGAACGTTGGGTTTTGGGGCCCTTATGAAGTGCTGGGCCCCTTGAGTCTGTCAGGCCATCCATGCTAATCTGACGCCTGTAGGTATGGGTATTAAGTTATTGTGAACCTTCAAAACTGTAAGTCTAATTCCCCAAACAATTCTGACGAGATTGCCACCCTAGGGGAGCAGTTCTTAGTCTCCTTCACCTACAGCAATGCCGCCCTCGATTTACTGAATCCTAGCATTGTTGACCACATTTTAATTAAGTAGCAGTAGCACGTCAGGCTTGGAAGAAACAAAGTATCCTTGTCACAGGTGCCAGCCACTTGTCATGTTCAAGCTCATCAGCAGCTAGTACCTGATGGCTCTTCTCAACTGGCACCACCTGCTGGCTATGATTGCAACCTACATCACCCTGTTTCTCTAGGTCGACCATCTAGCGCACGGGTCCAAATTCAAATTACATCACCCACACAGCACTAAGGCTAACTCCCAAACTGGGGAGGGGGGTTCACTTTGGTGCCATATGCAAATCATGGGGGAAGGGTCCCTTGGTAGATTTCACCCACTGTGGATGGGTAGTCTCCTTCAGTAGATTATGCCAACCAACAGGTCCCCTTCAATACGTCTTCACCAGTCAGGGAGGCCACCATGAACTTTGCTGAGCACGGTCCGGATTACATTGTATTTCCGTCCGTATGTGAACCCCTGGCTGCCATTTGAGTTCTTGATTTAGTACTTCAAAGAAGACATCACTTCTGTGACATGTCATTCAAGTGTGACTCAAAGTTAAAGAAATAATTACGTGAAATTTTCTCAGCGTTAGAAACACAAACTAAACTAACTAGAAAATCTTGAACATACATACACATACATAATGAACACATACATAATGGATTATTTTGGATAAATAATGCCACATTTGTTTAAAACGAGTCACTATAGTCGTATAATAGTGAGACACAGCAATATCTTCACAGCAGTCCACTAGTCCATTAGTCATAGTGGTGAGTCATCACTCGGATTTACAGATAGAGTGACTAATTAACGCCAGTGGAGTTATACTTGCTGCTTACAATGAGTGAGCAAGTATAGGACTATCTGTATCTGTATCTCTGTTTATCTGTATCCATAACAGGTAGGGCTTAATATAGGATGTGGATTTGTGATATCCTGTACAAATGAATTAAAGTTAAAACGGCTTGCCATAGAGGTACGGCCCCCCTCTCTGTGCATCAGCAACACCCGTGGTCAACAAGTCTTACCGCCAGCTGCTTAGGTCCATACATATATAGCTAATCATTTTTTTTCAGTTAAAAAACTTAAGTGGTCCACTTGATGACGCCTGCCTGGGGAGGTAGGGTCCCAGACAATTCGATATCGTTTATCATAGTTTTTTTTTTATATTGTATATTATTTTTTAGACATCGCCCAGTGTTGGCATTAAAGTTTCATTAATCACCAATTAGTGAATTGAATGAAACAGGAGTTTTGCTGTCATTTACCATCACACTGAATCTGCTTAAAAATTACCTAAGGATTTTAATTATGTAATTGGGGATAAATAGTAAAACAGCCCCAGTGGTCCTAACATCACCACTGCAGGCTTCTAATTACCATTGCTTTTCCTTTTAAGGATATATTTTAAAAAGCCCTGGATGCAGTGCCAGCCAAGCGGAAATATGCCTTTTTTTCCGACATGTGGGTATCTTGGAGATTAAATGGACAGCAAAAAAAGGAACGAGTGTTAGGAAAAAAAGCGCATACATGGGCCATGTGATATGGAAACAGGAAGTCGCACTCGCCATTTCCTGCTTGTGTGTAGGCCTACGTGTTCATATTTATAGACATGGTTGCATTCATATCTTGTGTTCAACTGATTACACAGATGCAAATCTGAAACTCAAATTAATCATAAACATTTATTTAATGTTTCATTGATGAAAACATAAAAAAGTATAAATATTTATAATACAGCATTGTACACCTTTTCACAGCAAAAGTTTAGGGATAAGTTATTGAATTCAAGCCCACTCAAACTTTTGCACAACTGTTTCCATAGAAAACCAGACCTTCACATAAACTATCTAATGTTTCTACATAAAGCAGTGGATTGCAAATTCTCTTTGACCTGTATAAAAGAGATGGGAAATTTAATGGATTACTTTATCAATAAATCTTATTAGTTTGGTTTGTAAAAGAAATTGCTAAAAGCATCTAGAACAGGTGATTAAAAAAAGGAGCATCCACAAAAGGGTAAGAGGTGGGGTTAACAAGGAGTCGAAGCTTTTATATCTGTTCAAGGCATTTTTTGCACATTCCTGGTCTTATACTATCCTGTTCCAATTTTTCTGGAACATCTTACAGGCACCAAATTCGCATGAGACTAAGCTGATAAGGTAACGCATAAAAAGTGGCTGGTTTGTCATTCTCAGTTTAACAGAGGTCAAGAAGGATTTAAAAATCACTGCTTTCTGTTTATATTTGCATTTTACACACTCTCCCAACTTTTCTAGAGGTTTGTATAACACAGGGTGGGTAAGTCTAGCCCTCCAGGGCTCCGGGCTGCTCTGGCTTTCATTTCTGCTGTGCCAGCCATCAGTCGCTAATTAAAAGGCATCTAAAATCTGCAGACCTGCGGCCCTTGAGGACGTGAATTGCCCCGCCCCCCACAACACCTGGAGAAACTGGTGCAACGAACCTATCCAAACTATTCTGCATCTGTCTACTGCGTCACGTACCCTTCACGAACAAATAAAGTAGTTTGGCAACTGACGTGCTGCAAATTTCCTCAACGCGCGTCTATGTTTTGGTGCTCGACCTCATAAAACGAACAGACCTGAAAGACACAGCGGGCTCAGGCGCACATTTTTAAGTTCTGATCCAAACCAGCTTCGTACAATCCGTTGTCTCTCTACTCCCACCGATGTCATGCATCCACTTCCTGGTTACATCAGTACCGATTATAAGTACCGTACCCTTGTCATCCCTTATCCCCCACTCCCCTACCCCCAAAGATTTTAGGACTGGGGAGGTGGCTGCGGGGGCGGCTGGGCCGGCGGCGGCTCGGGGTCCACGCGGCTGCGCTTGGCGGGCAGGCCGTGGTCATGCGCCTTGCGGATGTGCCGGTAGAGGTCGCCGGACTGCGTGTAGCTGCGGTAGCAGTAGCGGCACTCGTAGGGGCGCTCGCGGGTGTGCACGATGGCGTGCCGCCGCAGCGTGTAGGCGCAGGAGAACGTCTTGCCACAGGTAGTGCAGGTGGGGACGTCCTCCACGTAAGGCCCAAGCGGGTCCTGGAAGTCCTGAAAGTACATGGCCGGCTGGTCGGCCTGCTGGGAGTGCTGGTGGTGGGAGGCGGACGGGAAGAGGGTGGCTGAGAAGGAGGCGGAGTCTGAAGCGTTGGGGCCCTGGGGCGACAGGGGGAAGCCGAGTGTCTCGTGGTGGTGAGACAGGTGTAAGAGAGAGGGGTGGGGTAGGAACGCTTGCTCGTTCTCTTCAAACTCAGAACCTTCAACCCCCTCCACCCCTTGCCGCCCTTCCCTGTCCAGCATCCCCTCCATGTCGTCGAGCTCCTCATCGGAAATGACGATGGCCTCCACCTTCACTTTCACTTTCATTCCGTCCTCCTCCTGCTCTTCGTCCTCGCCCTCCCCTACCCCGGCCGCGTCCCTCATCACAATCTGCAAGTCGCCCACGTTCACTTCCTGACTCGCGACCGCTCTCTCCTGCCCCGGTGCCGCGTCCTCGGCCAGGGGCCGGGCCTGCACATGTAGCTGGTGGGCTGGGGGACTCTGTGAGGAGAGCTGAGCCGCCACTGGCTTCGGCGTCAGGGTCTGTGTGCCGCCGGCCTGAGTCAGCACCGCGGCCGCATCGCCGGACAGCGCCGGACCCCCCCGCTCGGGGCTCTCGTTGCTGGTGTGGGTCGGGGTGACAGCAGTGGCCCAGCTGCTCTGCGTCTCGGAGACGGCGCAGCGGTGCGGTAGCGGGATGAGGGAGGACGACGAAGAAGAGGATGGGTGGTTGCTGGAGTACAACTCGGTGGAGCTACAGGGGCTGGCGAGGGCGGTGTCCCCGTGGCTGCGAGATCGGACGGCGGCACACACCGAACCGATCCCGGCAGGCAGAGAGTCCATGCCGGGCTGAGTAGTGTCTGCTAGGTCTGGACTGGCCGAGCCAGACTTGACCGGATCATTGGGACTGGGAGAGTCCTCACGCTCGTCTATTTTGCTCTCAGGTCCATGAGGGGCGAACTGGTTGAGGAGGGGATAGGGAGCCACGGACACGGCCACTGCTTTGGTCAATGCAGTCGTTCCCTCAGGTCCTCCTCCCCCAGCGCCCTCACCCGAGCCACCCCGGGGGGCCACACTAATCCCCGTCAGAACTCCCCCGACTACTATGCACTCCTCCTCAGCCTTGGTGCTGTCCGCCTCGGCCAGTCCCCGGCCCTGCAGCCTCTTCTTGCAGACACGCACGATGTCGTTCATGTGCAGGAAGCTTGCGGCAGCCAGCACGTCCTCCGGCGGCGGCTGGGCGGCCAGCTTTAAGGTGCCCTCGTACATGAAGTCCAGGAGAAGCCCGAAGGCCAGCGGGGTGACTATCTCCCCATTGATGGCGACAGTCTCCCTCTTGCCTAGCGGCTGCTCTGAATAGAACATATGGAAGAAGGGTGAGCAGGAAGCGAGGACGGCTCGATGGGCCAAGAAGCGGGTGGCGCCCACCTGGACCGTGCAGTCACAGAGAAACCCCTGCAGGCGCTGGGCACGCAGGCTGGCCAGGAGCTGCTGACTATGCTGGGGGAACTCCATTGCCCAGCAGCCTCGCAGAGCAGCGTGAGAAGCAGACAGAGGAGACGAAGCAAGAGAGCAGTAGAGGTGAAGGTGTAAGGTTATGGAAGGAGAAACGGAATACGAATAGCTGCAGAAGGTTAAAAGGGGCGAGCTGTCCGGCACTCCAGACGCTAGGATCCCGCTTTGTGTCTCATCGCAGGAGCGTCACCGTCCGCTCCCGCTTTCCGTCGGCCTAGAGCTCGTCGTGGTGGGAGAGAGAGAAAAAAAACGCTACAGGCTCTCCATTCCTCATGCCTCCTCCTGCAGGCCGGCAAGGAAGAGGGCCGAAGTCTAGCTGGAAAAGACAGACAAGTATGGAAAATAAAGCCATTAAGAAATGTAACGTCTATTTTATTCAACACACACAAAAAAAATCTTATTGAAAGTTTGTTGAAACGCTAAATTTTAACACGTTGAAAAAAAACCGTTTACTATTAGGAGGCAAGTATCACTAATAAAACTGTCCACCTTGCATCATGTAGGTGTATATTACAGGTCTGCCTTCTGATGCAATCTGTCATCGCCAACCGCTCTGTGCGAGTGAACCATTTTAAACGGTAGCTTCGGAAGCGATGGCAACACATAAAAGTGCTACTGGTATCAGTGACAATTAACTGTACTGTTTAGGGATCTCCATAACCTCACTTTACGGCAACATTCCTAGCATTGCAGCATACACAGGCAAAACAGGCACAGCACAGAAAATGATCAAAGTTTGGATCTGAATGAAAGAAATCTTTATTATGGTGCAAATCTGACAGCAACGCCTTCTGCATTCGACATTTCTACAAATTAACGGTTTTCTGTAAGGATTTAAATATTATGCAGCACCCTTTGACCAAACAATACTTCAGTGAGCAAGCCAGGACAACGGGAGAAAATGACATTAGTATGAGGATACGGCTTTAAAACCCGTGCCACAAATGTACCGACATATAAATATACAGCGCAGGCATCCATAATTCACTGGGAACATGAGACACGCGAGTCACGTTAGCTAGCTAGCTAAGCAAACAAACCGGCCTTTTCTGATCGCGCTCCGACCGGCTGCCGCTGACAGCGGCGCCGGGCTTTCAGACGCCCGCTTTTAGCTGCGATCTCGCAACAAACGACGGAGCAAACGCGGAGAAACATTTAGCGATAATAAACAGCAAACGGATGCCTCACCGACACACTAAAGCAAGACAGATGTCTGCCTCTCGATTTCTCTGTTCTCAGCAAAAATGGCGCTGCTAAGGCCCGCCCACTACGGGGTGCGATCTCCTCATCCGATTGGTTCGGGGCTTTGCCGAGCAATCCCATTGGCTACATTATTTGGTATTTGCAGCCGGCAGACGTCACACGCTGCTTTTTTTTTTTTTCTTTTTCTTTGAGGGGAGGTGCGGCGCTGTAGTTCTTTCGGGCTCGATGGGAGATCAGCTGTCTGCTTCGGCAGGTCTTCTGTCGCTTCCCCCAGTTTTGTGTTCCTGAACGGCAAATAAGTTTAAGGTATGCCCTCCTTAGTCACAGTTATAGAAAGTGGTAGCGCGTGTAATAAGGATCCGAATTTGTTAACTGTAAGCGAGAAACAATATCGGGCCATAGAGCCTGGTGCTAACGTGTCGTTAGATGTTTCTTTGATCATTTAGTACATTTTAGTATGACTCGGATGTTTTTCGCAGAGTTGCATGTAGGATTGAACTTGGAACAAAATTAAAGCGTTGTTTTTCTATCGTTATTTAGCCACGTATATTTTTGCGAGCATCAAATTATTCAGTATAAGAGAAGAAATACATTCCCATAAATGCTATGTTGACAAAATGATTTCATGTCAACAATCAATATAAATCAGCTTCTGAGATATAGAGTAATAAACACTCACTGGCCACTTTTTTAGGAACACCGTCCTAATACTGGGTAGAATGTCATCTGCCATCAGGACAGCTGGAATTCTTAAGGTAATGATACACACAGCAACTTTTTGAGCAGTGCTGCCAGGCAACTGCCAACCAGGTGAAACAAAGGATAATTCATCTGGGTTTGAATGACCGCAAAAAGTTGCCATCTGCCATCAAAGTTTTTTAAATAGAAATCTGTTGCCCAAAATCAGTGGAAAAGTATCCAAGCAGCACTGGTCAGCAACGTTGCTTAAAAAGTTACCCTATGTATCTTCGGGCTTAGGGGCATGAACTGAACAAAGTTTTGGCAACATTCCATAGCAATTCTCATTCATGTTGACATAATTGCTGCAGATTTGTTGACTCCATGTTGATACGGTGAGTCTCCCATTCCACCAGGTCCCCAAAATGCTCTATTGTGTTCAGTTCTGGTGACTGGGCAGGCCTTTGGGGAACACTGATACTGATGTCATTGTCATGGAACCAGTTTTACATGACTTGTGTTTGGTGACATGATATCTTGCTGGAATTGGCCATTAGACGATGGATAATTTGTCGCTTTAAAGGTTTGTACAGGGTCAACAGCCATACTCAGATAGGCTGTGGCATTGGTATCTGGGGACCCAGTGTACTTCTCCACATTATTACACTACCACCAGCAGCCTGAACTGTCGACACAAGACAGGCTGGGTCAATGGATTTATACTGTTTACTTCAAATTCTCCCATCTGTATGGTTTAGCAGAAATTGATATTCATCAGACCAGGCAACTTTGTTCAAGTCATTAGCTGGCCTATTTTGATGACCCTGCGCCTACTGTAGCCTCGTTTAGCTGTACGTAGCCTGACAGGGGTATGACCCGATGTGGTCTTCTGCTGTTCTAGCCCATTGTTCTAGGGTTTGACAGGATATGCTTCACTGCTCGTCACTGTTGTAAATTGTGGTTGTTTGAGCCACTGTAGCCTTCCTGTCGGCTTCGGGCAGCACCATCATTCTCCCGTCACAAGGCGTCTCTGCATACAGAGCTGCTATTCACTGAGTTTTTTTTTTTGCTTTTCGCACCATTCTGTGTAAACTCTAGCGACTGTTGTGTGTGAAAATCCCAGTAGATCAGCAGTTACAGAAATACTCAAACCAGCTGACACCAACAACCATGCCTTGACCCGTGTTTGCATGATTTTATGCACATGTTTTTTGTTAACCCATCATTATACTGTATGTTAAGTATGTGTTGAATAAATATAATCTATATGGATAAAATTTTTAATGCATTAGACTTCATACTAATACTTCATACTGATATTTCAAAATTTCCTTTATAATTATATTAGGCTGTGTAGTTTTATTGATCTTACCGATTTCAGTTTGATCTAAAGAGCTTCTAATGAAATTTGAGAATTCCATGTCTCCTAGCCCCTTTACTAAGAGGTACGAGTAGAATATGGAACGGGACGTGAGAGGGAGTGGACAGAGAGGAGGAGGAGGCAGAAAGAGACGTGGTAATCGTGACGGAGAGGTGAGAAGACAATGTGATTTCTATTGTGACAACAGAAGTGAGGGATGTGTACCAGTAATGGTGAAAGTTCCTGTTGTGTTCTGCAGGACAGAGATGTTCGCCTCTCTAAGTCTCTGTCCTATGCTCTGCGCCATGGAGCAGCTCACATGGGGCTACACATGAACTCTGGTAAGAGGCTGGTAGGGATCCATTAGTCTTGGTTCTGTAAAAATGGTATCACTGGTTTCTCTTGTACTAAAATGGACACCTTAGTAAACGTTTGACTTTATATGATCTTAACCATTTGGATAACCAGAGTGGTTTAATGTACAGTAATATATGTATGCATATGAAATGTAACTGCTGCTTAAGGAATAATGGCATTGTTTCCCTCAGATGGATTTGTGCTGGTGGATGTCTTACTCTCACACCCTCAGTTCCGTGGCTTCTCATTGGAGGACATAGAGAGAGTGGTGACCAATAATGACAAACAGCGTTTTACACTCTCTCGACTTCCAGATAATGGAAAGCTGCAGATCCGAGCCAATCAGGGCCATTCTGTGCAGGTGAGCCTAGTTACATTTCCTCTTGACCTAAATTTAACCTGAAAGTGGTCACATAGTCGTGCCTGGATGGGCGTCTACATTTCCTGCTTATCTGATTCAGGTTGCCGACCTGGAGCTTCGGGTGGTCCGGCTTGAAGCTCCAGACTGTCCCAGGGAAGCAGTCCACGGCTCGTACCTCCAGCACTGGCCTTCCATTCGAACTCAGGGCCTGAAGCGAATGGCGCGCACCCACATCCATCTGGCACCTGGGTTGCCAGGGGCAGAAGGAGTCATCAGCGGTTAGTGGGAGTGTAGGGGATGGAGGCAGCTGCATAGGGAGTAAAAGGAGGAGGTATAAAGACGGTGTTTTTATTTGCATGACTGTTGTTGGTGCAAATTGGTTTCCCGTACAGGCATGCGGCAGAGCTGTACATTGGCAGTACACATTGATGTCCACAAGGCACTGGCAGGTAAAAACACAACAGATATTTTTTTAACTTTTTAACTGTTTCAGATAATGCATTTAATTTAGTACCTCTTGACATGCTGGATAAACCGATTAGCTGTCCAAATTAACACTTTAAGCTGCTGTGGTCATGCCAAAAAAAAAAACACTGGCACAGCTTGTTGGCGGATCTTGCCGAAAATGTTTTTTACTGATATTTTCATATAAAACCATGATGTCTGTATTCTGCTATGTTTTTTAAACTTTCTCTGCCTTCTGATAAAGATGGCGTCCGGTTCTTCTGGTCATCCAATGGGGTCTTACTCACGCCCGGCAATGCAGAAGGGACGCTGCTTCCTCAGTATTTCACCCGTGCTGTCAGACTGAAGCCTACGAGTGAGGCTCCTCTCTTGCTGAGTCTGCCGGCCTGTGCTGCTGTACTGCTAGACCTTTGAGAATGTAGATTTTTGTTGGTCTATAATCATGGTCCATTTACTCTTTTACAGGTTGTGAACTTCCATTGGTGTAGGTAGAAGGAAGGAGCCTGGCTGTCAGCTTGCATGACAGGAGCCGCACTGCTGGATTAATGGAACGGAGGAACTAATGTGCAACGGGAGAATCATGATGGAAAGTAAAGGACAGCTTTCTGAGAAGCTTTGGCTACAGAGAACTATGTCCACATGGGTCTTTAAAGTGCTGAAGATTATTGCTCCATTCTTTGCACAAGTATCTCTTAGTTGAAGAAAAATTAAGGAGTAAACCCAAATCAAAAAATAAAAATATATATTTTTTTGAATGAAGTGTTTCAAAAAATGTCAGTCAATGAAAAACAGAAGTTTTCCGCATAGTCCTGTTAGGGAAAATGCTGAGCTAACAGACCTTGAATAATTGGTGGTCAAAAGGAGCAGTGGCTTTTTCCGTATTTTTGTGGGTTACAAGTGTAGAATCTCCACAGGCAAAGAGACTCCGCTGTCTTCATGAAACGTTCATTCAAGTTGGGGAGTGTGCACTACTGATAGGGCCTTGTGGCTTCCTGTGGTGTAACAGACCGGGTTTTCACTGAGTGTGCCCCCCTTCGGTGATGCAACTGACAACAGGAAAGGGAGAAAATTTTACCTTTTGATCGGCCAGTCTCTTATTGGTCACCAAACTTTCCAAAGCCATGTTGCACGTAGTCTCCCAAAATGCAATACGTCAAATGAACTGTAGTCATTGCAGCAGTATTGTAAGAGGCTGCTTTGCTGCCTGCGTGGCCTACAGTCATTAAGGGCCCGATGAAGCCACAATACATGGACAAAGTATGGGGACACCTGGCCATTACACCTACTGGGACTTTTTTGACATCCATTCCTAGGTCCGCAGGCATCGATATGGAGCTGGTCCCCTTTTGCAACTATAATAGCTGCCACCCTTCTAGGAAGGCTTTCCATAAAGAAACAATGAAGTGTGTCTGTGGGAATTTTTGCCAATTCATTCAGAAAATATTTTGTGAGGTCAGGCAATGATGTTAGACGTGAAGGCCTGGCTCACAATCTCCATCCTAGTTCATCCCAAAGGTGTTTGATGGGATTGAGGTCAGGGCTCTGTGTGGGCCAATGAAATTCTCCCACCCATGTCTTTATTGACCTTGCTTTGTGCCCTGGGGCACAGTCATGCTGGAACAGGAAGGGGTCATCCCCAAACCATTCCCGTAATGTTGGAAGCATAGAATTGTCCAAAATGTCTTGGTATGCTGAAGCATTAAGATTTCCCTTCACTGTAACTAAGGGGCCTAGCCCAACCCCATAGCATTATCCCTCCTCCACAAAACTTTACAGTTGACACAATGCGGTCAGGCAGGTAACATCCTCCTGGCATCCGCCACACGCAGACTCGTCCATCAGACTGCCAGACAGAGAAGCGTCATCTTTCTCCAAAACTGACTTTCTGTTTTTCCTAAACAATTACTATAATGCCACTTACAGTTGATAGTGAAATATCTAACAGGGACGAAATGTTACAGCTGCAAGGGTGGCATACTGCAAGGGTGGCATCCTATGGCAGTACCACACTTTAATTCACTGAGCCCTTCAGAAGGACCAATTCCTTCACATATATTTGTAAAACTGACTGCATGGCTACATGCTTGATTCTATACACCTGGGGCAATGGGTCTGAATGAAATACCTAAATTGTATGATTAAAGGTGTCTAATAATACTTCTGTCCACATAGTGTATATAAGGAAATTCTACAGCTAGATTCTAGAGCATCGGTCTGGGATCTCATATGTAGAAGTTGGGTCGTGCAACATGGCAATGGTCCAAAACACAGGGGTAAATCAGCAACAATGGCTAAGACAGGTCCCTGACCTCTAAATTCTACCCAGTGCAGCAGTCTGTACGATTAAGCCATCCAAAAATATGCATTGCCTGAAGCAGTGTTGTACAGAGGAGTGGGCTTAAATTTCTTCTAAGCACTGCACAGGTCTTAGCAAAGTCAATATGCAGACACAGAAAGCCTTTGGCTATGGTGAATGAAAGAGGTCCCACAAAATATTTACCTACATTCATCAGTGACCTTGACTTAAACCATTCATTCAAAAAACATACAGCAATGTAAAATGTTGTACTGTAGGTGCAGTTTGTAAAATAAGACTTTATTATGACTTGGGTAAAGACCGTGTGAAATAATTGGAGCCTATTATGTTGAAATCCAGATAACTAACTGTAGTTGTAACTCTACAGTTTCTAGTCAAACACTTGAGTGATAGATGATATGTTAAACAAAACGTAAACATATTTTGTTCTAATTTCCTTTTCCTTCTGCTATTTTTAAAACACCTAAATATGAGCTGTATCAGCAGTTGCTTGTTTCATTCTCCAAGCAATTTAATATTAACCCTGTACTACATCATTTCACTTTGTTTCAGGTGCAAATCACTGTAATTGACTTTCCAAGATTGTTCAAAAGCATTTTGAACAATCCAAATGATATAGCAATATCCAAATGATATAATGTTCTGTAAGTTCTACTCTGCTGCCCAAACATGAATCAGCCAAACCTAATCCATGCTAGCCCTTTGAGAAATGTATTTATTGACATTACTGGAACCCAATAAAACTGTCAAGGTGTAGAATGTATCATTTCATGATAACCTGCATCTCCATCAGTTTGGATGTTGTTTTTTTATTAAGTATGAAAATGCATACATTACTTACAACTGTACTCAGAATTATATCTGCGAGTGTTAAATTGCAAATCATTTATAAATAGACCTGGATTAAACATTATAGATGATGCCAATATAGAACCGAAAAAAAAAGCCCTGTGACTGGTGGCTTGTAAATGCTTCAGCAGAAAATCAAGGCAGTTGGAGAGCAGAGAAGTGACTCAGGTTGCTGCCTTCTCACAATGCCTCATGTCCCCCGGTTAGCTTGTGGAACAGCTCCTCGTTGAGGGTGTCGCTCTGTTCACGGGCACGGGTGGACATAAATATGTAGCCTCCAATGTATTCGTGCACGATCTTGCAATCCGCCGTCACACAGCTGAAGGCTATGTTCACGTTGCCGTCAAACTCAATGGCCACCTGGAGGAAGGTGGGAAGGGTGGAGATTGGTAACAGGATACCAGGCTGGGTATTATTAACAAACTGTCTATCCAACATGCTGTTACTGAGGTATTTAACGAGTACAAACTTCAAATGTACTGACTCCTTTTTAGACATGGAAAAGAATTATAGTATCATTTTGAATGTGAGTCATCTGATATTTACCACACTCCTGAATAGATGCACTTTGTGCTGTGTAGCAATCATATTGACTTTGGTTTTTAGCCTTGGGTTTGCTAAATTTGACAAAGTGTCAGGTTAATTTATCCAGAATAATATGGACTGAATTGAATTAAGTAGTATATAGGGTTTTATTGAAGTTCCAGGAACCAGAGTATTCCACTGTCAACATATAAGAGCCAAGGCTTATTCCTCAGGCCACAGCAGAAGCATAGCTGTATTGGATTGGTTGTTGCTGGGGTGACTCTAGGAGATGTTTTGAAGTGGCTAAGCTGACACGCTTTGACAGACAATATTATGGTTCTACACCAACATGAAGATCATTTGAACATTATTTTCTTTGACAGCCCAAGACTTTTGCACAGCACTGTGTATGTATATATATATTTATATATATATATATATATACACACACACACACACACACACAGTGCCGTGCAAAAGTCTGTGAAATAAATATCACATTAGAAACAAAAACAACCAATAGTTTTAAGTAGATCGTTCATTTAAAGTAGTAGTATATTGAAACCCAAATTATAGTTGTACAACAGTTAAAATGTTCATTGACAAGCAGTCTTTTTGGGGGCTTTTAAATTACTAACACCTTTGCAATAACATAAAATATCAAAATTTGTGTTTAGTATCACTTTTGGAGCTAGTGACTACAATTGCAATTAATAAAATGACAAGAACAGAAATGAATGAGTTAGTAAAAAAATATATAAAATGTCTGTGCAGAACATATTTGCAGATTGTTATACACTGCTTGTCAGTGGAACTTGTGCCCAATAAATTTGCAACATTTTTACTGAATCAATCAAGCGTCCCAAGACTTGTGCAATCTGTGCTCTGTCAGTTCAAATAAAATGGGTGTGCTGACAGAAGTGTTCATCCAGACTCATTAATGCCAATGGATTGGACCCATGGGTGCGCAGTATAGGGAAGCACATCCCACCCACTTGCATGCCGCGTGGCCCTTTTGATATACAGACGTTCATCCCACCTGCCGGATGTCCCAGTTGACATTCCATTGCCTCATGTTATTGTAGCGCCAGGTCTTCACCACATCGCCAACACCCAGGTCGATGCGGATCAGCCGATTGTTTGCGATGCCCAGTACCTCGTCCTTCCGACTGCCCTTAAACCTGAGGTGGTGGGTGGGGGGGGGTGAGAATCATCACTTTAGCCCTCTGCTCTAATACAGAGGTAGAATAAAGGTTGGAATAAGCAGCAGAATATATTATATCTGGAACTTATGTCAGTGAATAATTGAACAAAGGTTTTTATTGTTTGGACAAGTACCCCACGTAGCTGTAAGATTTCAGATAATTGTGATACATCCATCTTTCATTCCATTGTGGTACATTTGACTTCTGCATCGATGGTATTCGTTGGTACAGTTATGTACACACCACAGTGCTGAAGTGAACTGTAGCACCATGTGTTTGCATCACCCCTAAGTTAAACATATTACAGATCTTTTGCCTTCACCAATGAGTGCAGTGTATGGGACTAGTTTAGACTTCAAGCTGTAATGTATGCAGTGCAAGGACAGCTAGCTCACCTCACCACAAAGTAGGACACTCCAAAATCAGGCAATGCCTGCCAGATCTGCAGAAATTTCAGGATGGCATCAGTTAGGGAGAGCTGTGCCACATTTTGGTAGGATTCCAGGATGCGGGGGGTTAACTGAGGAGGGAGATTTAGCTGTCAGTGGAGCTCAGGGTGGGACTTTAGCTACATTCTGAATCATTCAAATCATAATTTTTTATTGATTAGCTCAAGGCTGAGGGATTCTGGGGAGATATGCGTACTGGATCATTTGTAGAGAAGTAACTGAGAAAGTGGTGATGTTCAAAAGCTCTTCCCTATCAGAGAACATGCTGCGACAGGGCTATGAAACAGTATGTGAATTCACTGTCACGAGTGTACGACAGGGCCATGAAACAGTATGCGAATTAACTGTCACGAGTGCTGCGGCAGGGCTATGAAACAGTATGCGAATTCACTGTTACGAGTCTGCGGCAGAGCTATGAAACAGTTTGCGAATTCACTGTCACGAGTCTGCGACTGAGCTATGAAACAGTATGCAAATTCACTGTCACGAGTGCTGCAGCAAGGCAATGAAACTGTTTGCGAATTCACTGTCACGAGTGCTGGGGCAGGGCTATGAAACAGTATGCGAATTCACTGTCACGAGTGCTGGGGCCACGGTGGTGCGGTGGTTAGCACTGTCGCCTCACACCTCTGGGACCGGGGTTCGAATCCTGCCCAGTTCCATGTGTG
>JAODKL010000002.1:8579467-8601621 GCA_026780765.1 Petrocephalus schoutedeni
ATGCTGAGGTTAATTGGAGTTCCTAAATTGCCCGTAGGTGTGTCTGTGTGAGTGAATGGTGTGTGAGTGTGCCCTGCAATGGGCTGGCCCCCCCTCCTGGGTTGTTCCCTGCCTCGTGCCCGTTGCTTCCGGGATAGGATCCGGATCCCCTGCGACCCTGACCGGATAAGCGGGTTGGAAAATGGATGGATGGATGGAGTGCTGGGGCAGGGCTATGAAACAGTATGCGAATTCACTGTCACGAGTGCTGGGGCAGGGCTATGAAACAGTATGCGAATTTACTGTCATGAGTGCAGGACCGTGTCAGACCTGCTTGGTCTTGTACTTCTTGTGGTACCGGGGGGAGACGAAGCTATGGGTGTTGATGTTGTCGTCAGCTTGGGCCGACGTGGTGCTGGGGTTGGTGCGCTGCATGGAGAGGAAGGCCTGGATGTTCTCCACCTCACTGGAGAAGGAGCTGTCCGCCAGGCTCTTTCCCTTGGAGGCCAGGCGGCAGGCAGCCATCCAGCGTGAGTACTGCTGCTCCTAGTGGGGGCAGAAGGTTCCCATGAGTGTCTAACTGTCTGGGGCAGGTCTGCTGGTTAAGAACACAGACTAAGCAAAAGGTTGCTGATACATACTACAGGATGACAGCTGTGTCAACCATCAGTAGATATTGTTTTAATGTCACCTATGCACGATTTATAAAAATATATATTTATAAATGTTTATACAGTACTGTATTTTAAACTGTAATAAACAGAATAGAGGAAATCAGATCTAATATACATTACTGAGTATTGCATACTGTAAATACAGGTAATCGTTTTTATTTATTCTGGATAGAGAAAAGGTCTAAAGGACCTTTGGAGATTGCGAAAGCTGGTGAATACCGAATGACTGCAGGAATGAGACTGAGCATGAGAAAGGCCGATGTGAGATGAGGTGCTGGACAATGAGACGCCGCGCTACCGTTTACATGACCAAAGGTCTCATACGACATACAATAGCGACTGGCCAGAGAGCTGGTCGTAAGTCGTAGGTTGTTAAGTGAGGAGTGTCTGTATTGTAAACTGAATGAAAGCATCTACTGCTAATACTGCTAATAGCTGAGACTATATAACTGTGCGATATAGAAACATTGTCTTTTGCATTTATTATTATTATTATTATTAAAAATAATAATAATAATGAACAAAAAACCTGCTTAACAGGGGGATTACAGGATTTACAGCATTCCCTAATGTAGTCTGTGGGAGTGCAGAGTGCTGCTGGTAGCCACCCATGTGACTCCGATGTTGTGCACTTTAGTCATAAATGGGCGTTGCCCTCTCACGTTTTCACAGCGGAGATACACTTCGTTCATGCCTTCTGGACTTGGGATCAAGAGCTTGATGCAGAACTTCTGGCCCGCCACATTGACGTCGCCCGCGACCTCGCAGCCTGGTGAAAGAAGTACTGTCACTCATGGGTTCCAGTTCTAATTCGAAATGTGCGTCTGTCACAAAAGATGACATATTTGTCACAATGCAAACAATGTCTTTGCCCAACCTTGTGCGCCATACAGTACAATGTGAGTGGAAAATTTTTTCTTAAAAGCTGAACATTCCAAGCCTTTTAATTTGGGGGTTTGTATTTGGGGTTTGTTGGGGCAGCATTAGGAATCAATCTTTTAAAGATTGTGCAAATGTGAATCCCTCCAAAGACAGAGACACTGTTTTTTTTCAGTACCCTTTAAGTCCATCTTCTGAATGGGCTCTCCAATGCTTTCCTCTTTGCTCTTAAAGTAAGATATCGAGGTGTCCTTGAATGAAAACCAGTACTGCTTATAACCTTTCAGTGTCAGCCTCTTTGGTCTTCATCAATGTCAGAGAAAGAGAGAGAAAGAAATTAATAACCTATATTTGATTTCTCTGTATGATGTTTTGCATTGACTAGAAATTGAAGCAGAAATGCTTTACCACTGAGTCTTAGTTAACACAGACAGACACATCTAGCTGGAGAAACATGGTTAATGTCAGTTGACTTGTGAAATCATTTGTTTGCATAATATCTTGTTATCAAGTTTTACCGAAATATCTTCAAGTAGTCGTGCAGTTGGGGAGCTGTTGTCATGGTTTCCTGTTTAATTAGAAAAGCATGACCAGTGTTACTCCCCAAAGTCACCATCTCCTCTGCCTCTGTTCACAATAAATCTTTGGCAACACTTTACTTGAGAAGGCAGAAGTAGCTCAGTCATTACTCACGTACAAATCATGAACAAATAAAGTAACTGCATGAAATGCATGAACCGTTATGATCGATTAATGATAAACATGGGATCAATACTATAATGCTTACTTTCTGGTTAATTAATGCATTAATTAAGAGTGTACTACTACATTCTTTTTGCCCTCTCAAGTATAGTGCTATCTATAATCAGGGGCTGACACAAGTGGTACGTGAGTACACATGGGCAGGATCAATAGTAAAATGCGCGGCAGTTTTCAGTCTTCACAGTGCAAAAGCATACCTAATTTGAGTAACTTCATACTGGAGCTCTAATAATTAAAGCTCCAGTATGAAGTTACTCAAATTACAGTGTTACAGTCATATTCAAAATATAGGTATACAATAAAAAAAAAACACATCTTTAATTAGAAAAACATGATAGTTCACCAGTGTTACTACCCCAGTTACAATCTCCTTTGCTCTTTATTAACATTGAATCTTCTATGCTGGTGCATGATAAAAAGGTGACAAAGCCGGCTGACTGACCAGCATATCCATGGAGCTGGTCTCGCTCTCCATCTTGACCTCCAAGGACTGCAAAGCAGACTCTAGATCATCCATGGCTGGACAAGACATCATGGCCTGGGGCTCAGACTGAGACACTTTGCTGATGTGGTACTGTGTGAGAGATGCCAGATCTGTGAGTACTATCCTGCCTTCAAAGAGATGCTTTTTGCTGACACATTGATGTATAATAATAGTCTGAACAACAATTCATAAAGCATTACAGCATCTTGTATTGACATTCATAAGGCATTATAGTGTTGATTATAATCCTTCATAAGCTCAAATTTCACTCTCATCTATAATGCACTATAGATACTAATTATTATGCTTTCCAAATGCCTTATAATATGTTATGAATTTGTTTATTGATTCTTATAGACATGACTCTCATAGAAAGCATTTCATTTTGTACTTATCGTGGTACGGTATACTTTTTAGTCACACGTATTATCAAATTGATCTGACTAGATTCTGATCTCTTCTGGAAACAGGGAGCTCAGTATAACACAGCAATGAAAGTTAACGCATGCTGGTAGGTTATGTTGGTTCTTCTGCATACTAATGTAATGAGGCTCTTCCTGTCACCTGCAGGGCAGCAAACAGCATCATCTCCTCCTCGGTGCAGTCAATGTCCTCCAGGAGGATGGCCCAGCGGGCCTGTTCGTACAGCTGGGTTAGACGGACAGCATCGTACTGAGGAGGGAGACGGACATGGATACGGAGGGTCAGGGTGTCGCAGATAGCAGTGCGACTGAACAAAGAGCCGAGACATTACACCTCCAGCATCACCAATGTCCACCAATGCCATTACAGGTAGAAGTCACATGAACAGTCAGTGATGTCATATCAAATCGTTGCTGTCTGATGAAAATGAAAACCACAGATGTGCACCAGGGCCGTATGGCAGTGGGGAGGTTTGTGTGTGTAAATAAGTAGCTTAGCCTTCACCATGACCAGAGCAAGCATATTAAACATGTTTCTTACAGTTGCCTTTACTCCAGATGTTGTACCAGGTAATTGCTTTGAATGTTTCTTACAGATAATGGCACAATGACCATAGCTTTGTCTTGCCCGAATGGTAACCAGTCTAAAGCCTGCACAAGTCTCAGAGGAGGAGTTCTCAGCTGCTGATGTTTTATCTAGTGATATATAACGTCTTTGGTGCATCCATACCTGGCTACGGGCACCATGTCCACTTTTTGACAGCTGCGACTTTTTACTACAGAAGGAATACTCCCATTCTCCATCATCCACTAACAACGTTTGACATCTGATTTGGAAGGATGTTCCTCAGATATCAGCTTCTGTACTGAAGACTTTTCACGAAGCTGTGGTTGTGCCCCTGTATTTATGTTTTTAATAGTACTCACTAGTTAACATTTGCATCCTTGATGGTTGTATGTATGGATTTCTTTATATCCCTTACTTACAGCTTAAGGTTGATAACTAGATAACTGGCATCATTGTGAATTGTGATTATAAAGACAGATCAGTTTGTATCTTTTTGATGCTGACATATTTGCCGCGCTGACAACAATTCTCGTAAGTCTATTTAAAACATTAAACCTTTCCTTGACGGCTGCATAAAGGTTTCCGTTTGTGGTGGTAAGGGTAGTAAGGGTGGTATGCTGTTTTAGGTTTATTTTGTAAAATAATTTCTCAAAAAAAATAGACTTTTGGAGATGTGCGTTTTTCATTGGACAGTGTCCGTATGCCGATTTACCAGCAGGAAAATGCTAGAAAAAACTCAGTATAATTCATCACAACTGAAATGAGCGGAGTGGGATGTGTCGTCGTGTTGCAAAGGCCCTGAGTAAAAAGTCCTACCCGCTTTTGATTCAGTAGGCGAAAGTGTCTTTCTATTGACCACAAGTAGGAAGTGACGATACCTTGGGCTCCAACTCGTGGAACGTGTAATATTTAAAACGCAGGCACAGCTTGTCCTTCTCCTGGATGCCCTGCTGCATCAGCGACTTGGAGGAGTCCAGCCACCTGGGAGATTTGTGAGTCTATAGTTATGGACGCAGAAACGAATCCAGGCAAAGAGGCTCTGCCATGCAAACAATCAAACTCACATGCTCGCAGAGGCTCGGATACTTAGGAAATCAGAATGAAAGATAGACGGGCCGCTTGCTAGGCGACGTCAGAGCCTGCACCGCACCTGCTGTGGATGTGTGCTTTGTCCACCACACTGGCGGGACGGTACATTTTGGCGATGGTCTCAGGGGCGGGCGGCGGCTGGCTCACAGAGAGCATCTTATAGACAGCCTCTGTCTTTGGGGAGCTGGTAAAGTGGACTGGCATGCCGTTGTAGAGGCTGCTTATATTACCTGGCGGGCAGAGTGCTGTGTTACAGACTGCCCCTGTTTAAGTGGAGGAGAATACAGTCGTGCCGCATCTCTCACCTACTGTCAGGGGAACGTCTGTCAGGTCATACACCTCCTCCTGGGTCTCCCTGTCTTTCTTCTTCTTCTTCTCCTCCACAGGGCGCAGGAGTGAGAATTCCTCGGGGTGACGGATGTCTTTGGGGAATATGGAGTTCATAAGCATCAGGCTCCAAATGCACAGAAGAGGACGACTGAGAACTGCTGGCTATTACCGGTAATAAAAATCAGTATAACCTAGATGAGGCATAATCAAGACAGTCATGCATAGGGATGCTTTTGGAACCTGCAATTATTTAAATATTTTCTGAACATTTTTATTCAATTATTGTCCAGAGTGGAGGGGCTCAGTGAGATGCCTTGTTGCCTCATACCTCCGGAGTTGGAGGTTTGGATACAGCTCTCTGTTGCCTGATTAATCAGGTGTAAGCACCTATCACAATGATGTTTGTATATCCTAAGTATATCCAAACTGACTCCTCTATAGTGTGTGACTGCAACTATTTGGCTTCAGGCCTCCTGGATACGTGGTTGGAAGATGTGTATGGATGGGATGTGCGCTTTGAGGTGCTCAGGGAAGAGCTTGGATATTTTGTTTTGGTTTTTGGTTCCTCTTGGAAAATGTACTGATGTGAAGCACTCAATGACAGCTTTGCTTGTGAAAATGCCAAATAAAAAGATCAATAATAATAGCTGTTTGGATTCATTTTTTTATAATATAGTATGGTGTTGTGCATGCTGTGTAACTTGTCTGACACGGTGAGCCTTACTCAGGATTCTGCAGATGCCTATGACCGAGCGAAAGACGGGCCCCGAGAAGCAGGCCCGGAGCATCACGACAGCGCCGTTGGGCAGGCCCAGCCGTAGCGGCTTGTGCTGGGGGATGAAGGTGAGCCGCGCGTCGGCGTGGATGCCACACTTGTCCAGCGTCCAGGCAGGCCGCAGGAGCCACTGCTGTTTCTGCTCCCACCAGAGGGCGTGGTCTGACCAGTCCTTCTTAATCTCTATTGGAGGGGAGGGGGGCATAAATTAAGTCATCTTAAAGTATGTTATAAGGCAGACCAGCGTTTCTCAGCCTGGTCCTCAGGGACCCCCAGAGAGTCCATGTTTGTGCTCCCAGTAGAGAGCTGGGAGGGAGCAAAAACATGGACCGCCCGGGTTGAGAAACACTGCCATAGACAGTGTCATTAAATGCCCATCATGCTAAAAATATATCTTAGTTGAGTTTTTAAACTTGAACTGTGTGCTAAGTAAAGGAACAATTAGCATTCAAGAGTTTGAACAGAACCATTAGGATCACCGGCCGCGAAAACACACTTAACAGCGAGGGAATCGACACAAATATTTCCCAAAACGTACTGACACACCTAGAAATTAAGGGTGACTTCTTTTTTTTTGTAAAACCTCATTCAGGTTCATCACATGATTTTGACAGGTTTAAGATTTTCCCATTTTCTGGGGACTCACGTGTCTTCTCCACGATTTTGAGGATCACCCCGCCAATGTGCAGGTCCGAAGTCACGCTGATAGAGAGAGGCGGGGCCTCTGGTCCCAGCTCCTCCACCGTGACAGTCAGGTCCCACACGGCCATTCTGCAAGTGTCACCAAGAAGGACGATTTATGTTTGTCCTTTGCTTTAATATGATTGTATATGTACATACAGATAAATCCACTATAATACCATCTAATTCTAACAAAATATATAGAACTATGTGACCCAGTACATCACAGAGCCAACATCGACCATTTTCCAGTTTTCTTTCTTACTCCTGAATTCTTGGAGACTGAACATACCAGCAAGCTGGTATTACCTGAACGTTACATTACAGTTCATACCTCCAACCTTTCAGAGCTACAACATATGTCAAGTTTGAACTCCACAATGTCTCAATAACATTGTTATGGGCATTTTCATGCCAACTCACCTAGCTGATAAAATTAAAACTGATTATAAACTGATCCTTAAGCTCGACCCAGGAATTTTAACCAACCCATTAATGGAAAAGTACTTTTCTTCCCAGGGTTCACTAGTAGTAACTGTGCAGTTTGGTGTTGTGGTTTTGACACCATATCAACCTAAGGCCTGGATAAAGCAAGCATTATTTTAATAAATCCTTGCCTACTGTTTCACATGACATTGCTAGTCTGCCGGCCCACGGTCACTTCCTGTTCCATGCCTTCCCAATCGAGAGACGGGGCTCAGGCCAGGCTCCAGGCTCTCGGCTAAGCGAACGTCGTCTTTAAGGACAGAATGTCAGGCCGTGGCTGTTCTTGGTCTAACGTGCCACCATGCGTTTGGGAGAACATTTCATAGGCCTAGTTACTTCATAATTATCTACAGACGCTATTGGTGTGACTGGTTCTCACATGCAGCTCATTTTAAGAAAACGCTATACAAATATTGAAAATACAGATGTACCGTTTCTTAAAAAATGGTCTAATGGCTTGCAAGACAATTCAAGTGAAGAGAACGATCTCCGAAAAATATCAGTGGAGAGCCTGTAGATGGGGGAATACAGTAAATGCCACTCCTTGCTTCAGCTCGCATTTCCTATGGTGCAAAGTCAATTGTGGCCTTGCACTGCTAAATACCCCTGGGGACCCAAAAAAGCACTATCAACCAGTAACTGCACTAACCTTACACTGGCCTTTAGTAAGATTTCAGCAAGAAATATTTCAGCATGAAATATCACCCAGGATACAGCTACATTAAGAGTAGGCCATAAGGAGCAAGACCTAAGATGTTGTATCCTGGCTCCACACCTTCCTTTCACATTTGTCACCCTCTATCTATGTGTCCAAAAAATACCAAAAATCATCCAATTCAAATCTTGGAGTCTTACCTTTTTTGGTTTTCTGAACGAAGTTCTGTCTTAGAACCTCCCAGGAAGGACCCCGGCCTGTTCTCTACTGCCGATGCGTTCTCTCTGTGAGCTTTCGCAAATGTATCTTTCACTTCCCCCTTCAGCACTCTCTCACTATATCTTGTGGTTTCTATGTCAAGGCTGTTTCAGCGGGTGTTCCTCTGATATAGACTTCCGTACTGAAGAGTTTTCATGAGCTGCATGTTTGTGTGTCACTGCGAGAATAGTTATTAGGGGTCTAAGGAAGTGTATTCCCTCTACATGGTATATGTGTCATCAGCGGAGATCATAGACTTATCAATGAATTGCCTGTATTTAAGGAAGAAGCAGCTCCATTTTAATCTTGGTTGTTTCTTCTGCCAGACATTAGCATTAACTCGACATTAAACTATATTTAAATCTACTTGCAATAGTCAAAGATTTAACATAACCTGTTACTGCAGTCCTTATATAATAACTATTTGGGATTTTCAAGAAATTAAAGAGTTACCAACAAGAACAAGCAGTACCTTGTATTTCAGAAGCTCGATATCAGCCTGTTATACTGGGTACGACAGCATTTCCAGCAGTTACATTTGCTTTATTGCTGACAGAAATACAGTCATGCAGTTCGTAGCAATACAACAGACGCTCGGATTGTTCAGCGTGGCACCACGACATTCCTGCAGGCTTCACGTGTGTTTTTTTGCATTAAACCCAAAGACCAGCTTAAGACTCTGAGTCCTGTTGAAGCAGTAATGAGCATAAAAAGGGATATGAAAGGCTATAGTAGCTGGTAAGACAGACAATACAAAGAATGACAAGTGATTCCAAATGGCAACAGGACACCTAAGAGAATGCTGCTTATTTGGAAAGTCACTACACTCATTCATTGCACCCCTCTTTTTTAAGCCTAGTGTGCATTTTCATCTCACAGTCAATTCCATCAGCAAACCAAATTGCAGCTTCCAGTTATCTTCCCTAACACTGCTTTTTATGACTGTGGACATATACACATCCTATCTATACCTAGTGCACTGGATAGACTACTCATATATTAAAGTAGTAAAAGTGACAGGAAAGTACTTACACCTTCACAGCTGACCTAAGGTCTAGCAACTCCCAAGTCCAAGACTAATTTACGGTGTATTAGGGAAAATCGTTAGAAATTTTTGATCTCCTTAGCCTGAATCTCTCTGGGCCAAGATGGATCATTACAGACAGGGGCTAAGACGGTCACTGAAAGACACATAAGCAATGAGAATGATTCTACAGTCAATCAGCATTTCAGACTGAAGCCATTTTCCCTCCAGTACAACTATCAACGTATTGACTTTGGGTAAGCTGAAGTTTAATCACGAAGGGTGAGACAAGCACACAGTTAAAGGCCCTAGGTGAAAGGCCTGTTCTATGGAAGTGAGTGACTTCTGGAATTCAGTCACAAACATTGCACTTAATGTTCTAATAAATGATAGATTGATAAATATTAACCTGTTCCCATAAGTGCCACAAATTGCAGATAAGGCAACTGAACCCAAATTCCTCAGAGAAATATGCAGCACATTCTCCAGTTGTCTGGTAAGTGTGAAATTAAGTTTATAGGCGTTTCCTTAGAAAATAAAAACTAAGTACAAAATCACTTGATATGAAATGAAAATGAAGAATATGCATCCTTTTACTGATAAGCAACAAACCCCATTACAGTACCAATATCAAAACCAAAGGGAAAAATGTTTCAAGGCCCAATTGCAAAAATACCATATCTTCACAGCCCATGCTTGATTGAAATCCCAGTTCAACTACTGAATTAGTACAAATGCCAAAAGCCATTCAGCGATTCCTGGTAAAATCATAGGCTTTCAAATGTTCTACAGAGGGAACCAATCATTAAGTGCTAGGCTAACATGTCATAAATATTGCAGTGTAGCTAGACAATAAACACTATCTCTGCCAGTCTTACAGATACAAGTTCGGTGTAGCTGTGGTGCAAACGCACAAGAATCCTGTTTAATCTGACCCTCGGGAATGTGGGTAAGTGCACCATCTAGTGGGTGAAAGCAGCTCGGGAGTCATTCCTCGTTCTCTTTCCCAACCAATATAGCATCCAGGTAGAACATTGCCTTTTGAGGTCCGAATACATTTATATATATAAATAAAGAAATACAAAAAAAAAAAAAAAAACAAAAAGCAGACACCACGCATTCATACTGCAGCCAGATACTGGGCTAGTTTAAGATTATTTAGTCAAAGCCAAAAGAAGAACCATTTAGGTTTAAACGGCAAAACCTTTTCCTTTCATGCATGATCAATGCATGACATTGTATAATTCAAGAAGGGCACAAGAAAATGTTGGGAGAACTGGCATTTCTTTTTGAAATTGGGGGAGGATCACAGATATAAAGTGGGATTATAATTCATTTAAACAAGTTACAATTATAGAGTATTCGCAGTAGTCGCGCTGGAAGTCCATATGGGTGTGTATAGTGAAAAACAAATCTAAATCTGAGGTCTAACTGACTGCTATAGTAAGCATAATTGTCTGGCTTAAAATGACAAACCTACAAAATCAAATTCACCCCTGTTCAAGAACATTTAAAGCATGCATTTCAAAATATTTAGAAATTCTGGGATGTGATTCATTAAGTCTTCTGCAGCTGGCCACTGTTGCCTTAAACACTGTTTTGGCTGAGAGTGAAGTTGGGTCAACTGTAGATTTTGGTGTCTGATGGAGGTAAGAGATGTGGAGAAAGGGGGTTGCGTTGTTCTCCTGTAGCCTCGATGGCATCTCGTTCTGTGCTTGAACCATACTTGATTTCCCTCCAATCACCGAATGGCTATCAGGCCGACGTCGATGAGCTTCTGGATCTTCTGAGCAATGACTGGATTCTTCAGGTGGCTAGAAGAGAAAAGGAGCTCTTTGACATGGCTACCACCAATTTCCCCTTGTGTGTGTGTTTATATGACAACTTTACACAGCATCCATTCAATGTTGCTATGAAGTTCAGAAGCTCAAGTTTTGATCATTGTCAAACTGGCTGTACATATGTGCACTTACCTTAGAGCAGTCACGTTACTGATGAGTATGCATCAAAATTTAACTTAAAATAGTTTTAGAAACCGCTCTTACTGCTATAGCTAGTCAGGCCTATTACTGCTATTTGGTTAAAATTGATGTTTAATGGCTTCATTATGTTCAGTTCAATTTATAATGTAATCACAAATTCATACGCATTTAGATGACTAATATTAACCTACTTAACTAGTTGTCTATAAGAAAAAAAAAAATCAATGAGTTTGTAACAAAAATCAATACTGAAGAGTGATTACACAGGTCTACAAAAAATTTTCAGGTGCCAAGGTTTTTTGAATGGATTTAGGGTATTTTGAGGGTGGTGAATTAAAAAATCCCATTACTTTTCCTGAATTGGTTCTAGTTTTTGAGATAAAGGACATCCATGAAAAAAATGCATTCCCCCCCAATACGACTTGTGTGTAATAAATGCAATAGCTTTTGGTCTGCCTTTTGGCTCTTAACAGTGTCTTAAGTAATGAAATATCCCATAGAATATTTTGCATTTCTTTCAATTTGTAGGCCTACAGTGCTATAAAAGCGACTCTTTGAAGCCAGATTAATTAATTAACTATTACATCTCTCAGAAACTAGAGCTAATCTGGCAAAACCAAAATCATATTCTTAATCAGCAGCATAAACTTAATATAAAACCATTCAGACATCATTGGCACCAAAATCACTGTATACCAGTGGTATTCAGCCTCTGTCACTGCACAGCTATTAGACTGTAGAATGTGGGGCTGGGTGGAATAATGAGGCAGAAAGCTCCTTCAGACACAGTTCTCGACGGCAGCTGAGCCCTGACAGGCCTCCTTACTCGCTGAGCGCCTGGGGGTCCTTCTGCATCTGCTCCAGGATGAGACGCATGGCCGGGTCACTCATGATCTGCTGTACCTCCGGGTCGGCCATTGCCCTGCGCTTCACATCTTCGGGGTCGTCGTTACGCATCGCCTGGTTCACCAGGCAGCGCTGCAGTCCCTCTGTGGCCTCCTGCAGGGTTTACAGAGCCACAGATCCCAGGTTACCTCAGATACCAAGCCAGCCAATTCTGCCTGCAGATTAAATCCGATTTCTGGACCATTCAGCAAATATTCTTCAATCACTTCACAAAAATTCAAGTTTCCCATTAACAATTACCACCTGGTATTGTTTGTCTTTTCTTATTTATCCCCAACTAATATAGATACACAAATATGTGGTACACAACATCCCGCAGATCAATGCGGAGTTGGAAATGAGAAAGCTGTTCATCAAAGGTCATCATTCAGAAGCCTGAGACGGGCCTACACACCCAGCATCTGCAGTGCAGAAGGCGTACGACGCGCGTTTGCCGTCACGGTGCACGCCGAGTGCCTGTGATGCACCAGACATGCCACCTTATGCATACTGATTTCAGGGAGGTGCCTGATTCACAGCTGGGGGGGGACGGGGTGCTATCCAGGGTTAGCAGTATTACAGCCATACCGCAGATTTTTTCACTATGGGGTGCAGGCAGTAAAACTTGCCGACAGGTTGGGGTGGGATTGTTGTGGTTAAACGTCTAGCCAGACAATTTTACCGAGTTCCAGGACATCGCACATCTGCAGCTGTCAGGAGCTACTCCTGGAAATTCCCAGGAGAGGGGGCATGCCAGGCATCGGCTGTGCATGTGCAAGGAATTGATAGTGCAATTCTAGGTGTTCCCTATGGATGCCATCTGTTGTGACGGTAACGGCACACATACAAATGGAGTATACACTAGGCTTAATGCGTCTTGATACCTTGGAGTTGGAGTCAAGATCCAGGGCTTTCTGGTAGAAGTCCATGGCTTTGCTAAACTCCTTCATGGCCTCCAGGGCAGCGGCTTTGCGAGTATAGCCCTTTACTAAAAGCAGAAGACAAGGCATGTGATGGAGACAGGAAAGAATGGCAGTGTATGGACAACCTGATATTTCCCAGCGGCTCACTGTGACTTAAGACTGGGAGGGGGGTGATTGGAACTTACTGAAACTGGGCTCCAGTCTGATGCACTCTTCACAGTCCTAAACCGAGAATAGAGTGAACAAAGAGAAGCTAAAAAAGACACATGTGTATTTATCCATAGCTAATAACTTAGAGTAACATGAAGACTGAATGTTGCGAACTATGATTACTTTAAAACAGACCTTTCAGCATGTACCCACTCAATGGCACAATTCTGCTATTTAAGCAACCAATCACACGTGAATCAATGAAGAACATCCCCTTCAATGGTTAGCAGGACTCTGCCATTATAGCTTTGAGCATCTAAGCAATGAAGTTAATAGAAAAAAATTCTAGACCAGTGTTTCCCAACCCCAGTCCTCGGGGTCCACATTTTTACTCCCCCTCACCTCCCTGGCAGTTAGTCCACATTGATATGGAGCAGAGAGGGGACAAAAACGTGGACTGTCTGCGGGTCCCAGAGGACAGGATCCAGGAACATTGCTCTAGAAAGTCACTTTAGATTCTGCCTGTGCATTTATATTACAGACTAACCCAAGCATTATCTGAATAACATGTGAACAAAGAATCCAAGGGACACCACAACATCTCTACAAGTCAACTACAATGTCGATTGCGGCAATCAGCCCTACCTTCAGGGCCAGCTGGAACTCCAGCAGCTTGGTGTAGCAGGCAGCCCGGTTACTGAACAGCTTGGCATCCTTGGGGTTCCTCTTGATGGCCTCTGTGTAATGCTTCATGGCTAGAGGATAGTCACCTGCGGCAATCGAGGAGAAACAGACATGTACAGAAATAGAACACAAATGAGGCGAAACCACAGACATTCTGTCGTTTGCAAGCTGTCACCCACCAGCCACTGGCTTTGGTAACTGGAATCCCACACCATTTCTACTAATACCACCGGGTATCTACATGCAAAACCTCTAAAAGTTGCTATGAGATGTGAATCTGCTGCTCCCTACCCTTCTGGAAGGCCTCATTCCCCTTGTTCTTCTCCTCCAAGGCCAACTCAGGGTTGATGTAGGCCAGCTTTTCCTGCTCCTTCACAATCTTCTCTGCCTGGGGGAACAAGGGTATTTAAAGACAGCCTGGGGGTGATGGGGGCCAGGACAGTGGACAACGGCGACAGTGGCATCTCCATACCTGCTGGCATTTCTTCAGCACTTCAGGGGTGCGATGCTCTGTTAAGCTCTTGTTATAGAAGTGGATGGCATCAGTGTACTTCTCCTGCTTAAAGTAAGAGTTTCCAATCCTTGCATAAGCCCTAATTGTAGGGTGAGAAGTTCGAAAATTAAATCAACACCTTAAAAAAAGGTTATAAATCTCATAAGCCCAAAAAGCACATAAGAATGATCCTTAGGTGTTACTGGAAAATACCAATTCTTCATTTCACAAAACAGAAATATCAAAGTGACCGGTCCTATGTGTAATTTCACCCACCACTACTAAATTAGCTTCATTAAATAAAACAACATTGCAATATTTAATATACTTGTGACTGAAAAATGCAGCCTGACAAGTCATGTACAGAAAGGGAAAAAAAACCACACTCTTGATAAAAAATAATTAATGAAATAATGAAATAAAAATATTTCAATTAGCTGGCAAAAGCTGTAAGTTTCTGCCAATACTGTGCAATATGAGAAAATCCCGTTCTGAATGCAGGCAGGTTTGACTGGCGAGTCATGGTCGTCCTCCGCTTAGACTCACTTTGCAATCTGTCTGTAATCCTCCCGATTCTCCCGGCCCACCTCAATGGCTTTCTCGCATATCTCCCGGCACTTCTCAAACTCGCCCTTCTCAAAGAACACGGCTAAAGAGAAGACAGAAGCACCAGCCATCAGGATGGCACCACCTTTAGGTTTCCAGAAGGGAACTGATATGTGGGGGGTGTCAGCATGATACCTGCTTGGTTGGACAGGTAAGTCATGTTGGAGGGGTCATGCTGTAGTGCAGCCTCATAGTGCTTCAATGCCATTTCAAAGTCCTTCTTCTTGTAGGCCTCATTACCAAGCTCCTTCTCCTTCAGAGCCTGGAAGCATCAGGAGAGCAGGTCCTCCTCAGTCAGCATCCTCATTCAGTGCCAAGATGTGCACTCTGCAGGTCCCAGCCATACCTGTCTCTTGTTCTCGGGCAGGTCCTCCTCTTTGGGTGGGGGGGGCTGTGGTTTTGCTTTGGGGGGTGGGGGAGGGGTGGGCTCCTCTTCATCCTCCTCAGCCCCAGCAAAGTCGAAGCCCAGCAGGACAGAGAGCGTGGTCATCACCCGAGGATCCTGCAGCTTCCTAAAGAGAGGAAGGAGACATGGGGACAGAGGCACGGGGCATCAATGTGGGCCAAACACAATACACCCTATACATCACAGGTACTTTGCCTGTAACTCATGTTTTTTCATATTTTCATGGCTGGTACTAAAAAGACAGGGGAGAAATGGTTTTTGAGAACTTAAGATTTAAAGAGAGCTACAGCAAATGCGACACCAACATTGTCCTGCACAATACTTAGATAAACCAACAGGAACACACACATTTGGGGGAAGCTTCATAAAGGCATCACACCGCCACGGAAATTATCCCTGAACATGGCCACTGGGCTCAAACAAACAGGCTAGTTATTCACTTCAGAAGCAGAAGTGGTTCCATGGTAAAGTGTGGACTGAAAGCCTACAGTCTGCTGTGAGCAGAGCTGCTACACCTTTCAGGGGTAACCTGTTTGAATTTAGCTTTCAGGTGACTGGTTAAACCAATGTTGCCACTAACCAGAAGTGTAAATATCAGGTTCAAATAAAAATCCAGACCAAGATTTTGTTTCAACCAACTAGTTGAGAACTCTGACTCTACATACTTAACTGGTTGGCTGAAACTAAATCTTGGTCTGGATTTTTACTTTCTAGACGTGAAATTTACACCTCTATCACTAACATTGCGGGCACCCACTAACCACCTACACATTGTCAATACTAAACAGGAATAATTTAAGTGCCTTTTACAGTCATATACAGCAGTGAGAATTAAAATATAGCCATTGAAAGCTTCTGTACCTTCAGTCAAAATAAATCTGTCACAAAATATTTAACAAGATATTACACCACAAGACGATCTGCAAAAAAAGCTTGAGGAATCTGCAAGGATAGATTCGAGCAGCTAAATTAAAGGCTTCATTATTTCATGAAATGCACACTGCTATTCAACTTCAGTTAACAGATAAGACATGGAGGATATGCAAATCTAGCCTATTAAGTGCTACTCAACTGTGAAAAACAGTTTCCATGACAACAGAATGACAACAAACTAAATTGAGTTTCATGGCACTTCAAACCGATAATTAGAACAACTACCCATTACAACTCACATGCCAAGGTCAGATGGCTTGTTCCTAAGTTGCTCCAATAGTTCTCTATATCCAGGCTCTGACAAGAGTGCTCGGGTTCGGGGGTCACTTTCCAGTTTCTCATACAAGTTGGGCATAGCAAAAGGGTTCATCATCTTCTTCTCTAAAAAGACAGCAATATCTGGCTCAGTCGCACCCTTAAGGCCTCACACTTTGCAGGCGATGACCTGACCAATGCAAACACTTTCACTCAGACATGTGCAGAGAGTCTCCTCTACCCGCTAGCCGCGCCTCCATGTTCTGGAGTCCGTCCTTCAGCTGCTGGTTGGTTGGCTCGTGCTTGAGGCCTTCCTCATAGGTTACTTTGGCCTCCTCAAATCGCTTGAGGAACTCCAGTGCTGCAGCCTTGCGAGAATAGCCCTTAGGATGCAATGACAGACCGGGTTAACTTTAGGATTCAATGCAACTTGTGGGAGAGGTGAAGTCGGCCTGAAAGCCAGCAGGTATGACTCTATAGTGGGTGACGCCACTCACCTTGCCCCAATCAGGCTTGATCTCCACAGTCTTGCAGGCATCCTTCAGGGCATTCTCATAATCTCCCTTCTTGGCATAGGCTGCCGAGCGGTTGCTGTAAAGGACATGGTTGGAGGAATCGAGGCTCAAGGCCTCTGTATAGCAACGCACCGCCTCATCCAGCTGGCCGCCACTCAGTGCCTTGTTGCCCTTGTCTTTCAGCTCTGACACCTGGTCAGGAAAAGAGGTGCAAACACCAGAGAACATGACAAGGTGACACAAACAAGGGAACCCAAGTGGTGTGTGGAGACGAATAATGTGGGGCCACATATGACAGAGGGTGAGCAAAAAAGGGGAAGGAACATCACACACACACATACCAAGCATAAGAATAAAAAGGAATTATAAGGAAAAAACAGGACAAGGAAATATACAATGCAAATAAACAGCACAATTTCCACTGGGATCAATAAAGTCAATCTTATTCTAATAAAAAGTAATGTAACTGATGTTGGGACCAGACACTAGTTGAGGAGAAAACTAATCATGCAGAAAGGGGCTTCTGAAGAATTCAGGTATTCATCTTCAGTCCCAGTCAAATAATGAACAGGGCGACTTTGAGTGTCACCTAGTGTCATGTTTCAAAAATGCTGGCAAGAGCTACAATCACCTTTTCTCATACACAGCAAGAGACTACAGCCTACGGAGCATTTAAACCGAAATATTAGCTTACGACTGCAGAAATAGCCCACTAGCCAGACATGTGTGACTGCAGCAGCTGAGAGGACAGCTCGCTAAAAGCCATAACTTACGCGGCCGGCCCTGCAGCCACCCCGCGACATGATAAACGCATCCAGAGAGGCCCGTGACAAAGGCTGCTCCACTTATGCAACCATGTTAAACGTAAAAGGTTAGCAAAGCGCACGAGAATCCAGGAGTCCACAATAAGGACGCCTCTCACCGACCAGTCGCAATTTATATGGCCTTCCTCCTTCGACACGGCGCATATAAACACACAGGTAGCTACCGACCAGTCAAACACTAAAACGAAAGAGAGCTGGGCTAAATTCATCTCAGATATGGGCAGAGAAATGCACAGCAAACATAAATAACGCAATTCCACGCGCGAGCCAAACACTTAACTCCTACTAGATGCATCTTTTTTCCACGAACGTCCACGAGAGATGCGAAATGCGGTTTTCGGTCGGCTCACGAGACAAAAAGCAAAATCACAAAAACGAGCCAGAAAATGAAGTAACTTGCGCTTCTGGTTAACGAGCGCGCAGACCTTTTACGATTCAACAGGCAGTATGTAACCTTGACTTAAAAATCAAACGAGAACCGGTACCCCACACACACCTTTTCCATCGTGCTACCATGAGGTTCCAGAAGCTACTGTGAGATGACTACGCCGTGGCCCCGCCCTTACGAATATATTAATTAGCCGCTCAGAGTCGCGGAAGTCAAGCCCAGACTGAACTCTCATTGGGAGTTAAAGCCGTCAATCACGTTTCCAGCAACTCATATTCAGCTGTATCGAAAATGGCCGGGTTTTCAGTGATGACGCAAGAGCTGATGCTCTGTCTGAATGGATAGAACAGCTGTCAGTCAGAGAAAAATCTGAGCGGCGCATTGGCTAAGGGCAGGGCCAGGCGGGGCGTGGTTGGTTGGTGCGTGGATAGATGTCTTATCCATACATAAGCAAAGGAGGCTGGACCCGTGCCGAAACTTCTCGACCTATCGGTTTCCAGTGTTCTCGAAACTTCGGCATTCACGATTGGCCAAGTAAAGTTAGCGATGAATTTGTTCCGCCACATTCTAGTTTTTTCGGCGGCCACGCGTTTTAAAGAGAAACATAGCCAAAAAAATATGTAAATAAAAACCGCACACATTCGTTGCTTATGATTATCAGAACACATTTCCTCAGTTATCATTTTCGAGATGACGCTTTAAACTAAGCGAATAAAATTCTCCACACTAGTTTCTACTTTAGACTTTTCAACTAAACTCAGTATTCAGTATTTGCTTTATTAGATGGTGTGCCTCAGCTGTCGAGTATACCCTCATAACAGAACTGTAGAAATAATTTTTAAATTAGGAAGCTAAGGCGTCGTCACACGCAGGCGTTATTTGCCGTATAATACTCGCTCATGCAGTTATTTGTACTGATATTGTGTTTTATGACCTATGAACTACAACCCTAATCCGTCCCATAAGGACGTAGCGCGGGTGCAGCTAGGGCGCTTATTTAGCAAAGCGAAGCCGGTAGCCGTTTCGCTGGTGACGCGGTGCTGACAGCCAGGGGCCGGCCCGGACGCCCTTCCGATCCGTGTCATTACCATGGCGTTTCAGATGTCAGTTGCCTGCCGTACCAGGAGCCGTGCCGCACTGGCAGCGCTGTCTCTCTCCCGGGGGTTGAGCTCTCCTGCCCCGCACGCTGTAAGCTCCACGCCAAATTTACCGTGGCGGCGTAGCGTCAGTAAGCCAGGCTGCCCTGCATTCCCGGGGTTCTGTAACCAGCAAATTGCTCTCTACTGCGGGCTCTTAAATCCCGGGCAAGTAGCTGCATTTGCCACTAGTTCCGCGGCCTCGTCAAAGTTTTTTCAGCCGGACAGTGACAATCCGTCTTTTAGTAAAAGGCGAGCATTGTTGTCCAGACCGGGTCTGTGGGCTCTGCTGGCTGCCTTTGGGCTCTCCGCCGTCACTGCCTCTCTGCATTCGAGCTCACTCCTCGCCATGACCTCCGCGGCCGGCACCGTTGACTTGGATTCCCCTGCTACCGACTGGAAAGCGGCCAAAAGTCAGTGCTACTCCTGACCTTTCTTCTGGGAGAGTTTTGGAGGGTGCTGTCGAGCTGTTTTATAGAGGAACACTTGTGGCTAGCTATCAGTGGGAGGCTGAACAATATTGAAAATGAAATATATATAATGTGTGTGTATAGATGGATACATACACACACACACCAGTTCTATTATACGCCATATGAGATATTATACTATTAAGATTCAAATGGACGTTATTGGTCACAGATGAAAATTCTGATGCATACAGCAGCAAGAATGTAGTGCACAGATGAACACACAGACAAAATGCTAATTATATATAGTGTAAACGTGATGCAAATGTTAGTACATAAGCTGGCCTGTCCCTATTTAATTTACATAATTTTTATTAGTATTGCTATGCCGCATTTTAATTGAGGATTACATACTGAACACAGCTCCATTAACTTCTTCTGTCACAGGGGTACTCCTGTCAGCCACACAGCAGCAGAGACAGGCAATGTGCAGGGTTTCTGGTGTGCTGTCCCTAAAGAGCATCCCTGTCTGGACCCCCTCTGGTGAGAGTGGAAAGAATTTACTTATTATGTTAGACAATGGAATGCATTGGGGAAGCATGATGGCCACGGATAGGGCTGTTACCTCTTGGAACACACTGTCAAGAAAAAGAGTGCCAAGGTAACTGTACCTTTTATGATACAGAAATGGACTATGAGCAACATTTTTGTACCATTTGGGGTATATTGTATATTGTATGTTGTTTGTACCTTGGGGATATTCCTTAGAGTGGGGGTGTTGCTAGGAGTAAAGCTGTACTGGGGCACAGCCACCAACCCAATCTAAAAATGTAGCGATATGTTCATGAATGAAGGATTTTTTTTTTGTTTTCTGGGGCTGGTGATCGGTACTGGGGCACGTGCCCCGGTAAAAGGGCCTAGGGATGCCCATGCCTTAGAGTCAATTTCTGTACCTTAAATTAGACTAAAATGTTTTTTACCTACAGCTAGGGTAAAATTGGCAGACCCTTGAGGGTACAACCCCAGTGACAAGGTAAAAACTGGTACTCTCTTTTTCTGACAGTGTAGGGTGCAAGTCTCCGCCACAGTTCCCTGTGTGTGGAGTTTGCATGTTTTGCCTGTGTCGTCATGGGATTTCCTCCGGGTAGTTCCATTTTACCTCCACAATCCAAATTGCCTATACAAGTGCATGTGTGAGTGACTGGTGTTTATTTGCCCTGTTTTGGGGTGGTGCCCTGTTTTGGGTTGGTGCCCTGTAATGGGTTGGCTCCCTGTTTTGGGTGTTCCCTGCCTTGGCTCCAGACCCCTCAGACAAGCCAGTTGCAGAAACTAAGTACTTCAAAGAAATTTGGAATTTAATAATCTCTGGCATATTATATGATTAAAAGATTCTGAGAATCCAGAGAAATCTCTATATGCAAGGGACAGAAAACCGATATTGGATAGGCATGATCTTTGGATCCTCAGGTGGTACTGCATTAAAAACAGATACGATTTTATAGTGGATATCACTGCATGGGTTCAGGAACTCTTCTGAAAACCATTGTCTGTGAACACAGTTTGTTACTGCATCCACAAATACAGGATGAAACTTTACCATGCAAGGAAGAAACCATATCTAAACATGATACAGAAATGCAGCCAACTGCTCTGGGCCAGAGTTAATTTAAAATGGACTGAGGCAAAATAGAAACTAGGGCTGTAACGATTCATCGAGTAACTTGAATAACTCGATTACACAAAATCCTCGATGCAAATTTTTTTGCTTCGATGCTTCGTTTAATCCACACAACTATGTACTGCTCAGTGATCACCGTGTTTCACGAAGGATTATTACTGTTGCACAGTGTACTTACGCTGCATTACGTGTAGCAGAACTGTAGAAACAGAAGTGTAAGAAACAGAGTGGCGTGGCTGTACAGATTAGTAATGTGCGAATCACGAACGAACGGAACTTTTTGAATGGATCTTTAAAGTGAACTGAACGAACCGATTCGCCGGCCAAAAAGAACTTGAATCACTGTATATGCATGCGCGGTATGCCTGCTAAGCGCTAACGTTCGCGTCTGTCCATGTGGGCAACTCGGGAGTCATTAAACAGCATGAGAAACACAGCCGTGACGACATCCAGCCAATAGCTGTCACGTTTAAGTTCACCAAGCACCTCCCACTGACTGTACAGTTCCACTGACCTGAGATCAGTGACTACAATGACCAGCACAATGTGAGAGCTCCCACTGACCTGAAGTGTTATTGCAGTTCAGAACGATTTGCTGAACTAGAAGACCCGTTGATTCACCAGGTCTCCTAGTTCACTGGGTCATTGGATTCAGTTGTTCGTTAACCAGTTCCTTTCGTTCATCAGTTCCCTTCGTTCATCAGTTCCTTTCGTTCATCAGTTCCTTTCGTTCATCAGTTCCTTTCGTTCATCAGTTCCTTTCGTTCATCAGTTCCTTTCATTCATCAGGTCCTTTAGTTCATCAGGTCCTTTCGTTCAG
>JAODKL010000002.1:8611058-8631072 GCA_026780765.1 Petrocephalus schoutedeni
GAGGAGGGGGGAATGAGAGGGGAAAGGGAGACGGAGAATGAGAAGGAGAGGGAGGCAGAGAGGAGGGGGAATGAGAGGGGAAAGGGAGACGGAGAATGAGAAGGAGAGGGAGGCAGAGAGGAGGGGGGAATGAGAGGGGAAAGGGAGACGGAGAATGAGAAGGAGAGGGAGGCACAGAGGAGAGGGGGAATGAGAGGGAGATGGGGAAGAGATGGAGGATAAGAGAGGGAGGCAGACAGGAGTGGGAATGAGATGGGGAAAGGGAGACTGAGAGGGAGGCGGAGCGGAGAGGGGGAATCAGAGGGAGATGGGGAGAAGGAAATGGAGAGGAGGGGGGAATGAGAGGAGAGGGTGATGGAGAGGGAGAGAAGACAGGAGAGCGAGAGGTGCTGCCTGGCTCTTGAAGGGAAGAGTGGGAGTGGGTGTGGGGGGAGGGTCTGTCACAGCTCGGTGCACAGCCAGATTGCCTGAAGAGGAGGCAGCGCTGGGATAGAAAATGCCAGGAGTCACAGGGTGGGGAGAGGCATGTAGGAGGGACGCGAGGTAAGGGGGGAGAAGAAAATGGACCGAGTGGAAGGAGTCGGCATGGAGGGGAATGGGTGGAGGACGAGTGCGTTTTGATGAGTACCCTGGGAGGGGGGGGGGGTATATTGCTCGAAGCTCCCTGGGTTTCTGAATCCCAGCCGCATTGATCCACCAAGTGCTTCTTTGAAATCACACAGATTAACAGGCTGTCCTGAATGATGGATGGGGTCTGGGGGTCAGTGGTGCACCCGGGCCGGGTGTGCCTGCCCCAAGACCTCGGTGTGCCTCCCGTGCCCCCCCCACATTAGCTCTGTGAGTGGGCCACAGATCACCCAGCCCCTTCTTCGAAATGCTCGCCATTGACAGCCTTGAGGAGAGTGGCTTACGGACAGGGAATCTGTTCTGGGAAACCTCTGTATGTCACCCGGTTTGTCTTTTGCCAGTATACCCTTGAGTACGACACCGAACACAAATTCATTTGTGTCCCTTTATATAGCTGCATAAAAAGACAGGTGTGAGTATTTAAAGCTGTGCACGTCACTTTGGGTAAAAGTTTGTAGCAATTAAACGGTTGAAAACCGGTTAGAGTTTATAGCTGGCGGGAAATTAAGGTAGAACGGTGTGACATTGAATTATGTTCTGCAAATTTACATGTCTATGCCTGTCACATGTAATGGGGAATAATTAGGACAGAATGCTCCTTTGGTCTTTGCCTAATAGTACAGCTCGGTGAAAATTAGTTGAAGTATGAAACACATTTCAGATACTGAAGGGAATATCCTGAGGTATTTACGTGACCCAAACCTAGAGGAGCTGCGAGTGGGGACTGGTGGCTCTGCTGAGGAAGCAGGCCAGAGCGATGTCGCTGAAGTAAACTGGGGCCGGGGCACTCACTCCGGCCTGATCGATACGGAGCGCATTCAGCAGGGGAGGGGTGTTTGTATTTCTCACCAAGAATCGGATTTACAGTAACCGTTCTGCCCCGCCTCTTCCAACCACATTTTTACTGCACCTTGGCTCCTACGTTTCCTCCATAAAACACAGTAACAAAAAGCCACAAGCACTTAAGGGCTGTGCCTTGGATATGGGGGGGGGGAGCGAGTGAAAGACTCTTTTTATGCCGCTCAGCCACTCTGTGCTGCCTGGACGAGAGGGTCATCATCTCTGATTGGCTGGCCAGTAAATTACAGCGCGAGGCGTCCTTTGAGACGGCCCAGCTTGTCTGTGAGCGTGTGCAGGCCTCCTGTTTGTCAGACATAAGGCCCGGGCAAGGCCAGCAGCTGGGGCTGCAATAACATGATGATCATCGGTGGGTCAGACATGCGGCATGTTGAGCTGGGTGGAATCAAGGCTTCTTTCTGTCAGGGATATGTCTGTTACCAGCCGCATTGGGGCTCCCTGCCAATCAGCACAAGTTCACCAAAAAGATATGAATCTCATTGCGATGCTTGGCCAGTCCTGGTGTTACCTTTTTACAAAATATAGAGTACTGCGCAAAAGTTTTAGGAAGTCAAATAAAATTGTGTTTAAATGATCGTGTTGGTGCAATTCTATATTATGTCTGTGAGGAGTTACCCCAGTATTTGCAGCAACCATCCAAAAAATGTATTTTTTGACTCAACCACTACTCCACCTCGTATGGCTAATCAGTCCCTCATTGACTTATTTGACTTAAACATTGACTTAAACTAATTAAATTAATTAATAATTTGAACTGCATGTGAAATGTAATGAATACATGGAATGGCTGGGGTGCCCCTGAGGAGAGGTGTGGGAACCGAAGCCGTGTTCTCCTAGCCATCCAACAAGGTCGCAGGACAGTTTCGGAGAACAGAGGAAATTTGTTAGATTTGTTTTGTTTTGCTTAATATGATCTAATATTAAATTATGTTTTTGTTCTGAGAGCATGTACCCAAAATACTCAGAGCAATGGCTTTAAACATTTCCTTTGACTGCCTAAGACTTTTGCACAGCACTGCATAACTGTTAAAAGTTCAGTTTTTTCTGTGATAGTAGCTATTCTTATTAAGAAGTTATCAAATAATTAAAATAAAGTACTTTAGAGCAGGGCTTTCAGTGATGATCCTCTGTTAGTCTCTCACTCAGTACAGGTTTTTAACATGCAGTGGGTGAAGGTTGAGGAAATGGGTTTTTTAAACCTAAAAATGAGTGGTTTTAAGGTCAAGAAAGTGTTTTGCTGTTGTCCCTTTAATCTAAATTGCCTCAAAATATCCATCTGTGTATTATGAAAGTGTAAAACTGGAGCATCTGCAAGTCTCAGTGGATACTGTAGGTGTTCCTCCTTAGCCACCAAAGAAAACAAGTGCAGTAGCTTCAGGGTGAGAGCTGCAGCTTACCTGCTGGGCTGCGCTCGCATTTCAGCATGTGTGCATCCTGCTGTCTTCACAGCCTTCAGCGGGACTCCTGCAGTCTTCCGCATTGCTTCCTCACCTAGGGCCTGATCTCCTAACTGTCCCTCTGCTCACAAGATGGGGGGGGATCTCTCCTTTACCGCCAGGCGGCGGGGGGCTGGGGGGAGGGGCAACGGGGGAAATTGGGCCCGCAGGGCGAAGTCCGTGTCAGGAATGATCCATGCAGCGTGACCTGCGCGTATTACTGCCTGTGAATTTTTTATCAGACAGAGCATACCGATGTATAATTTACACACATTCCAGTAACAGTCAGATCCTCCCGCAGCGTCAGGTGATTGGTGCTTTCCCATTGTGGGCACGATATTATTTAAATGCCTCTCCAAGCCCCAGCAATACGTCGGTTTAAATAGTGGCGTCGGGAGCTCTTGGTGTGTATGTGCTTGGGAGGGTGGGGGGTCCTGCTTTAAGCAGCCTGATGAATCATGACTCTGCAGAGTTCCGATCCCGTGCGGCTGCGACAGATCGGCAAAAGAACCAAAAGATGGGAAGAAAAAGGCAGAGTGCGTTTTGTGCCGCACGCTCTGCAAAAACGTGTGGCGCTAATGAGATCTGAAGGCTGGACGAGCCGCAGGCCAGAGCAGAGAGGCGTGCCTGCTGGCATGCAGATGTTCAAGCTCCCCGCATCCGCGCTCGCGGTCGGCAGACCTTGGCGTACCCGTGAAGGTGTCCCCAAACCTCAGGCACGCTTCCAGGAGGGCTGACCTGCGTGGGGGGTCTCGCAAAAACGAGACCTCGGAAGCAGCTCTACCGGTATTGTGTCATTCTGCTTTTACCGCGGTGTCGGTACTGTCAGGTCAGTGATTTAGTGCAGAGTGCCAAGATCACCCAAGGCTGCAGAGACATACGGAGACGTCTGGGTGGCAGACGCCTGTGCCAGTGGCTTACATCACTGTCTGCCTCTTTCTCTGCTTTAAAAGGGGCAAGAAATAAGATCCATGACAAGTGACGCATCTATAAACGTATTGCTATAATTTGGCATGAATGACAATTAGTTTCCCCTACTTGAGAAACCCGCAGGACCACCAGCACCATGATGCACATATCTCTGCTGCAGTCTTTTTCTGTCCTTTAAAAAAAAAAAAAAAAAGGGATAGTAGCTCGTATTGAGGAAGCTGGATCGTTAGCCCTCAATGAGACTAATTAGCTTAATTGCCTCAATGTGGTAATGCACAAGGAGTCTTGCTGTTTATCAGATGGTGCCCTCATCACACAGAGACTGCTCAGAGAGGTTTAACTTCAGTCAGCTGTTATAGTGTAAGGGCTCGATACCGTGCCCCGGTGCCGCTGCAGTCCCTCAGCAAGCTCCCCGCATTTACCCTTTCGTCTTCTGACTCTAAATATCTGCACGCATCGAAGAGGCTGGAGTAAAGCCTTGACATATGGCCTTACTGCCTCATGCCTCCCTACCTCATCTGTGTATGCTGAGCTTGCATGTTGTGCCCCAAACTCAGCACACATTCGGGAATTGCCCTTAGCGTGTGTGCGCGTGTACCTAATATAATACCATATGCTTCTCGGTATGGTCTTTGAATCCCCACAAGTCTGACTGAATGGATGTTCTTGAGTATTTATATCTGTGTATGATAACGGTAAGTCCACTCAGAGCCTGTGCATTTATTAGCTGAACAGTATATGGGGGTGGAGGGGCAGGAGACATTATATGGATAAGGTACCACCCCCGGTCATTGTGATGAACACGCTGCCGTGTAAAGCTGCAAATCTGTGAGTGAAAGTGCTGAAGAAGGCAAGTGTATTAGAAGGATTATGGTAACGTAATGAAGATAATAATAATCATGCATTAATGATGAATACGGGCTCATTTGCATATAATAATATGTGCCTGATAGTCCGGCTGTTCTGCATTTCCCTGCATTAACCTTTGCCTTAGGAGCAATCTGCTTTCATGGCCATGTTGGCCAACACGTAACGTAGCACCGTGACAGTGATGCAGTCGCCATTCAGGCTGAAAACGTCAACAGTGACATCAACCTGCCAATCTCCATTTCAGATGCCCTGGTCCTCCGGTATTTGCCTGAAAGTGGGAGAAAGGAAGCTCTGTTTTAATCGGGTGAAATGCAGGTGCTCAAGCAAAGTTGACAGGGACAGCCCAATTATTTTCTCCAGTGTGTGAGCGCATGTGTGTAATTTAGCATGTGGAGCTGTACTGAATTAGTTACCGAATTGCATAAGCAAAACACTTTATTTTGCTGGATTGAGACTGTGTGTACGAACTGCATTTTTAGAGGACAGGAGATTCAGATTTATTCCTATAAGTCATGCTTTCCTTAACATAAAATAATACAGTTACACACAAGCATGTATTATTTAAATCAGTGCATATTATAGTTAAATAGGGATGCAAGCATGTGAGGCACTGGTGTGAAAATCATCAGAAATCGACCCCTGTGTGTTGGTGTATGACTGCAAGAACATCCTGATTTTGCCGAGTCCCTGGGTCACCAAGAGAGTGCCTTGCATCTCACTCCTTCAACCAATCACAGGCTTCATCGTATGACATCACCACATTGGTCCATTTTTTTTTTTTTTCATATTTTCAAACTCAAGCTATGCCTGTGATGACAAGGTAGCTGGTTCAAGCCTGGTTTTTGTTGTTGTTGTTATCATTATCATAACAACACCAGCACCCTTACATTGCTCCTTACAGCCTTTGTCGTTAAGGTGTTTTGTCTTAAAAAAAAAAGCATACTCAATAAAATGGGTACTTCACAAATCTGTGCACTTTATAAAACACTAGTTTTAATTAATGCAGAGATGTCATACAATGAAGACTGTGATTGGGCAAAGAATTGAAACACAAGCCCCTTCCTTGTTGACCGTGGTATACATCAAACTGCAAAATCAGGACATGCGTGACTGCAGCCCTGCAAAGAATATGGGACTGTTAAGGAGAGGCTGGTGTGGTCATTGCAGTACCCTGGGATGTGGGCTCCTCAGCACAGTGGTATAGGTGCACACCCCTCCTGCATGTCAGCAGAAATGGGGTGATCCATTAGCTGCATCACACAGCTTAGCTGGCTCATGACACGCGCAGACCTAACCACGGGTAATCTCCTTATAATCTCTTCCACTGGGTCACATACATGCTTGCATGCACAGACACTCGCCAGACGGTCTTCTTTAATTAATGCTACACCAACAGATTAGCACTGAGCAAAATGCATGCACACACACGTACGTACGCACTCACACCGTATGCACAACAAACCCCCGTACAGACTCAAGCTCATGCACAAACAGTGATGCACACTGATGAATATGGACAGTGTTTTTGCTCCGTAATTGTCAGCTTGTCAAACAGGTTTATTTTTATGCCAGAATAAATTTACAAATCAAATGTCTTATACTGAACTTGTGAAAATTCTCTCCTAGCCTTCAGAAAATGTGGCTCCCCATTACACCTTCATCTCACTCCTAATAAACACAAATCACACGCAGTTCAGCACAACTCCCCTTTAATCGAATAGAAAAACAAACAAACAAAAAAAACTTGGATAAAACAGCCTATAGACAAAATATTCCCTTTTTCAATTTACATCAGAGTTTGTTACAGAAAAAAGATGTTTGGAAAGCAGCAACCTACAAAAACCTGTGAAAAAACCAGGGAAGTAAGAAGACTCCAAAGAGGCAGCCAAAAACCGTGTCACCGTCATCCTTATTCCTCTCAAACCTCACACACACACACACACACACTGGAGAGGACAGGCGGGTGAAGGAACCATGCAGCATGTTCTGGAAGTATCCCAGCTGTGACCGCTTCCTGTTTGTTCAGCAGTATTGCCCGCAGTGTCTCTAGGCCATCAGTCCACACTGCTTACCCGTGAGAAAAGGTGTGCTAACACACACACACACACACGCGCGCGCTCACGCCACCAGTCGCTCCTTAACCTTGCGGCTACCTGCCACCTCCCCTTAGCTGTAATTAGCTGCCGACGTCTTAACTGGCAGAATGGGATGCCATTAAAATGAAACGGCAACCATCTGGCGTCCGCGCTGCATTTATCTCTTTCAGCTTTATAGGCTTTTGTTGTGGAGGCAAATTGAAAAGCAGAAGCCGCCATCAGCATTTGCAGGAATAGGTTGGGGGGCGGGGGCGCCCTCAGCATTTCACTAGCACACCCAGTGGCTTCTGGGGTCTGAGGCGGCTGTGTGGATGGGCCCTGGGTGGAGGGACACAAGGGCAGGCAGGAAGGTACAGCCAAATCGAAACAGTATGACGTGCCGCAACTCTGAGCGTAATTTATGGGTTTATAGTGACCGTATTGGGCAATGCAGAAATGGTGAAGGTGCAAGGCTGAGGCCCCAGAGCAGCGATGCGGTCCGGAGAGGTCTGTCCGCACGGAGGTGGAATTCCGACCCAAAACAGAAACTCCGTCATTCGTGAAACATTCTTATTAAAGCAAATCCCTGCTTTGGATAAAGGTGACACGGATTTCGGCTTTGAGTTCTAAAGATTACGTTTTAGAGGGAGATCCCTGATTTAGATGGATTACCGTAATAACCATACACACACTCACCTGTGCACTGCACTGCACTGGGGGAAAAGCTCTTGCCTTTGCGGCAAGTTTTACCTACATTAAGTCTACGCTACACGTCATCGCAACCGGTGCAGTTCAGCTTGCCGCTAATGAGATTAAAAAGGGGGATGTTTGTCCCCTGGCCTAGAATGTGTAACATTATTCATGCAGTGCAATGACCCTGCACTAGATAAGTGAAACGGAGCATGATTGGATGGATTCACATACTGGTGTGTCAGCTTTCAGTATAAAACACGTTTTCTTTTATACATATCTAGTGTTGAATTCAACTGTAAAATCCAAAGCCATCTTTTTGCAAGAGTACAGTAACAGTCTTCCATAAGAGACAACTGCAGCCCCCTTTAGCTAAACAGAACGACTGGACGAACGTGCATAGTCAGGCACATGGTCCTGTGTGATCGCTGCCGTTTTATTATCCTTACCGTTAAGCTGAGTCTTCCTCTTAGCCAGACTATGCCTTTGTTTTTTCTAGCCCTTTTGCCATTCTCCCCCCTCTGTTCCTTTTAAGTGCTGCATCTACTACATAAAAAGCGGGCTGTACTAAGCCTTCAGACCCATTGGTGGGGAAAAAGAAACCTTGGGAGAGAGAGACATCGTCTTAAGCCACCTGCTAGTCTCACCACATGCCCAGCAAGAAGGTCCACAGTGTTGCGGTTATGAGTACCCCTGAATTCCATGGAGCCCCCCCTCCTTAACCAGCACTCTATCCAGTCATTCGAGTTTGACAGTGTATGACTGTCCGGGTTGCCCGGTGGCCCCATTCTGCATCCAATATTTTAATTTCAGAAGCATTTTTTATCGGTTTATTTGTACTCTTAAGGTCAGGTCATGCCATCAATTTGTATTCGTCCTGTCTGCCATCCCTTTGGCATGTGGAGTGCTTCGTTTACACGAAATGGGAGCAAGGTATTTTTATGATTGTCACTGTTGATTTTCTATACAATAAAATAACTGACTGTGTAGAGGCATTTTCTGACACCATTTACAGCAACACTCTGCAGAAAGTGGGGCCGCTTGGCTTGGCGGACACTGGTCAAGTGTTATTACAGCAGTTATGTTTTGGAAAAACTGTTTCTTTTTAAAGACTTCATTTATACATTTTCATATGTCAAATTTGAGAAATTGCAGTGACATTTGTCTTTTTTCGTGTCAGCATGCTTGAGGAAGAGGCCTCGTTTTGGGGAAGTTGTCCCCAACCCCTTGCTTCTTTAAAAATAAATTTAATTTAACCGAAATCCCTAGCAATTCAGATATCCCTGCCTTGTCACATTGTCCCCAGTGCTGGCAGCTCCTCCCATGGACTAAGTCTACGACAGAAATGGAAGAAGCAGAGGAGAAGCTTAAGGGGAAGCAGAGACTAACCCTACACACATCCCTGTACACACCCGGCCCCTTTATATCCCACTTTTCCATTCCAATCAGTGGTGACCCACTTTGCCCTATTCCAGTACATTTTTAAAAAGAAATACAGCACAAACAAAAAAAATAACAAGAGGTATATTTAAGTACCAGTGCTCTAAAAGTTATATCATTTGCACTCTGGCTGAAAGTTTTGCTTTCTCTTTGATAAACTTTTTTTTTTTCTTTTTTTAATCATAAAATTCTAGGTTTCAAAATAGCATTTCGAAGGCTCGGTTTATTAAAGTAAAGGTCGGTTGGAATGGAACTCATGAGGCACAAGGGAGCGCTTTGGAGAGAGGGCCAAAGGCCTGCAGGGGGCGCCATCACGTGTAGGAGTAGTCTATGTCGGGGATGCCCCCTTCCCTGTAGCCCCGGTTGGTGCCATAGCCAGTGTTTGCCACGTCCTGGTGGCTGGTCTTGTAAAGGCTGGTGCCGTTGGAGGGGAAGATGGTGTGGATGACATAGTCCTCGCGGGGCTTAGGCCGCAGCGGCTGCTGGGCGTCCATCGGCATCATCTGGAAGCCAGGCCCCCGGATCTCCAGGATGGAGGTGTCCTTCTTGGTGCCCGACTCGACATAGTCGTCGTAGTGTTTGCCGGCACGCGAGACGCCACCACCGCGGCTGTAGGTGGCCTGCTCGCGGGTGGACAAGTAGCCGGCCCGGTGTCCATACCAACAGAATATACCGAAGATGAGGGCCAGGGACACCAGGGCGGTGGCCCCCCCGATGATCCCAGCCAGAGGGAGAGCGGCCAGCCGCTCAGAGCCGCGCTCCCCATCCGGGTCGGAGCCGGGCTCCGCCATGTCCAAGGTCTCCGCCTTGGCACACACCGGGGTCTCGTCGGAGTCCGTGTTTGCCGTGATGCTGCCCTTGCCGGAGCTCACAGCCAGCGGCACCATGCAGATGATGTAGGTGGACTGGGGCTGCAGAGCGCTGAGCAGGTACTCGCGCCGGTCGCCTGGCACCAGCGTCTCCGTTATGGGGCCCACGGCCGGGCTGTTGCCCAGGCGCAACCAGCTGAGCCGGAAGGAGGGGGCGGGGTGCGTGGCCAGCCAGGTGATATGGATGGTGTCCGGCGTTAGCGGCTTCACTTTGAGCAGCAGGGTCTTGCCGGCACCGTTGCCGCCCATGGGATAGTCTAGGCGGGAGTCCGGGAGCCGCAGCCCCGGGCGCTTGGAGCGCAGTGTGAAGAGGGAGCCCTGGGGCAGCGGCATGGTGGTGGAGGACGGTGTGATGGACGGGCTTCCCGCCCTCACCCCACCCCCGGCTCCCCCCGAGCTGCCGAGGCCACCGCCCACAGCCTCGCAGTCCTCCATGTGGGCACTGAGGTCCCTTAGGGCCATGCCCCGCACCCTCTCAGGGCCCTGGCAAGTGAGGCCCCGTACTGTGACGGAGGAGCCGCGGGCATGCAGCCAGTCGTGCAGCCAGCGCAGGTTGCAGCCGCAGTGCCACGGGTTGCCGCGCACCAGCAGCTGCGTCAAGCCGTCCAGGTCCCGAAAGAGGCCGCGAGGCAGCGTGGTCAGGTTGTTACCCGACAGGTCGAGCCTCTGCAGCCGGCGCATGCCGTCCAGGGAGCCCCTGGGCACGTGAGTGAGGGCGTTGTCCTGCAGGTAAAGGCGCTGCAGGTGGGCGGTGGGCAGGTTCAGCGGCGGCGTCTGCAGCGAGTTGCGCACCAGCGAGAGCTCGGTCAGGTTGGAGAGGCGCGAGAAGGTGTCGTCGGCGATGCGCTGATTGGCCAGCAGGTTGCCGTCCAGCACGAGGCGGCGGAGTGAGGAGAGCCCCCGGAAAGCGTGCGTGGGGATGGTGGAGATGCGGTTGTCATCCAACCTGAGCTCCTCCAGCGAGGACGGCAGGCCGGAGGGGATGCTGGACAGGTGGTTGCGTGACAGGAAGAGCAGCCGCAGGCGCGGGTTGTCGGCGAAGGCCTGCTCCTCGATGCTCACTGTCGATATGGAGTTGTCATCCAGGTGCAGCTTCTCCAGCAGCGGCAGGCGCGCCAGCGCCGAGCGCGGCAGTGTGCGGATGTTGTTGTCCTGCAGGTGCAGCTCGCGCAGCGACGGTGGCAGGTGCGTGGGGAAGTCGTCCAGCTCATTGTCGTACAGGTAGACGACGCGCACGGCCACGCGCCGCTCCAGTGAGGTGGGCAGGCCGGCGTTGTCGATACGGTTGTTCTGGAGGTAGAGCACGGCCGCCGAGAAGGGCAGCGGCGGGATGAGGCTCAGGCCGCGGTCGTTGCAGTAGACAAAGCCCTCGTCGCAGCGGCATACGGCAGGACACGCCACGTCCGCCTCCCGCTCCGCCTCCTGCGCCGCCTCTGCCGCCGCCGCCGCCAGCTCCAGCACCTCGGCCAGCAGCGTCAGGCAGAGCAGCAGCAGGAAGAGCCAGTCGCGGAGCTCTGCCACGCCGTCGGGGGCCATGCCGCCCGCCCGCTTCCTCCCTCCCTCTGCTTCTGCTCGGAGGCCCACCCCGCGCTCCTTCTAGAGTGGAGGAGGAGGCGTGCCGCTGAGTGGGAGCGCTATCTCCTTCTTGTCTTCCTCACGTCCTGCGGGTCAAAGAAGAGGGTGAGTCAGAATGAGAGCAGGCAGCGGTGCAGGGATGCGAGGAGCCCGGCCATTACTGACGGCTCGCTGCCTAATGGCTTCCTCTTTAAGCTTCCGGACAATGCCTCAGTCACCCTGTTAAAGATCCACAGTACTGCGTGTCTTTAATGGACCCTTCCATGCCTGGGCGGCGTGTGTCATGCCAACCGTGAGGGCAAATTAGTCAGATACAGGCCTTCTTCCGAGCTGGAGGCGGTGGGATGGGATGGGGGGGGGGATTGTTATCAGAACTGCTGATATTTCAGCATGCAGTGGGAATTGGCCTCTGTGTTACAGAGTGACAGAGACCCCCAGGGACTGGCAGCACCTGCTGCAGACAGCTTTATGCGCAGTGTGTACAGAGAAAAGGACAGCACACTGAACTTATGGGATGTACAGTGAGACTCTAACAGGTGGCTGATGGTGATGGAGAGTGACACAGTGATGTAGTGCTTGGCTGGGGAAAAAATTAAAATGGGAGAGAATATGGAACATATGGAAATGTCATTGTGGGGATTTAGCAGGTGCTGGAACAAACACTATACATCATCAATCAGCCTCACATCTGACACCAGCAGCTTAGAAATGTATATGCTGTGAAGCAAAGGCAGAAGAGTCCCCCCTCTAAACCTACTAAGCTGGCATGTGCCAGAAAATGCTGCTCGTTTCCTCATAATGAGATTCCCAGCTTTAAGGCTGTTTTCAGAGGGGACAGTACCAGTTTGCTGCTTGTTTTGGGTAGCTAGCCCACCCACTGGCTCAGATTTTCTTATTTAAATTAAATGCACAAGACATGTTAATCCTGGCACTGATTTGCATAGGCAGGGTGTGACTTTGTCGTGCACCATTCAGTTTAGTCGAAATCATGACATTTTGGCCAACCGAAAAACACCTGTAACAGTCTATTTCAGTTTGAGCTAATAGTTTTACTATCCACTAACACTGTAGATCTGAGCTCTTAATATGCATTGCAGAAAGATTCAGTCCATTTCTTCCTAAGAAGAAAAAAAAATGAAAGACCTCGGGACCTTTTTTTCGTTACTGCTGCTCACTGATCCGTACCAGTCGTTTTACTGGCCACCTGCTAGGGTGATGTTTGGGCACTGTGTCCCCCCCACTACCCGACGGCACTGCTACCCCCGGGCTGCAGAGACGGACGCCCTCGGTCAGGTATGCAAAGCGGCTTGTTAACCGGAGTCGCCTAACATGCAAAGTTAACGGGAGGTGCTGGAGCTGGGTGGGGGCATTTATTTATTTACATTCAGCAGCTTTAGACATCGCCTGGGCTATTTGCAGTTTGAGACAAAGCAAACACTGTAATCCATCTTTGGAAACAGTGGTTTGGTCTGGAATGGCAGGAAGGCTAAAAAAAAAAAGCTGGTGGCAGCAGATGAGGACAAAATTGCTGTACTGCATGGCAGAATTTACATGCACAACAATGAGGGGTGACGGGGAACAGTATAGTGAGGATATGGAGGGGGAAGAGTAGGAGTAAGGAGAGAGGGAGGGGGAGACGCAGGAGTAAGGAGAGAGGGAGGGGGAAGAGTAGGAGTAAGGATAGAGGGAGGGGGAGACGCAGGAGTGAGGAGAGAGGGAGGGGGAAGAGTAGGAGTAAGGAGAGAGGGAGGGGGAGATGCAGGAGTAAGGAGAGAGGGAGGGCGAGCAGGAGGAGTAAAGAGAGGAGTTTGTGTTTCTTATTTTTTCTTGCACTACACTAAACAGAATCATCCTGAAGTGTCACTCTTAGCAGCATTTTGAGGGTTTCTGTGTATCATGCCACTCGGCTGAGCTGACGGCAATCAGTGCAGCCCATTCCAGGCCGGATCAGCGCCTGATTATCTCTTAAAAGTTCTTCCGGATGAACTGATGTAAATTAAATTCCTACAGAGTAACACTGTCGAGCGAAGGGCAGAGAGAGACGATTCCTTTTGATTACATTTAATCACCCTGAAAAAGCCGCTCCCAAGGACGGGAATTATATTAAGTTCAGGAAATCCTAATGAGGCAACAACATTACACCTAATCTGAGTAAACAGAAATTTATTTAACATTTTTCTTTCAGTTCATGGTAATGATTTACGGGAGATTACTGGTAGAGATTTTAGCCTATTTGCCTTTGTGGAAAGACAAACATCTGGGAGGAAATTTCGATTTAACGCAGCGTGATTCTGTAACCCACGCTGGTCATTCATCTTAAAAAGGATATCATGCATATTAAAGTCACTGTTAATGTCTTAACCCTAAATGAAAACTCTGCTATTGCTGGAGCTAAATTGCATTCAGGATTGATACCAATGCTTTATCTGTACATTCCCTGGCTTTGAATTGGCAATATGCTGAAAAGGCCCGGTCTGGGTATGGTGTGGGAGGGCAAAGCCTTTCATTTTCCTCCCATTTCTCTTTCTCCCAGATTCTGACAGGACATTAAGCTGCATAATAAATGCATATGACCAGGAATGTAGAATATAATAATCTCTCTCTTATCTACATCCAGAATTATGATATAATTTTAACTCAGTGTAAAAGCCATACAAGGTTTTTAATTATGCTATTAAGTTCTAATTAAATTACTTCTAACAATGTTAAGAAATAATTGCTATCTTAGCCTCAATTACCAGTCCTACCTCTAAAAAGTTGGGGGATCCACATTTCCTGATCCCTGGTCCTTTAACTCCAATGTTAAAAATTAGGAAGATATTATCCAAAAAATGAGTAATAGTAACTGGTTATCAAAAGTACATTCTGAATGCTGATGCATCCATGCATTTAAAGGAGTATTCATAATGAAAATACAGCAGAACAGGGACGTTCTTATCCGGATAGCCGTAATTAAAAGTACAGATTGATGATGGGAAGTGTGCTTGCTGGCTTTTGGCTCTGCCCTGGCCTTTTTTCCCTGCTCATGGAGGGGTACAAAGTGCTGTTGCTTATTTTCGCTTCCTATCCCACCCTGCCCGTCCCCTGTCAGCCTGTGTGTATTATTGTCCTTCCCATTTTAGTCCCCTCTGCACTGCAAGGGTAGGGTGCTGTGGGCTGGCTGTGTTAGGCTGTGTGGTTCCTGTCATGTAGGCTGGCTGTGTTAGGCTCTGCGGTCCAGATGTGTGTGATAGTGTCTGGCTCTTTGTGTGGGCTGGCAATGTTAGGTTCTGCAGTTCCTGTCATGTAGGCTGGCTGTGTTAGGCTCTGCAGTTCCTGTCATGTGGGCTGGCTGTGTTAGGCTCTGCAGTTCCTGTCATGTAGGCTGGCTGTGTTAGGCTCTTTGTGTGGGCTGGCTGTGTCAGGCTCTGCGGTTCTTGTCATGTAGGCTGGCTGTTTTAGGCTCTGTGGTTCCTGTCATGTAGGCTGGCTGTGTTAGGCTCCGCGGTTCTTGTCATGTAGGCTGGCTGTGTTAGGCTCTTTGTATGGGCTGGCTGTGTCAGGCTCTGCGGTTCTTGTCATGTAGGCTGGCTGTGTTAGGCTCTTTGTATGGGCTGGCTGTGTTAGGCTCTTTGTGTGGGCTGGCTGTGTCAGGCTCTGCGGTTCTTGTCATGTAGGCTGGCTGTGTTAGGCTCTTTTTATGGGCTGGCTGTGTTAGGCTCCGCGGTTCTTGTCATGTAGGCCGGCTGTGTTAGGCTCTTTGTATGGGCTGGCTGTGTTAGGCTCTTTGTGTGGGCTGGCTGTGTTAGGCTCTTTGTGTGGGCTGGCTGTGTTAGGCTCTGCAGTTCCTGTCATGTAGGCTGGCTGTGTTAGGCTCTTTGTATGGGCTGGCTGTGTTAGGCTCTTTGTGTGGGCTGGCTGTGTCAGGCTCTGCGGTTCTTGTCATGTAGGCCGGCTGTGTTAGGCTCTTTGTATGGGCTGGCTGTGTTAGGCTCTGCGGTTCTTGTCATGTAGACTCTTCTTCTTTGCTGCTTCTACTGCTTCTTAATGACTTTTTCTGGTTTATTCCACTTTATTTTAAGGTTAAGTATAGCTATCTTGCATTAATTCCCACTGTATTTTAATAAAGTTGAAGTTCTCACAAGAGCTACTACAGCCACGTGGTAGCAGGAGTTCAGTACATGGATATGAAGAGAACCACTCACCAACCAGTTACATTTCAGCACACTACCATTACCACTAATGCTGATGCCGAGCCCTAAATCAGGCTGTCAATAGGGATCATTAATCTCCTTAAATGACATTTAAATGTAGATGTACAGGATGTAGGCAGAGTGGGTGAATGCGAATCGACTCTGTGGGCGTGGGGGGTGTCGGATGCTCTGTCTTGAAATGAAATGCTTGTTTCATTGCCATATTTTGTCTGCTGCATAAAGGAGATGCTAACAACAAATGAGCAGCTGAAATAATCAATGCAGAGGTGTCTGGGTGGAGTGCGGGAGTGTGTTTGTGTGTGGGTGGGTGTGGTCGTGCCTGCAGGTGTGCATGTGGTCGTGCGTACGGGTGTGGCTGTGTGTGTGTAGGTGGGTGTGGTCGTGCATGCAGGTGTGGGTGCAGGTAAGCATGCGGGTGTGACCGTGTGAGTGCAGGTGCGCTCCTTCCACCTCGCACTGCAGCCTCCTCTCCCCTCTGTCAAACCCGACATGCTCTGAATGAATAAGATGTTGACTGCGACGCGTTTTCCCTCTGCCCCTCATACACAATTCCTTCCACTTGTTCCGTTTCATCACGGCCGGGGCTTTCAGACCTTCTCCTCGACTCCCCCTGACTCTCTTCTCCCTTTTTTCATGCTCCTCCCCTGCACTTACACACTCGTATCTGAACATTTGACAATGCTTCACTCCTTGTCAGTCTTCCTAGCTGGCTGCGATAGCATCGTCTCCCTCAGTCACTTCCCAGCAGCTTTCAGAGCGTCAGTCTGTGCTCGTGCTGCACATTTTCCTCTATTGTAGGAGACTAAGGCACAGACAGACATGCTGAAAACCCACATTTCACTGCCCTCGCTCTCTGCTGTAAAACATTCCCTTTGATCTGCTCCTCATGTCTGCTCGTCTTGGCTAATTCCTTTTTCTGTTTTACCTTTTTTCCTCCTTTCTTCTTCCCTTGTCCCCTCTTTTTCCCCCCTATCCCAGTAGATTTTTAATTTTTTTTTTTTGGATCCTGCAACATTCCCCGGATCAGGAAGGAAACCGCTACTAAAAATTCTTTTACTCAATTTTTTATCTAAAAAACCTTTTTAATCTAAAGCAGTGTATCCCCAATCCGGTTCTTAGGGGCCCACGTTTTTGCTCCCTGTGAACTCCAAGCCAGTCAGTCCACTTTTTTGCCTACTGGGAGCTGAGAGGGAGCAAAAATATGGACTGTCTGTGGGTCCCTGAGGACTAGATTGGGAAACATTGATCTAAAGGGATGTTTTCAGAAGGAAAACAGATGTATGACTACAGACAGACTGGAAGCCTGTAGGGAGGCTGGATTATGGCACATGTTATGACAACACCACGCTGGGCACAGGCTCTATGTATCATGGTAGTCTCTCTAAGCCGTGCTCTGGGGCTTACACTGGTGGCAAAGCCTTTTGGGAGTCTGCTGGCCAGTCTGTGGGTCTTCTGAGAAAAACGCTCAACCTCGCCATAGCAAGGCCGACGTCATGGCGGCTGCCCCGCGTGGCCTCATCGCGGAGCCGGCCGGCCAAGACAGGCCGCGGAGGGTCATCGGATAAGGGCAGATATGGCTGATGGAGCCTTAAAAGCTGTCTCCTTAACACGGGGGTGGGGATGGGAGTGTGGGTGGCAGCAGTTAGAGAAATTCCACAGCAGCCAGCGAATCCCCGGGCTTTAGCTGTACTGTGGACCTTCTGCGGGATTTGGTGTTTCCTTTATTTACTTTAAGTTGTTGGGAATTGTGTTTAAAAAAAAAACACGGATTTCCTTGGCTCGCTTGGACCCGCGGTGTTCCTCCCCCCACCCCCCCACAAGCTGACGTTTAGCATGTGCCAAGGAGTTTATGTAGTTATTTATTTATTTTTAGCTCAGTCCATTTGACATCTGGGTCATTCCACTCTCCTGGATGCCTGGACTTTTGTCCTGTTTGCACTGGCCAGCTGAGCAAGAACATTTCACTCCGCAGGCTGGCTTTGTGCAGCCGGGGTTACTGACCACAGCGCCCCACTGTGGACAGAAAAGCAGAAGAAATCGCTAACCCCTGATTGTTAGCGCTTCTGGCAGGACTCTGCGGGTGGCGGGGGTCACAGTATTAAGGCGGCTTCCTGTCCTTCAGATCTGCCAATGCGACGGGGCGGTCTGCCCCTGCTGTAACTCTGGGCACATTTCACATGCACCGTTATACGGTTGGGGGGCGGGGGGGACTGTGTCGTAATGTCTCCATGATGTCACAAGTGATGTCACACGCGATCACTGGCAGGTCACCTCTGCCACAGGGGGTCCATACTTCAGCACTTCGAAAGAACCCCCAGCCACACCATGTTTTTTCTAGATAAACATCTATGAAAAACCAATTCTCATGCTGCTGGGAGCGGCTGACAAAGCCTTGCACACAGCGGTATAAAACGCAGAGCTGAGCATGGGTGCAGACCGGCCGGCTGCAGGACCGCGGCGTGGCGGGTCCCGTGGAGATCCTCTCAGACACCTGCTAAAGCATTACGGAAACCCCCACTCTGTGTTCCCCCCCACCCCGCCCGGCACGCAGACTGCTCTGACATCCAAATCATCAGCTGCTCCTGCGACCTGCTCCTGTCTGACCCCTTTAGGCAGCCTCTCCCTCAGGGCTGGAGGAGGATGTGACACACCATTCCCGGGGATTCACACTCTTTCTCCTTTTTTCCCCATCCTTTTTTCCCCATAGCCTGTCATAATAGAGCTGAAGAGTGCTCCTGTGGGCTGTTTGAGTCGGTCATACATATGTATTTTCCGTACAGGAGTTGTTTACTCGTCAGCAGAATCATCTCTGAAGTTGTCGGCACACTGATTAAGCCTGCACATTTTTAAGTGTCGTGGCCAGGCACAATGCACACGTATGTGTGTCTGCAGTGGTGTGCGTGTTTGGGCGTGTGCATGCGTGTTTGTGCGTGTGCATGTGTGTTTGTGCGTGCGCATGCACGCGCCCCCGTACAGCTGTTTAACCACCCAGCACACGTACTCTGCCCATCTCTGCCTTTCAGTTTCTCATTTAGGGGAGGGAGAGCGAAAGAAAGAGAGAGGCAGATGGAGGGAAGCGGGAGGAGGGGATGGGAGGGTTGGGGGGAGATTTATGAACCTATTGGAATGTAATTTGGAGCCAGAAATTACTGTTTGGGCCGAGCGAGGTTTAGATTCACCGGAGCCTGAGTCCGCACACTGACTGACGAACAGACAGACTTATGGCTGACAGTGCCAGACGAGCGCTGTAATCTGTGTGTGTGTGTGTGTGTGTGTGTGTGTGTGTGTGTGCACATGCCTGTGCTTCCTCCTCTCCCGCGACCTGTCAGTGTTTGTTTCTAGGCTCCGGTAAATAACGGCCGGCCTGAGGCAACCTATCCCACAACAGACTGTAAACCGTGAAGATGTGCAGCTTTTATTGCTCGTATTTATTAGCTCATTCTATTATTAAAATAATAACAGCCCCGTAACTCTACCTCCTCAGGATTTTATTTTTCTGTTTGTCCTGGGCGTCCCGGGCGTGTCGCGGAGAGGCTGCCTTAAGGCTGCTCTTTGTCTCTCCTCCCCCGCAGCAGTGAGGAAATGGCAAAGCCCGGGTCAAACAAAATCTGATGCCGACATCAACATAAATCCAGCGGGCCTTTCCCGCGGTCGGCGCCTGCTCTGCTCTCTCACTCGCTTGCTTTGCGTACTGCAGCGGGAAAAACCAGACATGCAGTTTACACCCCCCCCCACACACACACACACACAGACCCTCACTGTACACTGTCAATCAGCAGCAGGAGAAGGGGAGGTGGCGGAGGGTGGTTGGGAAGGTGAGGTAAACAGAGCCACTTCACGTGTGTCTCTGACATCATCAGCTCCCTTAACACAGATGATGTGCAGTGTTGTGGCTGCTGACTGTTGCGCTACAGTTCCAGCGAGCGCAGTGCCAAGTTATTCACGCTAATGACTCATACACCCCATGCATTCATTCGGCCACATGCTGATCCGATAAATAACGCAGGTGAGTTAAGGTGTTTAATGCCCCAAACCAAATCCATGTTTTGGGAGGTGGTGTTCACTGGACAGGGTCTCCTCAGTAACCCAATCTGTGGTTGCTTTGGGATTGTGGAGTCTTCTCAGTAACCCAATCTGCGTTTGTTTAGGAAGGATAGGGTCTTCTCAGTAACCCAGTCCGGAAGTGTTTTGGGAGGGCAGGATCTCCTCAGCAACTCGTTGTTTGGGAGGGTGGCGCTCGCCGGGTGGTATTTCCTCAGTAACACACTCTTCTGTTGTTTGGGAGGGTGGCGCTCGCAGGGCGGTATCTCCTCAGTACCACACTCTTCTGTTGTTTGGGAGGGTGGCGCTCGCAGGGCGGTATCTCCTCAGTACCACACTCTTCTGTTGTTTGGGAGGGTGGCGCTCGCAGGGCGGTATCTCCTCAGTACCACACTCTTCTGTTGTTTGGG
>JAODKL010000002.1:8631172-8642086 GCA_026780765.1 Petrocephalus schoutedeni
GGGGGGGGGGGGGGGGGGGGGGGGGGGGGGTCAGCCTTTAATCTGACCTGTCCGTGGGGCACATTTGTATGGGACGCTATTAGCATCACAGGGGGTCCCAAGGTCATGGGCGCGGAAGGGGTATCGGAAGGGATCCAAGGGGCAGGCCGGGCTAGCCTGCTGGGAACGCCTACGAGCCCTTTAAGGGTAGCGGTATGCATGAGGCCCTGTTCAGAGTGCTCATTGTGTTCGCTATGCTTGCCGCGCTCAGTGTGTCCAGTGTGCTCACTGTGCTCGGCCGGCATGCTCACTGTGCTCAGTGTGCCTGGCGTGCTCAGTGTGCTCGTCTGTCAGCTACATTACGAGGCTGCCGCCAGGATCCAGTATTAATTAGCTGTGGCGCCTGGCAGTGGGGCCGGCGAGCGGAGCAGGCCGCTGCGGGAGGATGTGAGTAGACTGTCAAAGGAGCAACACACAGCGGCCATTCAGGGGGAGCCGGGGGGGGGGGCAGCAGGGCCAGGCACGGACCCCTCTCCCCCGCTCCTCTGTAATAAGCGGGCTTTTAGAGGGGTTAATTAAGAGGAACCCCTGTGCTTTATGATGTGCGGTTTTTACTCTGCCCTCACTTCGCCTGTCTCTGAATGATTGAGCCCCCCCCATCACCATGAGCAACGGGCACTCATTGTGTGAATGAACCCCCCCCCCCCCACCTGTCATACTTAAAATATTCTCCTTCCCCTTTTTAAGGTTCCTCAGCACCTGTCAGATGCTCCAGTCTCCAGTCAGCCTTCCACTCTGCCGTGCCACTTCACCCATTCCTGACCTGCTGCCTAGCATCCTGGGTGCGTGGGGGGTGTGGGGGAGGGGGTTCAGGGGCAGGGACTCGGAAGGCGAAGGCCTGGGACGGGGTGGGCACTGAGATCAGCATCCACTGAGGTGCCGACATGGAGTGCTGTAGACGTTTGCCCCAGTAATGAAGAACGGCCCGTCTTATTAGCTGATTGCCGTCTTACTGGCACTGCAGCGTTTATGTTCAAAAGTCCTGTGCGTGTGTGTGTGCGTGTGTGTGTGCATGCGGGTGTGTATGCGCGTGCGAGCGCACGCGGGTGTGTATGCATGGGTTATGTGTATATAATACATTGTGGGGACATTTTGACATGTTATTTTGGTCCCCAGAAGGGGAAACCCATTTTTATAAAAAATTAAAAATATCGAGTCTTGTAAAAGTAAGGGCTGGATAGGGGTTAAGGTTGTTAAAGTTGGGATTAGGGTTTTACAAATGAATGGAGAGTCCCCGCAAAGATTTGAATTCAAACGTGTGTGTGTGTGTGACGGTCCAATCAAAGTGCCCTCTTGGTTACCTTCCCGCATGGGTTGGCTTGACTCGGCACAGCAGTGTGCTGCACACGGTGCCTGAGTCACAAAGTCCAGGCCTGCCTGTAGCTCACCAAGGCCCGGGGAGAACACAGAGAGTGCCAGCTAAAAGCACCGCTTGACCCGCACCTGTCCTGGAGCAGTAGCCACAGTCAGTGGATCCGCTGCCTACTTTTTGATTCTGCACCTTATTTGGTTTGGGACGTGCCACTCAGGCAGCACGCAGTAAATGGTAATCCATCTTTCCAGAGGGGTCTGTAACGGTCGGACCCAGTGGCTCAGAGGCTTCATGGTGCATCATCGTGGCATCTGCTACTCTTTACCATGCCACACCTGACGCTTGATCGTTTGTGACTGACAGACTGGCGTCACTAAATGGCTGATAGCCACGCCTGGAGCTCCCACGAGCCATTAGCATTTTATTAATACACAGGCACTGTCCAAAACACAGCCGCACTCTCAGTGCCCTGAGGAGGGTGCTGCAAAGGGGCACATGCTTGCACATGTGGCCTGATGGATTTCATGCGCCATTTCTCAGCTGCAGTAATTTCCCGCTCTCACTTCACCCCTTTCATCTCCTCCTCACTCGCTCTCTAACGAATCAAGAAAATGCCATAAACTGGATTTTTCTGTCCCACCCCCCTTGCCCAGCCCTGAATACTGCTTTGTTTGTCTGGGTCTCCGTCTGCTCTTCTCTTTGTACCGCAAATTCCTTCCATCCCCCATGGGCTGCGTTTCTACCCTGTGCCTTGAACCCACACTTCCCTGTCTCTCCTCTTTGTATTCTCTCCTCCTTCCTGCCTGTAAGCATCTGGTTCTCTCTGCCCCCATAACACCCTGCTTCACTCTGCACCTCTTTATCACTGCTCACATAGCACCCTACTTCATTCTGCCTCTTTATCTCTGCCCCATAGCACCCTGCTTCACTCTGCCTCTCTTTATCTCTGCACCCATAGCACCCTGCTTCACTCTGCCTCTTTATCTCCACCCCCATAGCACCCTGCTTCACTCTGCCTCTCTTTATCTCTGCACCCATAGCACCCTGCTTCACTATGCCTCTCTTTATCTCTGCACCCATAGCACCCTGCTTCACTATGCCTCTTTATCTCCGCCCCCATAGCACCCTGCTTCACTCTGCCACTTTATCTCTGTCCCTATAGCACCCTGCTTCACTCTGCCTCTCTTTATCTCTGCACCCATAGCACCCTGCTTCACTCTGCCTCTTTCTGTCCCTATAGCACCCTGCTTCACTCTGCCTATCTTTATCTCTGCACCCATAGCACCCTGCTTCACTCTGCCTCCCTTTATCTGCACCCATAGCACCCTGCTTCACTCTGCCTCTTTATCTCTGTCCCTATAGCACTCTGCTTCACTATGCCTCTCGTTATCTCTGCACCCATAGCACCCTGCTTCACTATGCCTCTTTATCTCCGCCCCCATAGCACCCTGCTTCACTTTGCCTCTCTTTATCTCTGCACCCATAGCACCCTGCTTCACTCTGCCACTTTATCTCTGTCCCTATAGCACCCTGCTTCACTCTGCCTCTCCAGCTCTGTACCCACAGCATCCTACTTCACTCTGCCTCTCTGTCTGCACCCACAACACCCTGCTTCACTCTGCCTCTCTTTATCTCTGCACCCATAGCACCCTACTTCACTCTGCCTCTGTTTTTCTGCACCCACAGCATCCTGCTTCACTCTGCCTCTCTTTATCTGTGCACCCATAGCACACTGCTTCAATCTGCCTCATTATCTCTGTCCCTATAGCACCCTGCTTCACTCTGCCTATCTTTATCTCTGCAGCCATAGCACCCTGCATCATTCTGCCTCTATATCTCTGCAACCATAGCACCCTGCATCATTCTGCCTCTATATCTCTGCACCCATAGCACCCTGCTTCACACTGCCTCTCCTTATCTCAGTACCCATAGCACCCTGCTTCACTCTGCCTATCTTTATCTCTGCACCCATAGCACCCGACTTCACTCTGCCTCTCTATTTCTGCACCCACAGCACCCTGCTTCACTCTGCCTCTCTTTATCTCTGCACCCATAGCACCCTGCTTCACTATTCCTCTCTTTATCTCTGCACCCATAGCACCCTGCTTCACTCTGCCTCTTTATCTCTGTCCCTATAGCACTCTGCTTCACTCTGCCTCTTTTTATCTCTGCAACCACTGCACCCTGCATCATTCTGCCTCTATATCTCTGCACCCATAGCACCCTGCTTCACTCTGCCTCTTCATCTCCGCCCCCATATTACCCTGCTTCACACTGCCTCTCTTTATCTCTGTACCCATAGCACCCTGTTTCACTCTGCCTATCTTTATCTCTGCACCCATAGCACCCGACTTCACTCTGCCTCTCTATTTCTGCACCCACAGCACCCTGCTTCACTCTGCCTCTCTTTATCTCTGCACCCATAGCACCCTGCTTCACTCTGCCTATCTTTATCTCTGCACCCACTGCACCCTGCTTCACTGCTATCCATTTTTACCTGCTTTGCTCTCTGACGGTCATGTTTCTCTCTGTCTCCTTTTCTCCTACACTTGTTTCTTCTCTTTTCCTTTTCTGCCCTTCTCCCTCTCTGCTCTTTATTTGATAACACCCTGTGGCATAGGCTCCCCCCCTCCCTCCCTCAGTCACTGTAAATGATGCGCTAACTGGAAATAAACAGCCAATTTAGGTGCTGGATCCTTCGCCTCCCCTCCTCACCGGCTGTCCCTCACAGGTACAGCATGAGGCATGAGGTCATCTCCTTGGCTGATGCCGGCATACCATCCCGTTAGAATAACTCGCAGACTTTTGGGCGACACGCTACTTATGACATTTTTCATTTTTTGGCACCTTCATCTAAAGACAGGAGTGGCTTCAGATTATTTTCAGGGGGGGGGGGGTTAAAGGGAAAAAAATAAGGCTGTCACCTCTGGCTTTCTGTTACATTTTCTTCAATTGCATCAATAATTATGGCTTGTTGTTTATCCAGAAAAATAGGGAACCACAGTACATTGAGCTCATTTCTACTAATCTAAAACAAATCAGACACTTATGACCTCTTAATTTTGGTTTATTTTCCCAAAACACTGCACCATTTTATTAATATGCATACAGCACAATGGTCAAGACTTCAAAAACAAGGCTTCAAAACAGCTGTATTCTGTGGGTTCTGTTGCTAAGCAGCCTAACTCCTCCGTATCTGAGGCTCTCTGTGTCACGTCATGTTGTTTATTGTGCAAAGCTTACGTCACACTGAGGTTAGTTCATTGTCTCGTTTTAAAATTTCTGTAACACCTGAGCAGTGAAAATACTATTGGGATACAACTACAGACACAATGAGACCCTAGCATGTGTTACCATTACTTCAGGCTACAAGACAGTGTGCAAAAACTATACATGCCCATTTATCTCTTTAATTAAAAGTCAGTGTATACTATGGAGCAAAACATTTCCATGAGTTGGATTTGCCCGTGAACGCCCTCGTTTGAGAGGTTGCCAAAGATAACTCTAGTTGGAGAGCTTATACTCACCAGCTACCTGTTAGCCCATTAACTTTGACAGCCACCCAGCTTTATAGCGCCATACACAAAAACGTCTTGGGAACTATTTGTTACTATTTAAATGAATATGTGCATTTGGAACAGCCTTGCCCCCCTGTCCCACCATGTCTCCTGCACACCAAGTGACAGCATCACTTCATACCAGGAGATGCCGTCACCCCCCCAACAATAAAATGGCAGAGGAATGGGCTTCTCTGTCCATCTCTGTGTGTCTTAAGTTGTTTTTCCTGTTCCTATATCACAGCTCTTCCATCCACCTCACCTGTCAGCCCATCTCTCTGCCTTCCACTCCCGCCTGTTGTTACCTCTGAAAGTCTGCCATATGCAGCCTGGGAGGGTGAGCTCCTCCTGCACCCTTCCTCTCTCCGCTATCCCCCTTACCGTCACCACAGCCACAAATGCCCTCCACCCTGGGGCCCTCTAGTCTGTCCAGAGACCACCCGCCAGTGCTTCGCAATAACCGCCGATACTCCAATTCAATCTCCTCCTCTGAAATTATTTTCTGGATTTGAATAGGCCATGGCGTGCAGATTCCCATCCGCTGTTTCCGGAGTTGCACTCGCCGTGCCGGGGAGGCCATGATGCAAATCCGACCTCCGCGTGGAATGTGAATGTGAAGGATCCACCCAAACGCACAGCATCCATATATGGAGTGTCCCCCAGACTCGATACCGTGTTGATTGGGGGAGGTGGGTGTTTACTGCACGCCATTCAAATGGATGGAACAGCCCTCGATTTGTCACTGCGATGGACCTCGAGCAATAAAAAAAACAATAATAGCTGTGGAGAGACAAGACCGCTCTCTGTACATCAGGCGAGATGGACACAGAGTGCCCTTGGAGGCCGCGAACACAGCCTCACAGTCGGAGGGATTCTGCGTCCTGCACTGTTTTGACACGCCGGAGACGTCCGGGCTGAGTCAGGGCCGCTCCCGCCTAGGGGACGGAGCTCCCGCGACGTGCAGGGCCCAGCCGGCCGCGTCACGTGCGGCAGGGGGCTCACACTCTGACTGTGCCGTCTCCCTCGAGGGAGAGAAACCCGCTGCCAGACCACCCTGTGATCGCAAAGGTCAGCACAGGCCGTCCCTCCTTGCCTTCCCCTCGCTTTGTCTTTCCTTATTTCCGCCAGCACCGTCCTCCCGCGAACGCGGCGCAGGAGCCAGTCAGCAGAAAAGCCGGCCCAGCCACCCCCAGTGCTCTTTGTTTGCCCTGTTCCCGCCAGTGGCACTGACTGTCCTAGGATTGGAAACGTCCACCCTCTCGGGCGGCCTGAAACGCAGCACCAGACACGCACCGGGAACCACTGCTTTCCCGATCTCATCTAAAGCGCCGAACTGGAGCGTGTGCGATCTAGAGCTGCCGCCTGCGACAGCCTCCTGGCAGACGGTTAAATTACCCATCCTGTCGGGCCCCATCTCGTAACGCTTTGACACCTCCTTCCGCTTTCAGCAGTTTCTCCCGTAGCCATCTTACTTACTTCTTCATTTGTCTGTTCCCTATGTATGCCTGATTTCTATGAGCATAACTTTATTCTGTGGTGCGTATTTTGCCATCCTTAACTCTGGAGTGTTTTGTTGTAATCTGGGATGATTGAGCAAATGCTTAGTCTGTACTATAATAATCTAGGATTATACGGTGCTATTGCAAGCTTGTGTACGGTCCTAATCTTGTGCTGCAATGTGTGTAACAGTATAATCTGGCCTGGATCCACACAGTTTTACATACTTTATAATCTCAAACATTACAGCCCAGTGTTTGTTTAAGCATCGAGCTGAGATGTTTACAAAATCTGCATTCTCATACTGAATTCTCTATAAGAAATGAGAAAAGGCAGAATAGGCAGAATCGTAATGGTGCCCAGCTGAAATTCGGAGCAGAAAACTCTTCTATCTTGACAACTTACAGTGACCTTGGAGAAAATGTGATTCTGGCTTGATATTGATATTTTCTCAAGCAGAGTTTTTATCTTGTGTTTGTTAGATAGTCCAAAACACATCTTGTTCTGAATCAAGATGTCTCATGTTAGGTCTGTGTGAAAATGCCCGGGAGCCATATAATCCAGGGGCTGGTTTTTCCGAAGCTGCCTCTAACCATGGCTCACATACTATTTTTAAACAGGAAAAAATACTAATAATTTTAACAATATACTGTCCCAAAGGAATTTATCTGACATACTTTAATAAGGGAGGCATCCTCATCTAAAAATGCTTTAGTGAGTATAGGATTCATGTTAACAAAAAGTGGAAGCTTGGGGCTTGATTAATCTGAACAAATTAAACTGAAAAATCTTCAACAATTGAACTATTTCCCAGGCTGCAGATGCTAAACAAATACTATTTGGAGAAAATTGGATTTCCAATTAAAGGACTGAGAGAATATTACCAGAGATGATATAAAATGTCGCTGGGAGTTTGACACATTATTGCCTGCCAGATAAAGCAGAGGGGGAGCTCTGTGCTTTCCTTATGGCCCGGTGGCACTCTCTCCAACTGGCCCCGCACTGGTGTCATCCTCATCTCCCTGGGCTGTGTGACCAGTGTCTTAATCTGACAGCCTCGGATGACTCACATACTCGTGTGGCAATGTGGCCCTTGGGCACGGTGCTGTCCGTACACGCTGTGACCTGGGGGGGGCCCACGCGCGGCTCTGCGGCGTCTCCCAGTGCACGGGCGCGTGCGATGCTGCAGTAAGCGCGAGGCCGGGGACGTCGCGGCCACTGTGGCCTAAGTATTAATGAGCGGAGTGCAGACTCTGCTCGGCGGCACAGGCCGTGACGCCGCGCTGCACGCGTGTTCCCGCGGCCGTCGGCGGGAGCTGGCCAGGACCCCGCTTCTCCTGGCCCAGCAACTCTGCCCTACTGGCAACCAGCTGTCTCCCAGCAAGAGGGACGGACAGGACTGGAAGAGTACAGCACCGCAACCTCCCTCCCGCAGGCCTTGGCCTTTGTCCTGTCCCTCTATCCCTCCTTCTTTCTGGCCACGGCTGTCGGAAAAGTGAGCGTCAGGGCTGTAGGCCAGGAGATGGAGAGGAGCAATGGACAGAGGAAGTGGGGGCAGACGGACAGCGAGGGCTGTGAGGGTAGGTGGCGTTTGCGCCTGACTGCTGACTGTGAGCACTGGCACAGCTGGCCAGGTCAGCAGCCACCAAGTGTAAAAGCTGTACTGGTATTGATGAGGCACATTATAAAGAAAATCCCCTTCAGGCGACATCACTGTGTCTGCCGGCTCGGTAAAGGTCAGCTGGCTAACGGGCCTCCCTTCACGTCCGTCTTCTCCATTTATCTCTGCCACTCCGCGCCTGTGCCATGCCTGCCCCGGCTCTTTGTAAACACACTGACAACTTATTACCGTCACCGTTCGTTATACTCCACTGGCATTCCTCCACTGTAAAGATATGAGGAGGATTATACTCGGGAAATAAATTGGTTCACTCCAGTGTTCAGCGGTAACTTAAAAGTCAGTGTCAGGGTGGGGAATTATGTGTCTCCGAGGACAGTTTCTCTGACTGAGCCTTAATAATCCAAACATGCGCGGCCGCGCAGACGCTGGCACGGCTGTCTGAAGCGGAGAGGAGCCATGCAACTGGGGCTGGCAGTATCTTACAGCTTTTATACTGTGTATCGTAAGAATGCACATAATTATGTCTTTGTGTGAGATTAACAGTTTCAGCAGATAAGGCAGGCTTGTGCATTATTATCCTGTCCAAAAGGATGGGAGTGACATTGCACTGAAACTTTCCAGTGACGGGTCGGTACGGGCGTCAGGTGGGGCCCCGCGGCGGCGATCCGCTTAATTTTCGGGCCCCGCGGTCTGCGAGCTGCTCCCCATCGCGCCGGAGCGGCAGCCTTGTCGGGGGACATGGGGAGGTGCGGGCGCGGGCACTTCGGGGTGCCCGGGCGGGCTGGAGCCGCTGTGACCTGTCACCCCGCACTCCATTAGCCTGCTCCGTCCGGCACTTTACCGCGGTGTAAGAGCACGGAAATACAAAATAAAGTGAGAAATACCTGCCTGCGTATGCAGCTCGCAAATAGCCCGCTTACCCGCGAATCAACTTAACACAACGCTGTTGTATCTAGAATTAATATTTTGTTGTGGGTCTGATATTATTTTGTAGCCGCGAAGAATGTGCCACTTTGGACTGAATTAATTTAGAATTAAACGAATGCATCTGTAACAGCATCACGTATTCCGTAACCTGACAGGCAGACGCCGGTAAGGAATCTTTCTGAAATAAGTGCGGAGATGCTCCTACCTCCTTAGAAACGGCCCCGCCGCGCTCCCGTCCTCCTCAGCCGCGGAGCCGATCGCCTTTCCTCCCGCGCTCCTCCGAGCCCCTCCGAGCCCGAGCTGGCGGCTCCACAGCGGACGCCGGAGCGCTTCGGCTCAGCTGTAATTCCCGACCGAGTCGGCGGCGCTCTTACGCTCCTGCGTGTCCGTCAGCAGTTCGCCCTCTGCCAGCGCCGGCATCGCTCTCCGCCCGGCGGAGCGCAGCACTCACCGATTCGCAGTGTTTACAGGAGCAACTTCTCACTTACAGCCGCATTGTCACGGATTTCATTCTTTGGGGGGCGACACACCCCATATTCCCCTTCCGGGAGTCCCCCGAAACCAAGTGGCTTTAGTCTGATCTATTACTGTTTTATAATATTAATTTGAGAAGAGTTTGATTTCTATTCCGGCTGTTCCTCGCTTCCCCGCACGGCTGAGTCTGTGGGGCTCGGGATGGAGGGAGCGGGGACGCGCCGGTGGGAGGGGGCAGCGCCAGAGGAGGAGGGCGCACGGGTTCCTAGCCGGTGGAGGAGATGGAGCCGCCGGCGTGATGCCTTCCCTAGTTAGGGCTGGAGCCGGAGTCTGTGCCTGTGTTCATTCATGTGCATTGATCGCTGACGACGGGTTAAGTGAACGTTAGCACATGTTAAAAATGAAGCAGCGGATGACACCTACACTGCTGCGTGATGTAGCGACTCTGCATCTACACCCAACTTCATGGCAGTAGTTTGTTTTTAGGAAGCTGTCACTGCGCCATAACACTCCTTAGGTGTTACATAGGGCATATTCTGCAATTTAATCTGCCTGTAAGCCTGCGAAGCGTGTGTTGGCAAATGCCTTACTAATGTGTGAAATCATATGTATTATATTTATTGTCTTTGTTGCAGCGGTTTTTAAAAATCCTGGTATGTTTAGACCGCTGTCTGTTATTAGCAGTGTGGTTCTGATTAAGAGCTATCGCCAAGGAAAATCAAAATCGGGTAAGGAGCCAGACTCAGTCCTCGCCCGGTCAATGCGCAGGACTCGGAGCTGGCTGTGTAAACACACACTGTGTGGGTGTGTCTGCGCGCCGGCCAGTCCTGTCGCGGTGTGCGAGGAGCCCGCTGCTCCTGCGTGCAGATCCCCGTAGCGTGTGCCATCGCTTAACACCATGTGTGTGTGGCAGCCATACAGCGGGCTGCGGAGAGCGTCAGACAAACTGCATGCCAGCAGCAGAGGGCCCTGTGTGCCGGTCTGGGGGTGGCATCGCCGTAGCGGACCTGGGCTGTACAGCGTGAGGACAGCACCAGCCCTAAATAACTTTAGCAAAAGATATATAACAATGAAATAAATAAAACCAGCCATCAGTCTCGCATATGGCTTATCGTGTGCAAGGATGCTGGGAAAATAAAATTACGGTAATGGAAAAATAAGACGAATACCTGGCATATAGTCCAGTATAATTCTGCTTAAAAGCAATTAATGAGAAATGAAGGAATTAACGGCATGCCCACCTTCTCACCCCCCCCCCCCAACTACCTCTTCACCCCCATCTGATTGTTTTTCTGAAACTGTTTCCCGACCATGTTGATGAAGCTGAGGAGGGAAAAAAAATGAAGGAATTGGATTTTGCATTTAATTTTTGTTCTTGCTCTGGGGAAGCAGTTCGACACCCAAATGGAAAGTGCAGCGTAATTGAAAGCTGGGACACGGCAGCTCGCGGAGGCCCTGGCCGCGGCGGGAAGCGGGGGGGGGGGGGG
>JAODKL010000002.1:8642092-8655252 GCA_026780765.1 Petrocephalus schoutedeni
GGAGGCCCGGGCCGGGGGGGGAAGGGGGGGGGGGGGGGGGTGGTTAGGGAGGGAGGAGAGATTGCGTGATGTTTTTGGGAAAACAGGTGGCACTGGGACAGAGGGACTGGTACAAAGAAAGCAGAGGTCGTTAGGCCCACGAGGGAAGACCGTGGAGGGCCTGAGGCAAGGGGCACCTCGCAACTTTGCAGGCTGCCGCTTATTTAACCCACTTATTACAATCACACACTGTCGAGGATCGAAACGGCTTTAGCAAACAGGCATTGCTCATTCTCTGCACACATATTGTTTACTTCTGCAAATATATTACAATATATAATCAGTACTAATACCACTATAGCCATTAGAATTAGCATGGCATACCAGTTTGTCATGAGTAAACTGCAGAATTCGCATTTTAGGTCAGAATTCACACTCCCGCAACAGGAACACGGCACAACACGACAGCAGTGAGAGTCTCCTGGAGCGCGAGCAGAGCCTGGCTGGAGAGCGGCCCCTCCACTCCCGGAACATCTCCTCCTCTGCATGCCACTCTAACATCCCCAGCCTCTCTAACAGTGACTCTTTGTCACCAAACCCACAAGTCTGCCTGTACTGGCTGTATTCTCTCTCTTTCCTTAAACTCCGTCCAGCTCTTTCCCTTCCCACACCCCCCCCCCCCCCCCACCTACCTCGCCATCCCTTCCCATCCCACTACTTGCCCCAGTTTGAGATGGTCGCCCTAGAACATGCCCAGCCCCATCTTCACACCCTCGTTTCCTTACCTCTAGTGGCACTGAGAACCTTTGGACCAACTCTCTCTTTATTCTTGTCTTCGAAAATCTAGCAGTTTCTCTTCCTTTTGCCAATCTCTCTCTCTCTCTCTCTCTCTCTCCCTCTCTCTCTGTGAATTTTCCCTCTCCCCCTTGGCCCTCCCTCCCTCTCTCCGTTCTCCCCCCTTTCTTTCTCTCCCCCCTTCAGCCTCTGTCAGGTGATGAGGGATTCTCTGTTTGATGCTTAGGAGGTGCTCTTTCTCAGTTGTGCCGAGCAGTGCAGAGTTTCCTGGATGACTTTCACCGGTGACAGGTGAAAAAATCGTGTTGTTTTTTGTAGGTTTGCTTTTTTTTCCAGATTTCCTTATTGCTCTTTCTCCCAGGTGGTTAGAAGCGGTACGCAAACACACACACATACACAGAATATTTATTATGCAGTTGTTTTCTTCTGAGTAACACCATTTTTCCTTTCTATGCTTGCATGCCCCCCATCCACAAAAGCCAATACATTTCCATGTAGTTAAAATACACTCAAAGGCCATTTTAGATTCACCTTACTGGTGCTTTTGCCTCCAAAACTTTAAGAGTAGGTGAGTTGTTTGTTTAGAGAGACCATTCTCTACACTACTGCAGAACTCAGCTGTTATTTTTGTGCAGTTGTGGGTATCCTGTCAGCTTTAACAAATCTGGCCATTCTCCTATGACCTCTCTCATTAGCGAGGTGTTTTCGGCCACAGAAATGCCAGTGACTGGATGTGTTTTGTTCGGTGCCATTCTCAGTTACCTCTGGTCATGGTGGAGTGTGAATGTCACGGGCAGGTGGCTGTTTCTGAGACGCTGTGTGCACCTCGCCTGGTACCGACAATCACGCCGTGTCCAAAATCGCTTAGATCACACATTTTAATGTTCTCATGCTCTGCCGAATAATACGTGACCCTCTTGACGCTGCCCGTGTTTTGCATATATAGAGCTGCAGCTGTGATTTGCTGTTTGGATGAGCAGTTTGCGTTAGAAAGCAGCTATATCTGATTACCTGGCTGCTGAGTGTACTTTGTATGTGTTTCGTTGCATCTGGTGGAAGCCTATAAAATTTCTAATAATACTCTACAGATGCTCCTCGCTTTACGATGGTTTGACTAGTTGTTATTTCGGCTTTTGATCTGTTCCTGGGATAGCGATATGCCTTACGATACTTTCTTCTAATGCCGGGCATCCATGCAGCCGTGCTTCCACTATGCGTGTTACACTTTCCTTACATTTGCAACTGCAACAGTATATGTTTTCTTATATTTTCATTTATGACATTCTCACCCTTTGTAGTTCATTCTGAATCTTCTTTTTGTGATTCATGGATATGCTTATGTTTTTAAATATCTAACATATCTTATTTTAATGATATCCTGACAAACCTGTGGCTGATCTTTTGTAATGAAAATAAAACAGATTTTGGTCAGATGTCTGCAGTGTGTTAGGCAGTGTGCATACTGGTGTGTCTGGCCTGTCTGCCTGAACCACAGCGTGCCACATCTCTGTTCAGCTCGCTGAGGGCTGGGCTGCCTCTTCTTGCCTGGCTCTGCCCTGCTTTCCCAGCGAGTCTCCATAGGTTTAGTATCTCTCTCAGCCTCCCAGGTACACATTCGCTGGCCTTTATTATACCGTAGTGCTGTACCTTTGCCAGGAGCTGGAGGGAACCTGACGTTTGCCTCCTGCTCATTTAAATGTTCCAGGGATAGTCTCAGTGGTTGTAAATCGTGAACATGCATCCTTTCCTCCGTGATCTGTAATTCTTATGGGGTGTGGGGCGAGCCCATGGCCCATCCCAGGAAGCATCCACACTACGCTAGGCATGTCCTGCATGTGTCAGAGTCTCGTTCCCAGCACCAGCGAGGCTCCACTGCTTATTCTGACTCAGGGCACCGTAGTGACTTTAATGAGACCAAATTGACTGGCCTTGTTGTTCACTGAGCTGTCTGAGATGAGCACAGATCTGAACAGCAGTGAAGCCAATGAACTGCATGCTGCCATTGTGCACAGCTCATGGGCTCCAGAGTCACTATGCCACTATGTTTTTTTTTTTATTAATTAATTTAGTCAAACGGAAATGGTAAATATATACTGCGTAATAGAAACTGTCCCGCACCACATTATAAGGATTTATTTACAGTACACTCTATGATGCCTCTTAGATTGGCTGATTCCAGACTGCTGTAAAAAGTGAATAGTTTGATGATAAGTGCAGCTAAATATAGTTTGATTCATAATTCAAGTAATTGAATCAGTGAATATTTAATACTGCATCCCTCATCAGCACCACATCAGTCTCCGCTGCCCGCTCGGCCCCACGATCAGCCTTATGGGTCAGCCCTAACGACAGTACCTAACCCCCTCCGCCTCCCTGCCCCTTGCCCCGTGTGGAAAGCCAGGCGGAGTGAGACAGATGGCGCCGTCCCCTGCCCGGGGTATCAGCATCTTACTGCCCTCTGTCTCCCTGGGCGCCCTGCTGCCGCCTCTGTTCCCCGCACCCTTCCCCCCTCACCTTCCCGCATACCGCCGGGGGGGTGGACATGCCGGCAGAGAACAGGCAGCGTGATCTTCCGCCTCTGTCTCGCCACGCAATTAGCTACATTTCAGTAACGAGGCTTTGGGCTTTGCGGTTGCCATGGTTACTTTGCCTCCGTGCCCACTCCCAGTCTGGGCGAGCGCGTTTGCGGGATCCGTGTCGCCTGCATGCGTGTGTGTGTGTAGGTGTGTGTGCTTGCATGTGCACCCATGCGTATGCTTGCGGGTGCATGTGCGTGTGAGTGTGTATGTGTGTGTGTGTGTGTGTCACAGCTGTGTGTCAGGCCTGCTGTGAGGGAGACCTCAGCCCAGCCTCTCCCAGCCCGTGTCGATGTGCCTGGCTGCCTGGGTCGCCGGCTGTTTCACTGCAATGCCGCTCATCCTTTCGCTTGTTTTATTGTTGACTGTGCGGCTAAATAAAAAGTATTATTAATTTCACACTGCAGTAATTCCGCACACGTGTGATATTACGGCAGCCACTGTAGCTGGTGGTTGCCACCCAGCCGAATCAGTGTATTATGTGAAATACCAAGCCCTGCATGTCTGGGAATTAGCACATGTGTGAATTCTGTATGTGTTCCAATATCTGTGTATTTCTCTGTTTTTCTGTCTGTATGTGCATCGGTGTATTTTTGTTTCTCCAAGCATGTCTCTGTTTTTCTATGTGTTGCGTGTTTCTCTGTGTCTGGCTCTGTGTTTGTGTGTCTATTCCTCTGTTTTTATGTGTTTCTGTGTTTCTCTCTGTGTTGCTGCATTTCTGAGTATGACTGTGTGTGTCTGTGGGTTTCTCTCTGTGTGTCTGTGTATTTCTTAGTGTGTTTCTGTGTGCCTGTGTGTATCTAAATGTCTGTGTGTTTCTCTGTTTCTGTTTCCTTGCTTCTCTCTGTGTTGTCTTTCTGCTTTTCTGTGTTTCTCTGTGTGTTTGTCTGTCTCTCTGTGTTTCTCTCCCATTTTCCCTGTGAGTATATGTATGCTTCCCCCCTGTGTATGAAGTTGTTTCCTGCCAGCCCCTCTCCCTCCCTGAATGTTGGCTTGGGTCCTGCACCAAGCCAGGGTGCCCGGCAGTGGTGACCACCCTCCGTAGGACTCACTGCCGGCATTGAGAGGACTGTGGTCACCGAGCAGTGACCTTATGCTGCTCTGAGTATCACTTCACGCAGGCTAGCTAGGACCCCTTTCACAGAATTAGTCTCCGGACACTTCAGGCTTTTAGTACGTAGTCGATGTCCTTGCTGTCCGAGTGATTTTGAATCAATTTTTGTTTGTTTGTTTGTTTTTTCAGCTAACAAGACCCTGCTGGGAGGAGGAGGAGGTAAGACCATGTTTTACGCATACTCTGCATCTGCCATCTCTGTCCATGTCTGCATTTGTGAGACGTGTTGCTGGAGCCGGGTGTGGGTTTGACAGAAGCTGGATTCCAGACAGATTGCTCAATTTTCCGAGAACTCTATCATGTGTAATACAATGTTATAGGGGTTTCTGGATGGGCCAGAGAACAGAACCATATGGCGTAGGGGGCTTGGCAGTGAGGAACAGAATAGGGAACAGGGTCCCTGTTCTGGGCTGGGCAGGCTGGGGTCAGGCTAACCTGACATAAACGGAAGTACAGGAACAAGAAAGTCGGACGCTAAGCACACCCCCACAAAGTCACCTAATGTCCACGCTGGATATGATGAATCAAATAATAGCAGGAATTAAAAATATAAAATGCTAGTAGCCTTCTTGAATTACATTCGCCACTTAAGGTAATTTTGTCTAACCAAATTAGCTTTAATCCTCATATTTACTATTGAAGAGTCATTTTTTTTCTGCTACTTCAACATTATTTTTCTATAATTTCAGTTTATGTCATGTGAGTTTATATATAATGGCCTTCCTGCCTATAATGCCATGTAAGTTATAATAAAAAATGGATAATTCCTCATATTCATTAATCAAAATTATGGACAAGCTTTTATGGAGGTCAGCGTCAGACGTCTGACAATTAAACCACTGAGAGGCATAAAGGCTCGGCGGAGATGGGAAGGTTGGGGCTTCCTGTGCTTTAGCGGGTAGCGCGCTGCTGCCGACAGGGTCTGTGTGTGTGTGTGTGTGCGTGTGTGTGTGTGTGCGTGTGTGTGTGTGCGTGCGTGCGTGCGTGTGTGTGCGCGCGCGGGTGCTTATATTTCAGTTATTATGCTCATTTACACCTGAAAGCTTTATACTATACTTCCCTGTCACCTTAAACAAACCACTCTAAATATATGTTAAGTGAAATAAGTGTAGATATTCTGATGTGTATAAATATATTTATTTATGCCCCACTCCAAGAACTTGACCCTGAAGAAAGTGGGGTCCCGGAGCAGAGGTGCTGATGTAATGTCCCTTATCAGACCATTCTGAACCGTGCCAGCGTGACCTTTGCTGGATTTAGAGGCGTCAGGTAAATTAAGGGCCATCTAACCAGCCTGCGCCCTGGTATTAAGTAGAGAGAAAAGGGTCGAGTTTGTTACACATCCCTGTCAGATAGACGTGATTGCTGGGGTGTGGTGACTACAGCCACTGTCCATCCACACCCAAAAACACAAAAGAATGTCACAGAGCGCTCACAGAAAGCCTTAGGACGCTTGCTTAATTCTGTAACAATGTTGCCAGTTTATTGGTTTCATAAGAAAAGTCCCTTGACAAGCAGTGTTTAACACATCTGCAGATATCTTCTGCACAGACATTTTCTTTGATTAAGTGTCATAATTTTTTTGACTGACTCATTCAGTCCTGTTCTTGCCATTTTGCTATTAATTATAATCAGGCTCATTGTCTCCCAAAGTGGTACTAAACACAAATGTTGGGCTTTTTATGTTATTTCAAAGGTGTGACTAATTAAAAAGCACCCAAATGACTGCTTGTCAGTGAACTTTGTAACTCCAAACAGCACGTTTATACACTATATTGCCAAAAGTATTGGGAGACCCCACCAAATCATTGAATTCAGGTGTTCCAATCACTTCCATGGCCACAAGTGTATAAAACCAAGCACCTAGGTATGCAGACTGCTCCTACAAACATTTGTGGAAGAATGACCCGCTCTCAGGAGCTCAGTGAATTCAAGCGTGATACCGTGATAGGACGCCACCTGTGCAATAAGTCCATTAGTGAAATTTCCTTGGTACTAAATATTCCAAGGTTCAGCTGTTGGTGGTCTTATAACAAAGTGGAAGCAATTGGGAGCAACGGCAACTCAGCCATGAAGTGGTAGATCACGTAAAATCACAGAGCGAGGACAGTGCATGCTGAGATGCACAGTGTGCAGAAGTCGCCAAATTTCTGCAGAGTCAATAGCTACAGACCTCCAAACTTCATGTAGACTTCAGATTAGCTCAGGAACATTGAGTAGAGAGCTTCATGGAATGCATTTCCATGGCTGAGTAGCTGCAGCCAAGCCTTACATCACCAAGTCCACTGCACAGCGTTGGATGCAATGGTGTAAAGCACATTGCCACTGGACTCTAGAGCAGTGGAGAAGTGTCCTCTGGAGTGACAAATCACACTTCTCTTGAAACTGTTATAGCTGCAAAAGGTGGGCCAACTCCATAGTAAAGCCTATGTATTAAGAATGGGATGTCATTAAAGTTCATGTGTGTGTAAAGGCAGGCGTCCCAATACTTTTGGCACTGGAGTATAACTATAATTTGTTTTTCAATTTATTACTACTTGAAATGAATGTTTTACTTGAAATTACCAGTTGTCTCTTATATAATTACATAATAAAAGAATAAAACAATGATTTTGGTAAGGAAACCAATAAGCATTCAGCAGGCGTCCCAGGACTTTCTGTGAGCGCTGTACTGCATTATATGGAGAGAGTATGTAAGCAGGCTTCCCCAAATCACGCCCCAAAATGGCCTGCTGGGTAACTGCAGGTCGGCCCCCTTGAAGCTGCAGCGTGTCCGCGGGGCGCGCCCTCGCTTCTTGGTCCGAGCTGGACCCCTGGCCAGCGGCGGCGGGGTGATGAAACGTCGCGTTCCTTTCCTAATTTTCATTTTTATGTATTTCTTAAAAGCCTTGGTGGTATAAGTTGACACTTAATTCTGCTAAAAGTTCCACAGTTTAAAAAAAAAATCACAGAGTGCAACTGCATTAGTTAGTTGGGTGTGGGACGGCTGGCCGGTGTGTGTCGCCGTGCTGCTGTCTGTGGCTTTCGCTGTGCCAGGGAGCCCGTGTGTGTGTGTGTGTGTGTGTCTGTCCCTATCAGGGTCTGTGTGTGTAATTTATGGGTGTGGAGTGCTGTGTAAATAAACAGTAATTTCTCAGTGTTGACTCAGTGCTTGGTGGGGGGTGTTAAGTGCCTGCCCGTGTGCTAATCAATATCAGTGATAAATCTGCAGCGCGAATTCCTACTCATCAGATCCGCCCCTCTCCTCCCTCTGCCAGCCTCCTAGCCCTCTGCCCCGCTGCTGCCTTTGCCCCTCCCCCTCCATTCCCTTCTTCTCTATAGTCCCTCTTCTATCCTTCTCTCTTTCTCCTTCGTTCAGTTTTCCCCCCTTTATTTGACCACTTTCCTCAGTGCATTAACTCACCCAGAGTAAAATAAAATGTAACACAAGCTCTAGTAAAACACCCCTGAAATTCAGCCGACAGCCCCAAGCTGCACCCAGCTCTGGTTTGTTGTCCATCCTACTGTCACTTCCTTGCACTTATTTCTTTTCATCACATTCCTCCTCCTCCTCCTCCTCCTCTCACTCCACGCCCCCCGCTTAACTCCTCACCTGCTCCGTTAAGGAGCAAGACAGGAACCTGGGTGCTAATTAGTCTGGGACTGATTGGGGAGCGGTTTAGGCTGCGCTGAGCGAGGGTGGCGGAAAGCACGCTCGCGATTTCAGGCGGCCGAGAATCAGCAGATGATGGACGTGAACGGCCTGGCTGTGGGTTGGGGAGGCGAGGGGAGTGGCAGGGCTGGCAAGGGGGTGTAGCGCTCTCACATCAGCCCCCCCCCCCCGCCCACGCCTCAGTGGGCCCGAACGCTCACCTCCTGCTGCCCCGACTAGCCATTCGTACTGGCTTTTCAATGTTTGCACACCAGCCGGGAGAAAAACCAAGATAAACCCCAGGACAGTTTACTAATATACAGCACTGCAGAATCGTCTAAGGCAGTCAAAGAAAACTGCGTTTGTGTGGGAGATCTTCAGGTTGGTGAAAAGCTATAAATTTACGTCTGTCAAAGTGTGCCAGCTTAGCCATTTCAAAACTGATTCTAAGGTCACCTCAGTATTTGCAGAAATTATACTACATACCCATGCATTTCTTGACTCAGCCAGCAGCATAACATGTTTGGCTAATCAATACCTCATCAAGTTATTTAACTAATTAAGTTAATTAAGTGAGCTAGTAATGAAATGGCTGGCATCCTCTGGGGAGGGGTTTGGGACCTGAGACCGTGTTCATCTAGCCATCTAACAAAATATCAGTAACTTTTTGAGAACAGATTTTTTTTTATTGGGTCACTATGAATTTGCATATATTCTAATGCTAAATTGTGCATTTTCTGTGCAAATATGCACTTTAAAGCAAATGACTTTAAACACTTTCTTTCTGGACCTTAGACTTTCGTTGGAATTAATGAAACAGAGGCTCCCTGAGTAGGTGGGCCTTCCTGCCAGGAAGAGCATCCAGTCATGTGACGGTGGCACTGCAGCACAAACTGCGTGTTCACCATTTCAGGTGAAGCCCCACTGCCCAGCGGCAGTGTTTTTTGACCCTCTTTTGGAGGGGATGTTGGTGCTGATGGGCACAGCATTCCCGGCCCAAGTTATATAACTGTGTCCAGTGAAAAGGGAAACGGAGAAGCCATTCAGAGAGAGAAACTTGCATTCATAGACAGGCATTTCAGATTTCCTATTGATTTTTTTTGAGAATCACAGTTTGTAAGCATTATAAATACTGTATGAGCTGCCTGTAAGGACAAGGCTTCTTTGAAGTACCTATGCATAACTGAGGGCAGCAGAGAACACAAATTAGCGCATTTAGAATGGTAGGCTGCCTCGAGGCCAGGGAGGAAGGCCGTGAAAGTGAAACGGCTGACGAGGGCCGGCGTTCAGGCGTCCGTCAGGCGCCGGCCTTGACAGGATGTAAGCCGCCCTCAAGTGCCCCCTAGAGGCCGGAAATGAGCTGCACTCAGCTGCACTTCCTGCAAGGGACTCAGAGGCTGGTGTGACGGATGTGCGGCCGTGGAGTGATGCCCCAGACCGACTGCCGGTCACCAGCAGGCACGTGCTGGTGCCCGTCACCAGGACGCCCATGTGAATGGGACCCACCAATCACGGGAGGCGGCATTTGTCAGCCCGCCAGCAGTAACCTTCTGGGGGAAGGTTTGCTGCCCACTAAGCACAGGCAGGCTGTCAGGCAGTCTCCCATTGGACGGTGCAGGCATTTGGGGCCCGAGGGCTGTGGCCCCCAGCCCACCAGCAGGCGCGCGAGCAGCTCACACCCGGCTGTGTCATGTCAGCACACTGTCGGGCTCCCCTCTCCGTCTCTGCGAGCTGTCCCGCGGCTTCTTTGTGACTGGTTAGTCTCACCGGTGCTGTTCAGTGAGAAGTCATGTGTTGGTTAATCCCCGGGCACGCCGCGGTAGAGCCCTCGCTTAAGCTGGCCTCCCCGGTGAGGATTTCTGCGTTTCTGAGAGCCTCGCCTGTCATATCAGCTCCACTCGGGCCCCGCAGCACCCCTCTTCTCTGAGCTTGCCCTGTAGGCGCTGCAGCTTGAATTGCACTGTCTGGAAAGAGGCTGATGTACTGTAGGGTTGGGCCTTTATTTCCTCTGCATTTGGCTGCCATTTCCCTGTGAAATCTGTGCAGGGATCAGCTCTCGCTAGGGCTAAACCTTCTGCTGCAGAAAATCTTGGCCGTGGCTCCGTGTGTGTGTGTGTGTGTGTGTGTGTGTGTGTACTCGAGTGCTATTGGCGACATGTTGTAGCTCCCTGCTTCGTTAGCATGGAGCCAATTAGCACCTGCTAACGAGCTCACTCTCCCTGTCTGCCTCTATAAAAGGGAGGTGCGGCCAGTGACACAGGAAGGCTGCCGGTCCCCAAGGCCAGCCCCCCCCCCCCCTACAAGCTGACTCCCTCCCTCACACACAAACACTCTGACTCACTGAGCTCCATTAACTGAGCCGTGCACAATAACCCCAGTGTTTCCATCTCCTCCTTTTCACCTCTTCCTCTCCATCCATCTTTCATCCTCTCTGTCATAACATCTCTCTGTTTGCTGCTTCAGTACCACTACCTGTGCTGGCTCTCAAAAATCATCTGCAATAAAAACACACGCATAAGCTTTCATTTAACCAGCCAGTGATCTCACAGTAAAATAGAAGAATTGATTTGCATAAGGTAGAAAAGACGGTGGTGTTTTTTCTGTTGGGCTGTGCAGTGCTGAAGACTGCAAAAAAGCGACATCAATGTTCCTCTTAGACACACAGCACACTTCATGGTGACGGGAAATACTTCAGTAACAATATCGCGCTGATCAAAGGAAACTTGTTTATCCGTCTCCCTATAAGATTCTGTTATTATTATTCTGCGTGTCTGTCTTCTGCTCTCCCTGACACCTCTCCATACCCATTCATTCCCCTCTCCATGCCACTTAATAGTTGCTTTCTTTGCTGTCATATCGTGTTTTTTTTTTTTTTGCCCCCTCCCCCCATTAAGACCACATGATCTGGATTGCTGCCCTGCGATTGGAGGGGACAGCAGTCCATCATTTTGCTGATTTGGCGGCTGGGCCAGTGAAGCTGTCAGCAAAGGTGCCGGGTGTTACGGTGATGAAAAGGCAGGCCGCAGGGATGATGGAGGTGTGAGCGGGCTTTTGCGCTGGCCGTAAGCGATAGACCTTCGAGCGCAGCTTTACCTCACTGACTTCACAGGCCCCCGGGGATCCCTTTGAGGCCTGCAGCGGCCTGCAGCACACTGCTTAAGGATGTGCTCTTGTGAATGAGAGGTTGCCAGTTTGAGTCCCCTGCCATACTGCCTCTGGACATGGGGCCTGACCTACACTGTCAGGGGTACAGAGGTTATGGATCTTAAACTGCTCAAACTGAACAAACCAAAAGCCATCTCGGCGGAAAGCAGCTGCACTTATAAAAACAGATCAGCTCTAACAATCCGGTCAGTCAGCATCTTCTTAAATTGGCGGTGTTTATTGGCCAGTAGGTAACAGTTATTGTTAATAAACAGATTATTGGTAATGCACTGCAGTAAAATTCTCTCTTTTCTAGTTATTCTGTGTGTGTGTGTTTGTGTGTGTGTATGTGGGTCATATACAGTATATATCACATTGTGGGGACCAACCTGTTATTTTGACCATGTAGGGACCATTTTTGGGATCATGTGGTCTCAATGGAGGGGTGAGGGGGGGCATGACAGACATGACAAAAAAACCTAAAATTGGCAAAAGTCTTGTATTTTGTTTAGTTACTAATGGTTAATGTTAGGGCTGGGTAGGGGTTAAGATTGTCATTGTTGGGATCAGGGTTTTTCCCATAGAAATGAATGGAGAGTCCCCACAAAGATATGGATACACATGTGTGTTTGTGTGTGTGTGTGCGTGCGTGTGCGTGCTTACGGCACTGGGTTTGCTCTCCTGTCCTGGTGGCCCAGTGTTGTGCTGGTGCTCAGTGGTGCTCAGTTTCCCCCGGCACTTCAGCTTTTCTGTGCAGTAATAATGACGTGAATTGAGCTCATTTAGCTGTCCCTCTCAGTGTGAGGCCTCTTAAAAGGGGAGATTGAAGACACTCAGACACCAGGGCTGATAATCACCACACTGGGGACTGGCAGGTGGCACTGCTACCGAGCCCAGTGCTCTCCTGACAGATCTCTTCCCTGTCTCCCATCCTCACAGTGGATGGGTCCATCCACCGCGGGGCAGGGCCCCTGCTGAAGAAGGAGTGCGCCACCCTGGGGGGGTGCGAGACAGGCCAGGCCAAAATCACAGGAGCGTACGGACTGCCCGCCAAGTGTGAGTAAACCTGTAGGTATCGGTGGCAAGATGGCGCCCTGTGGTGACCTTGGCGTGTCACCTTGGCTGTTACGCCTCTGGCACGCCTCCTCTTCCTCCCCGGATCGCCATTAGGAAGGTAGGAATGGCTGTTGGGCCCAAATCAGGATGACCTGAAGCAGGGCTTCAACAAACATGACTATGTAGATGCTGGAGGTGGTTCAGGGGTTCGGGTACCACTTACGGATCCATCCATCCGCCACCTCAACTGTGGATCCAGCTGGGATTTGCAGGTTCATTTCAGAATAAAAATCTCCAGTTTATTATCTCTATTTTCCAGTATCTCACCAGGCGTAGCATTTATTATCTTACACTCCTTACCTCATTGCAGGCGTCTTATTGAATCCTTTCATTAAACACTGTCTAATCACGATCGCTTCTTCTGTTGCCGCTCAGTCTCACAGGCAGTCTGCACTTTTCCCAGCTAAGATTTTTTTTTATTGTGAAGCCACTTGATAAAGTTTTAGCTAAATTTATTTATTCATCCGACACATCCCCACCCCGCCCCGTCACATGATCTATCCACACGGTCATTTCCGTGGGCGAATCCCGTGGTGGATTCGGTATGGCGTCATCCCGTGACCTGGTGCTGAGCTGACCCGGCTCCCGCGATCCGTCCTGCCGTTGTCAGTATGACGGACACGGTGCCTGGTAGGCAGGGGCGTAGCTAACCAAATTGCGGGGGGGCAGTATAGAATCTTGTGCTAGCAACGCAGAGGTCATGCTTGTAGTGCCAGGTAGGCCCTCCCCCCCCCCTTCTGGTGAGCCGACCGGAGCCCCCCCACTACTGCTTACACCCACAATGCACACCTCCGCCTGGTGAGTC
>JAODKL010000002.1:8674531-8695708 GCA_026780765.1 Petrocephalus schoutedeni
GGTGCGCCAGCGTGTGTGACCGTGCGTGTCTGGGGGAAGGTGCCAGATCTGTGTGGAAATATTAGGTGCATCTTGGGGAGTCAGGCTGCATATGTGTGCATAGGTACACATGTGTATATGTGTGCTAGCATAGGTATGGGTATGCATGGTTGTGTGTGCGTGTGTGTACCCATCCACCGCAGGCAGATCCCTGAGATCCCCTCGTAGATAGTGAGGTAGGTACTCTATGGTGTGTCAGTGTTCATGGGGGGCTGACATATTGGGGTTTGGCAGTAACATGCACATATGCACACAGCTACAAAAACATATGCACATAAGCACATCCGTGGCTCCGTGGGATACAAACAGGTCTGTGTTCACCTCCAGCATGCTAAGAACCTTTCCCGACACAGACAGATGCACAGACTAATGCAGGGCCAAAAGCAGGCAGCAGCTTGCGGCCCTGGAGCCCGGGCCCTTTCTGCAGGCAGCCCCAGCCGATGCAGCGAGGCAGCGCCGAGACCTCGTCGTGTAAAAGTCAGCAGGAGTAACTGCCAAGCCGCAAGTGTGACGGCCGGGCCCCTGCTCGGAGTCGGAAATGAGAAGCGCCTCGCATTGCATGGCATCTCCAATGGATCCAGGCACGCCTTCAATATCCTGTAATATTTTACTCAAATGTGAAGTCGCAGATCGAGGGCAGAGGTACGTGTGCGATGAATGTCGGTGTAAAATAAGCTACATCTAAAGGCTGAAAGCCGCGCCGCCTCCGGATTCGGCATGTGGCTTCTCACCTTTGACAGCAGCTTTTTTTAAAGGCGGGCGTGTGTCGCCTGTGCACGCGCCCTGCTCGGGCTGTGCGCGGCCCCGTGACCGGCGGCGGCTCCGCGCATGATCCGGTGCCGCGCGGCAGCCGTCCTGCACTCTCGGTCTCCGCTGCCCCAGGTTCTGCATAAAACATTAAGCGTTAAAAAAGCTATCTTTGCGTCATTTACTATCTGCGCTAAACACTGACGAAGCTGATCAAACTGTGCTTCACTGACCACTAAACAGTCTATATATCCCTAATATTGGGGGTGTGGGGGGACGCGACGCGACCAGAGCGTGTTCCGGCGACCGTCCCAAGTTTTGTTTTATTTTATTTTTATTTTTTATTTTGAGTGTTTAATGTATTAAAAAGGCTATGGTAATGAATTATAATCTTTAATGCACGGAGCGATCGATACCGGGAGAGAATAAATCAGCTTTTTACTCGGCGCGCCGAAGGCTTTAATACACTGGGCGAGAGGAAGGTGGGGAGGGAGGGAGCGGGTGGGGTGGGGGGGCGCTGATGTAGGTACACTGCGAGAGAGACGGAGGTCAGGAGGGGCGGGCGATGCAGAAGAGGAAGGAAGGAGGGGCTGTGCAGGCAGACTGAAGGACACGGGCAGGGACGGTGTCGCCATGGGACCGGGGGAGGCAACCGAAAGTGAGACACGTTCAGGTTTTTCCAGGAGGGGCAGGAAGTGAGGCGCATCTGCCCTAAATAAAAGTGAATATAGTGAAGCGTGTGCATGTGCATGCACGCGGCCGTGCCCCGCCGGTCACGTGCTTCGCGCGTCGCCACCGGCCCTCCTCCGGCGCGCTTCCGCGAAATCCCCCCATGAAGGTCCGAGAAGCCGAGACAGGGCTCCTGCTAAACCGGCCTGCAGCACCAGCAGCACTGGCCAGTTTACGGAGCTTCCAGAGACTGAGGATGATAAGTAAATCTCCCCCGTTCTCACGCCTTTTTTTGCCTTGAATTTAAAAGCAACCCCATCTGGCCCCATTGTTCCTGGGCTTCTAGAAGGTTTTTTTAGTATCATAGTATGTCAGCTCAGTGGAGCGATGCACGAAGCAACACAGTGTGTGTGTGTGTGTGAGGGGGGTGGGTGTATTTACCACATTGTTGGGGACCGAATGTCCCCACAATGTGACAAAACCTGTCACTTTTATCGCTTGTGGGAAAATTTTTTCAGGCCCCCACAAAAATCTGCGAATGCATTCAAAAACGTAAAAATGTCTTGTATTTTTTTCTTTATGGTTAAGGTTAGGGATGGGTAGGGATTAAGGGTGTCATTGTTGGGATTAGGGTTTTTCCCATAGAAATGAATGGAGAGTGCCCATAAAGACAGGAATACAAACATGTGTGTGCGTCTGTGTGTGTGTATGTGTGTGTGTGTGTGTGTGTGTGTGTAGCTCTGATGTGCATTCACAGTAGCCAGTCAAGCTTAGCTAGTCAATAATGGAGAACTCTGTGTTTTGGGAAGCCGGGATTAAACTTTGATGGTGAAGGCAGAAAGAGAGCGGTGAAGCTGGGAGCCGGCACCGTCAATGTCACATTATTTCACACGTTTCATTATTTAATGTCCTGGAGGGAGAGGGAAAATAAGGCGCGTTTAGATTTCCTCCACAGCTGTGCCTCTTTAATGTTTAACACTGTGCATTGTTTGTGTGTTTGTTTGTTTTTGGCCGGATGCAAACATTGATGTTGCAGCCCATTAGTGTACTGTGTGTTTGTTTTTGGTTGTATGTAAGTATTGACATTGTAACCACTGTGTAGACTCTGTAGTACAACGAAGTGCGATTTGACTAATCTGGAGTTTGCGATTTATCCAAACTTTTTTTTTTGTGTATGTTTTAATTGATTGACAGCCCATGTACCGTAAGGTATGCAGATGAAACTTTCATTAGCAAACTAATGTACTGCTAGATTCCCCTAATGGTCACAATTACAGATACTCCTTCTTTAGCCTGTCTCGAGGTTCACATAGAATCCAACCTTGTGGCCCCTTTCCACTAGCGATTTGGTAACACCAGTTAGCTTCACTATGTTTTTGGACTGGGGGGAGGAAACCCCATGATGACACGGGGAGAGCATGCAAACTCCACACACAACAGTGAGGCAACACTGCTAACCACTGCCCCACCACACCACTCTGTGATACTTCTAATAATGAATATTATATAGAATATACATTTTTTTCCTTCAGAAAAATCCTTGCACAGAACATGTATCTCTGTGCATTTCGACCAATCAGAAGATGGTAATGCAACCAGCTCGGTTTGGTCACACTTCCGGCACAGGTACGGCATGCATGCTTTGCAAAGGAAAACCATCAGTTTGCGGTACGGGTCAGGTGCAGCTCGGTTTTTGTGGGCTGTGGAAAAGCACCATTAGTCTATGAGAAGGCATTGAAATGACTATCATGCATAAACAATTGGTTCTCTCCATCATTCAACTTCTTCTTCCCTTCCAGTCGATTGCCCTTGGTTGCGAAAGACCCTCCTGAAAACAATCAGCTGGCTCTAATAACTTGCAGGGTTCCCCAGGCCAGACATCTGTCCATCCCAATAGTGTCAGCAGTCCACCAGCATAACCTCAACACTGACCCCTGGTGGCTGTACAGAGAATGTTCTGGTCATTCTTCCCCCAGTTTTAGGCTTAGGAGCAGCCTTTGAATTATATTACAAGTGATGTTGTCAAATTAACACCCCAGATTTTAAAGCGGCTTTTAGGAAATGGCTGTGAAATGCTTTTCCCTCTACACAATAACCTTTATGCAATTCGAAGGTGAAAAATGCTTAAAAACCTGCTGTACCCCACCCGTTACCAAATGGCAAATGATTTTATTGAGTTTTTATTTGTATATTAGAGTTATAATCCTCACTGTAATGCCACAGTTCTTCTAATTCACAATCCTGCTTTTTTACCATTAATCAACTGCTAAGCACATGACAGTGATATTAAAAAGCTTAGTGTGTATAGACAAATCCCCATCAGGCACTTTATTTACATGTATGCATCTTAACATATCTAATGGGTTAACTCACAGAAACACACTCAAGAGAAAACAATTCAGTTTCCATGAATTTCAGAAATAATTCAGCGAACTTTATTTTAAAATAAGAATTCCCAAGTTTATTCATCTTTTCCCTTTTTGGTTAAAATTCTTTATATAGAAATACCATCAGTTGGGTAAAATTAACTTGACATAATAGTTCAGATATTAAAACATCTTTATGCAAAATAAACACAATATCTTTATCAGTTCAATCCATCATCATGTCATTATTTCATACTTTTTTTGGCTGTGCAAACAATCAGCACTGTTTACCTTTCCTGCAAATTATGAAACATTCAGAAGCCCATTTAAAATGAAAATTCAACTAAAAACAATTCGCTGAAGAAGACAGCAGTAACTCCAACCAAATGAAAAGAGCAATGTAATAAAACTGGATACCATTTAATCGGAGCAGGCTTTTTGCACATATATAAACCAACAACAGAATTATATAAAACACGACAGGAAAACTGCAAACCTCTGGCCTCCCGCTGCAGTGGTACATCGTGGCGAGAGCAAAGCGTGTCAAAAGCTACAGTGTTGGACGCCACGTTCACCACACCGCCTGCTTTACGGGGTCAGGTCGTACGATCACCGACCGTGGCTGAACTGTCAGGTGGGTTACCCACCACTCCGACAAGTAAGGACTAATCAAAACAGATACAAAAAAAAAGTCATCTGAATAATTAAAGCTGTATTGCAAGTTCAACGAGTGAATAAATCAATTTTCCAGACCAAAGGATGAATTAAGTGTCCTTTTCAAATGCATTGATGTATCGACGCACTGGTCGGTCCCTGACCCCTGACAGGACAGGGTGCCCCAAATCTTCTGGCACATCTGCTTTTTTTGATCTTTAGTAGTTAAGCACGGTGGCTGTACTCCCATCTGCTCAAAGTGACAGTTCACAGCCGTTCACGGCTCAAAATGTGGTTCAAGAAAAAAAAGAAAAAAGAATGCATCAAATTTATATATAAAAACCCATTTATATTTTTAAAAGACACCTTTAGTGCCATAAGGATACTTTTCATGTTCTGAATACTTGAATTGTATTGATTAAAATACTTCTCCCCCCCTCCCCCCCTTGTGCTTGCAGTGCTTGTACAGTAAATTTAGGTTCCTTGGTTGGAACTGAGTCTCAAGGCAGCAGAAAAGCTGCCACGTGAGTCTGTGAGAAGCTCTCCTTCCTAACAGCCCGCTCAGCTGCTGACCAAACCCCCAGCAAGGGCCTGCGCTCACAGTGGCTCCTGGAGGGTGCTCTGACTCAGAGTGGGGACAGCCGCGGTGGACGATTTCGAGACGATCGCACCTCTCGGGCCTTTGTAAACATGCGCTGCTGAGGACTCCTCAGGCTGGCAAACGAAAGTCTGCACTGGCGGCTGTGAAATGGGACGGGGGGCGGACAGCAAAACAAGTGAGTGGGGGGTTAAAATCCAAGATTGGTATAGGAGGGGGAAACTGTTTGTTCTGCAGGCAGGGCTGCATCCATCCTGGGAGTACATTACAAAGCAGGATGAGCCCGTTTGCCGTATCGCACTGTACGAAACACACCGCCTCCCCCAGCCCTGAAGATCTGTGGTTCTAAAACAGCCGCACGGCCCGTGGACACTGGGATGGTCACCCCTGAGGGCCCAGAACAGACAGCCCAGGAAGTGCTGAATTGGAGTCCCCCAAAATCCAGCACCCCAGCTCACAGGGAGGTGGTCCTGTCCCAGGTCTCTCAAGTGGGTGCTCCTTTTATCCTCTGTATGGTTTCGTCCTGGGGAAGCCCAGTCTGTGTATGCCCTGGGTGGCCACCACCAGGCACTGGTCCAGGATCAGTGCTACTCCATTTCCGCACAAAGTCACTCCATGTGTGTCGGGTTGGCTGAGCTGATCCTGGATCAGCCTTTGGGGTGTCAGCAGGTTCCTACTCCTAGCTTTGCGCTGTGGGCTCTGAGCCGGGAGCCGCCCGCGTCTTGGCGTTTCCCACAGCCGGCGCCGGCGGGACCGGAGCGGAGGAGGAGGAGGAGGACGAGGAGGAGGAGGAGGAGCTGCGGCGCGTCTCCACACCCGTGCTGGTCATCTTCAGCTTGCGGCGCTTCGCCAGGGGCGCATTGTCCACGCTCTTCAAGAAGAAGCCCTCGCGTTTGCCCTTATTGAAGGCCTGCGGGGGGAGGGGCACAGTGTGAAGGCAGGGGAGTTGCAGGGGTGGGGGGGATAATGGAGGGAAAGAGGAGTAGCAGGTGGGGGGATGGGAGGTGATGGATGGTAAATGTTAGACGGGAGGAGCGGGGAAACCAACCTTGAAGGTGGCGTTGACGTAGGTGCGGACGGTGGGGCCACTGGATTCCAGCACATCTGGGGTGCGCAGCGGGGTGGAGGAGAGGCCCCCCCCACCCTGCAGCCACTCATTCTCCCGCAGGGCAGAGAGCTTTAGCCGCTTCTCGGGGTCCACAGTCAGCAGGCCTAGAACGCAGCTGGGGTGAGTGAACGCACAGCGCCAGCAGGGGGCACTAGAAGGCACACGGGCTCCTACCTCTGACCAGCTCTTTGGCCTCCTCAGACACGCCCCTCCAAGCCTCCCCCTCCAATGAGAAGTCCCCCTCCTTTATTTTGCGCATGATGTCAGCGACGTGCGACAGTGGCATCCTTTTTGGCTCGCTCTGGAAGGGCACCTGCCCCGAGAGCATGGTGTACTGGCAGAGACAGCATTCTAACATCAGCACTGGAGTCTCACTGCATGCTACGAAAACACTGTCAGGACGCGCTTTCCAGAAACGTTTCGTACATCTAATGAGACTGACAAAAAGGCAGAAACCTATGATCAAAATGCCGCGTTTTCAACAGAAGCTTGGCTCCAAAGGATGATTCACTCATATGAAGCACACACACTCCAACTCAAAGATACAAAGCTGCACTGGGCGGGATTACAGTGTGCCAATCAAATGCCGTGTGCCCGGTTAACCCTCTCCCCATTGGTTACTTTCTGGTTCCAATCAAAGACTGACAGCACACTGGAGTCCAATCCATCACAGGTTTGAGAGACATCTTCCGTGGCAGTTTAAGCCTCGGTGACTGATAGGCAGATTGTCTCCATGGAGACAAAGACAGGCAGCGCAGAAGGACAGACCGAGACAGACCGTAAAAAGAGAGACGGACGTAGATGAGATACCAGGATGACCCCCAGGCTCCAGAGGTCGCAGGCCTGGTCGTAGCCGGTGCTGTGGAAGAGCTCGGGGGCAGCGTACTGCAGGGTGAAGCAGGGTGTCTGTAGGGGCGCGCTCCCAGCCGGGCAGAGGCGCGCAAAGCCGAAGTCGATGAGCTTCAGGACCGCATCCTCGCCCTCGTCCACGAACAGCACGTTCTGCAGGGGAGGGCGGATTCATTCCCGACTGACATCTCAAAGACGAGACAAGGCTACCGATAATCCAAACGTGGCCATTGCCAGTGGCAGCTGGGTGGCAGAACTCTGCGTCAGACAATATCCATGCTTCCACAGCAGGAATACCCCATAATAAAGACGTAAGTATTATCAAAAAAAAGAAGGCGCCATTGCCCGGCAAGTGCTGACATCAGTAGGATTCAGCGGGACAACTGGATGTTGATGTTGGGTGCAAAACCCATGACGGTAACTGACAGCTGATTATTTACTCATCACACGGGTGGTCATTAAGCTACAATTCCTAGGCAGCTAATGACCCCCCCCCCCGCCTTCCCAGCAGCTAGCAATTTACAAAAGCAGGAAACGGCTTCATCTGTGACAGATCGACAGGCGAGATGGCGCCCTTTTTCCGATGGTCCTTTGCCATGCCGACACCAGGCAGCGGCCCTTAGAGACGAGCGCGCTGTTGCTAGGGTTACAGCTGCCAGCATCCGGCCCTCCTGCAGGGGGGTGCTACCATCACCAGCCGTAGGATCTGAGCCCACAGACCTCCGGATATGGGCGCAAACCTCTAACCTGACGAGTCACACACCTCCCGAAAATACGGGACGTTGCACAAACTTGCGTCATCCTCGGCACACTGATTTTCTCCGTATCGCTCCAATTTTAGCACGGGCACAGCTGCAGCGAGCAGCCCAGACGGCGCCTCCTTTTCATGCCATATTACGCACTTCGGGTGAATTTGGGGACGGCTCTCCGCCCCGGCCGGCTGTACCTCGGGCTTGATGTCACGGTGGACGACCCCGGCGTCGTGCATGAAGCTGACGGCTGACACCAGGCTCCGCATCAGCTGGCTGGCCTCGCCCTCCCCAAACAGCTTCTTCCTCTTGATCCGCTCCAGCAGCTCGCCCCCCCGCAGCAGCTCCATCACCAAGTACGTGTGGTACTGGGTGGGAGGGGGGGGGAGGGTGAACAGAGGTCATGTGACCGTGTCATGTGACATTGAGCAGTTACACGGCATCAGCGGTAAGGATGCACTGTGTGTGTGTGTGTGTGTATGGATACCTGGTCATGGAAGACCTCGTGCAGCTTGACGATGTTGGGGTGGGCCTCGCACTGCCTCAGGGCTGCTATCTCTCGCTGGGTGTTTGACTCCATCCTAAAAGAGTCACACAGAACGACGAACGCAGTGTCTCAGTGCAAACGGCACAATGTTAATATTAAGCCGCAAACTACAGTGTTCAATCACACTGCCCGAGAGCAGATTACTGAGGGACACGGGACTCATTCTCAACATGCTATTTTGAGATCTGTAAGATGATTGTGGTTTGGGATTTATTTCTGAAAACGAGATTAGTCATTAAGCTGCACAGGACGTTCTACAGCTCACATATTTAACAGTACTTCACTTGCACATCAGTTTAAATAGTTTTAACTTAACACTTTTTAAATCCCATTAAAGTCTAATTTCACCTGCAATGTCAGTGGACCGCAGTGGCTAGAATGTGAATCACAGTCTGCAGACCCTTATTAAAAAAGGGAAAGAACAGTTCTTGGCTGCGGATGATGTCTTAAAAATCATATTATAATACTTCAAGTCTGTCCTCCTCTAGAACAAAGCTGAATATTCCAAGTGCAAACACACACACAAAAAAAAAAAAACCAGTTCCTGTGCAGACAGGAAGTAGTGGCGCCAGACAGGCGGTCTCACCTTCGGCTCACAATCTTAACTGCATACTCCTGCCCGCTCTGCTTGTGTCGACATTTCCTGCACACAGAGAAGCTGCCTTCGCCCAACGGCGCCTCCTGCAGGCAGAGCTCATACTCGTGAAAGAACTGGGAGTCCTACAGGGAGCAGCGGGGAAAAGGCAATCAGGGCCTTGGCATTAGTACTCAGGCGGGCACTGTGCTGACACCACAGTCACCCTAAAGCTAAGCGCCACTGTCGCGTTATTCATTCTGCCAGGCGGCCATTGTGCTAAAGGTTTTTACATAGAGATACAGAGTCATTCTTGAGGATGAAAACAAATCAATAACTTTAAAATGTTTAAAATCACTTTAAAACTAAAAAATGTTAAACCCGCATTACTACCCATTTGATACTGGCAAAGAAAAGCATGACTAATTGCCATCATGTTATAGATCTCCGCTTACCTACACAAACACACCCACTTGGTACACTGTGCACTCGAGCTCAGGTGCTGCTAGCCACCCGCCCAATCAGAGTGAGCACAATGTGGACACACCCCCCTAGACCTGCAGCCCCACCCCCCAGTGGGCCATCCCAACATGACAGCAGCAGCCAGCAGCCCGAGCTGCTTGGAGGTGACCGGAGGTCTGCGGTCCAACGATTATGTGACAAGCCCGGCCTGGGCTGGCACGCCTGGTCAAACGGAGCCGGGCCGGAGGGGCCCTCCAAGATGAGGTCTCCTCCTCCTCTTTTCCATACCCTCCGGATTTCAGTTTATCTTCTGTACATGCTAATCAACTACTTTGTAATTGTTAATTTCAGTTTCAGAAGGTCTTGAGGCAATAAGAAACATGCCGCGTATTGATATTTTTAATTACAGCAATATACAGAGGCTGTTCCGTTTCAAGCGAGAGTGAGTCATGCTGCCAAGGCTGATTGGCTGCGTTCATGCAACACTCATGAATATTCAGTGTCCCCACCCTGACTCTCAAGTTGTGCCTCAACCCAAACTGTGACTAAGCCTGCTAAACCGGTAATTATCATCAAATAACACTGATGACATTCACTAAAATTATGCATCATCAAAAGTCGTACGGAAAAATCCGAGAGACCCGGAACACTCCAGTATGCCAGTTACAGTACTGCGCAAAAACGATGAAAACGTTGTTTAAATGACGTTTAATGATCTTCATGTTGGCGTAAAACCATGATAGGATGTCGGTCGAAGTGCATCAGCTTAGCTGTCTCAAAATCTCTCCTAGGTTCACCCCAGTGTTTGCAGCAACACCCAGGTATTTGTTGACTTAACTATCCCACCTTGTTTGCCTAATCAATACCTCATTATTTAATGAATTGATTAATGTTGCTGGCAGAGAAGTATAACAAATACATGGAATGGCTGAGGTGACCCTGAGGAGTGGTTTGGGACCTGAAGCAGTGATCATCCAGCCATCCAGCAAGATATCAGTCACTTTTTGGAGAACATAATAAAATTCTTGTTTTTATTGTGTTACTGTTAATTTACATATGTTGTAATGTTAAATTGTGTCTTTTGAGCAAATATATATGTACTACTCAGATAAATAGTCAAACATTTTCTCTGACTGCATAAGACTGTTGCACGGTACTGTATATATACATTGTATGTGTGAAAGTGAAGGCGATTAATGGTCACTGTTGATACACCACACTGCACAACAAAGAAATGTGTCCTCTGCGTTTATTCCAAATATGATATATGTGTATGTGTGTGTGTGTGTGTGTGGGTGTGTGTGTCACACTCTCAGACAAATCAGTACTAATTTCATTGCAAAGCCACTTCCACACTAACCAGGATGGCCGAGTGGTTAAGGCGTTGGACTTAACATCTAATGGACATGTGTTCGCGTGGGTTCGAACCCCACTCCTGGTAATTGAATTATTGGGGCAGGCAGGTGCTGTTGTGGTTAAGGACGCAATCATCTAGTTGAAAGATTGCCGGTTCGAGTCCCCAACCTGCAAAACCCTGAGCAAGGTACCGTCCCCAAGCACTGCTCCCCGGGCGCTCACGTAGCTGCCCCCTGCTGTGTCACAATGTCACATGGGTTAAATGCAGAGCACAAATTTCGTTGTTGCGTACTGTGGTGCATCAACAATGACGATTAATCACCTTTCACTTCACTTTTTTTTTCAAATTAATTACAGGTGCCGAGACCCAGTCCAGTACCTTCAACGTAGCACTGCGTTCCACGCTGGCAGATCCCGGCCGGTCAGGGCTCATCTGGGCCTCCAGAAGGTCCCCCATTACAGCGTTACGGTTGAACAGAATAGAGGGAGCAATGAACGAGTATCCCTGTAGGAGGAGAGCACGACAAAAACCAGGGGAAGTCACATTAAAGCAAGTCCAAGTCTCACTATCAGCCACGGTGGTGGTTTGACTGATGTCTATTTGAAATGATGGACATATCTCTGAGGTGAAGATGTACTTTAAAAGAATAATTATTTCACCATCCTCTTATGGTGTGCGCCTACAAGGATATTACAACATTAATTTCAGGAGATTGTCAGGTTGTGGCACATATCTGCAGGGTGCTGATAACACTGTACATTTATGTTCGGGGTCCTGCCCTTCACCTCAGCTTTGAAGATCTAGCTCACCAGACCCCCCAAGGGCGAGTACCTGGAACAGTCTGTCCGTGCTTGGAGGGGTGCTGGCTGGGGAGTAGATGGGTTCCATCCCTGTGAATTCCTCTGCGAAGTTGCCGACATCCAGCTCGTTCCTCAGCTCGGGCCGGAAGGGCGTGGTCACCTTCTTCTCAGCCAGGTCAGCCCAGTTCAGTCCCTGGGGACGGCAGAGGCAGGGTTATGTGTTTCGGCAGCCCAAACAGCCGCAAACCTGGTTCCCTAAAGACCACCGGGATTCCATGGTGCGCCATAAAGATCCAGCACCTTCCCACAGCAGCAGCAAATGGCTCACTTCCAGCATTTCGGGAGCACTAACACCCAGTCCCCACCAATGAGGTGCCAGAGCTGGTGCCAGGCTTTTTCCCCAGAACTGGAACTGGTTCCACGCATTTCCACTGCAAAAAAAGCTGGCTCTGGGCCAGAAATAACACCACTAGCATAGTGTCACAGAAAAGCTGGTCTCGGAATTTGTAACCATGACATCAATGAAACTGGACCGGGATATTGCATCCAAACCTTCCGCATATCCGGGAAATTCAACCGGGAAAAACTGATATAGCTTTGTGTAGTATCACTGGTGCCGGCCAGCTTATTCGCAGAATAATTTTACATAATTTTTTCATTCTGTGGAAAAAGAGATCGATTTGCTGGCCAGATTTAATTATAAATTATACACGTCGCAAGTTGAATAAAATAAAATATTATGGTACTAGGGGGACAACAAATTTAAATTTCTAGCACACTTTTTTTATTGTGCAATCCTAAAAAGGACAGCGGCGAGAAACTCACTTACACACACAGCCTGGGGAGAAACAGCGTTTAAGGAAACCTTCCATCCCCTTAAAGGCGCATTTTTTTCCATTTCAGCAGCTGATAAAAACTTAAAACAAATCCAAAAATAAGAAATTCATATGGACCTTTACTTTACCTCTGACTTTCGCCCATGTAACATTTCCATTCCGTTCTTTTTCGAAACCGGTGGAAACGCGGCCCGCTATGCGTGCCAGACGCTTTTTAATAAAAATGTCTCATAAAACCGGCAGCCTATTAAGGCGGGAACAGCCGTCCCATTACGGCACGGTGATATGCCACAGGCCTGAGCGTGACTGGTCAGGCGGCCTGACCGCGAGCAGATCGGCGGCTGCAAGCGAGAGGAACCTTGAAGAAGGGGTGTCCCTTGATTTCTTCGGCCCCCCGGGGCCCAGAGCCCAGCCTCTTACGGGGGTCTTTCACCAGCAGCTTGCGAAGCAGGTCCCGGGCGAGGGGGCTGATCTCTGGAGGGAACGGAGGTTCGCAGCGAAGAATTCGCCTGTGGGGAGGCATGAGGGCTGAGGGGGGGGCAACAGCTAGAGGCCAACATCAGCGTGGAGATGGACAGGAGATGAGAAGCTGCTCCACGAGGAGAAACAAGCCTGTCCCCACTGTTACTATGCAGTGTGCATTTAGATAATGCTTCAATATCCACTCGTAATATATGAAACTGAGGAAACTCCTTTGGTGGAGCAGAAACTCTGGATATAGTCTGTTTGACTAGTGTGATCACTCCATCCCGTGACCATGGGGATGGTCACTAGTGTGATCACTCCATCCCGTGACCATGGGGACGGTCACTAGTGTGATCACTCCATCCCGTGACCATGGGGACGGTCACTAGTGTGATCACTAACTTAGCCCAAGCATGGAACACAGACGTGACGTCAATGATGCAACTGACTTATGCATACGCACATGTGCACTATGCATGAACCGGACCCAGAAGAAACCGGATCGGGTAGGCAGTACAGATCCAGTAGAGACAAACGTTTAAGAAAAGTTGTGGAAACGGGATATCAACTTCGGTCTACGGCAGTGGTGCAGCGTTTGCTGGAAATTTGGGCTGATGAAAGCATTCGGGAAGAATTACAGGTGACATACAAAAACTCAGATATCTGGTAAAATACAGGATTTCTATGCATTATACGTGTAGCACCGTTAGATGGAAATCGCTGTATTGCGTACTCGACAAATCTGTGGCGGCCGTGAGTCATCGTGCCCAAAACGACTGACAATATAAAGACATTAATCAAAAACTCCATTCTGCTGTGCGATGGTGCTCGTCTTTCCAGCTACTCTAATACAGAAAGTTGCACAGTGATGTGCGTGAGTACAATGTCTGAAAGTGAGTAGGCAGAGACCCGCAGCCAGCTCACCTGGACACCTCCGACTGAGAATTCTTCTCCCCCTCCAAGGTGAACGGTGATGCCCCCGTCAGGAACTCGAACATGAGTATCCCCAGACTCCACCAGTCCACGGACTGCAGGGGGAGAGTGTAAGAAAAAGCAGTAAGAAAAACCGGACAGCCAGTTCTGTTATAAAACTCCTTCGGGAGGAACTGCACTATGGCGCATAAAAATCCCAGTGAGGCAAGAGCCCAGTGCTCGATGAATGGAGGCATTGATGGAACCCCCAGTGCTTCCCAAGTCTGCCATCTTTTAGGCAGAGACTTTAGTACTCAAAGCTGAGCCCCCCGAGCCCGTGACGAGACTGATCTGGCCGCCACCTTGCCGTGCCCGGTCTTCCCTCTGATGATCTCTGGTGCCATGTACTCGATGGTCCCACAGAACGAGTATGTGCGCTCCTTCTGTCAAGACACAGACGCTGAATCACACACGCGCACACATGACTGTCATCGACACGCACCAAGGCGCAGTGTTCTTGCAGTGCCATGCAGGTTGGCCAATCAAAATGGAAAGCCCAGTTCCTTTAGTCTGGTTTCCAAGATCTAAAGGCTGGCAGAGTTCTATACCAATTCAGCTTGTGGTTTGTGTTATAGGAGTAATCACTTGAACAGATGGGTAGTGATTAGGAGCTAATCAAGATAAATAAAACTTAAATGACCAGTACAGGACACCCTGTTTTACGCAACACTGCAGCATACTATTAGGAGTTACTTACCTCCTCCCCCAGGAACTCTTTGCTCAGGCCAAAGTCAGTCAGAACCACATGGCCCTCACTGTCCAGCAAGATGTTTTCCAGTTTAATGTCTCTGTAGATGATGCCAAGCTGCACAGTGACAGAGAGAGAGAGAGAGAGCAGCATGTTTTATATTGTAGTCACATTTGGCCACATTCTGTTGGGGAAATTGGATGAGACGGGAGAGTCCTAAAGGCAAAAAGGCGACATATCTTAAAACAGATGAACGTTAAAAAGAAAAAACAAAAAAGATGAAGAGGTTGAGGAATGCAGCCCATGCACATTAACAGATGCGGGGGCGGGGAGGGGGATAATTAAGAGAGAGCAGGATCTAGTGGAGTTAGCAGCCGGAAGAGTCGAGTAACACCCTGGGCACCTCTCGCACGTCAACGGGACCCAGGTCACGAGCAGAGAGACGGAAGCGCCTACCTTATGCAGATGCTCCAGCGCCAAGATGATCTCCCCGATGTAGATCCGCACCTCGTCCTCCGAGAAGTGGTCCCGCTGATACAGGTGGGTGAACATCTCTCCACCACTGACATAATCTGCATGCAGACATTTCACACCAATGCTCTGATGTAGTATAATGAAGATGAAGGCACTAACACCACACACACACACACACCACACACACACACCCAGATTTGCTAGCTTTCATATCCAGCATTGATAAAGGAGCTTCGGTACAAACATCATCCCTGAAGAGACTGCACCATCACGGCTCACGGTGACGCGCAAACCCAGCCAACCCACCGCCGTCACCGATGCCGACGCAGCCCAGCGCACACCAAAGTCCGAGCGACCTACCCAAATGGACATAGTGACCCCCCCCGCGGCGCCCCCCCCCCCCCACCTAGGATGAGGTGCAGCTTGGCGTGCGTCTGGAAGGCGTAGTGCAGGGTGACCAGGAAGGGGGACTGGCGGATGTGCTCCAGCACCTGCCGCTCGGTGCGCGTGTGCTCCGCCGTCTTGGCCTTCTGGATGATGGCTGCCTTCTTCAGCACCTGCGCAGGCCGCGTGCAACGCGCCGACAGAGACCGAAACCATCAGTGTCATTTTCGTTTTAGAGACGACTAACATTAAAAATAACTTTTTTTTTTTTTTAACATTTCTATTCAAATGTTGATATCGGGGCCCGTTGATTATTTTTCCCAAGGTCTGAATTTCATCAGGCACACAAAGGGGTCCAGATCGCATTGTTTCAAACCAGAGCCACCGTTAAAGTACCACTGGTTTATATTATTATACAGAGTAGGACATAGATGAAGACTTTCAGTGGCCCAGACACTAGGGGGGTAAATTTTATCATCAGCACCTAAGGCTTAGGGCCCCATAAAAGGTTGGTCAGCACTGAATTCTGGTATCGGTACTAGTATCAGGATAACACCCTTTTACTCTGTATCAGATCAAAACAACAATCAGTGCTACCGATAATCCCTCCCAAATCAGCCACTGAATGACAAACTGCAGAGGCCTTCAAGTTTTAACAGATGCAGACCTGCGGTACTCCTACGGTTACAAACGTGCCGTCCTTAGGGCTCCCTCCATGCCACAGGATATACTAAAAGCATACCTTCATGGCGTACAGTTTCCCTTTGTCGTGACCACTGTTCTTCCTCACCAGAAAGACCTTCCCGTATGCTGGAGGGCAGCAGGGCATTCCCCCACAGAGCAGGCAGGAGACACACAGTGTGAGGGTTAGGGTTACTGTACCAGAAAGCAGGCAGTGCAGAGTACAACAACAGCATCATTCTGCCTGCGGATGTCCATACCCATGTAAGCTTGACAGGAGACATTAAAGACAGCCGACGTATGGAAACAGTTGACGGCTGGCACTAGCACTTTGCCAAGCTGGCGCTCTCCAGGAGATGCCACCCTGGGCAATCGCCCGTCCTGCCTTTGCCAGTATCGATCACTGGCTGTGACCAGAGAGCACTGCTTCTGCCTGCCACATAGCTAACAACTCGCCCATGTTCGAAACGTCAAACAACTGTACCCATACTTCGCAATTCGGTTTCCATTAAGATCCAGGATCCTGACCCAACCAGTTGCAATATTTGGGATTGGCAAGTCAAGCAGGTGAAAAGTTGCATTTCCTCATTGTCAGTGTCGTAAATTACAAGGCAGCTTACATCAAAAACAAGCATGGACCCCACAGACACACCCACACTCCTTGGTTTGGGACTTTACTCTTCGATTTACACTGTGCAAATTCTTGAGCTGGCAACCAGCTCACATAGGTGATTTAATCAAAGGTAAATTCAGATGTTCTTTTAGAATACACAGTAGGCCAATTTGAAGCCCATCTGGAAACACTTCATCTGGAAATATTTCCATATTCCCTTTCCTTTGTCCAATACCCATCCAGATTCGGAAAAGGCCGAATCAAACCCCACACTTCTCCAGACGGTAGGTACCCTGGCATGAGAAGACAGGAAGTGGAGCCTTGTTTGGAAAGAAGTGTAGTGTGTCTTAGCCAGTCAGCTAAACATAGCTGTATGATTATGTCACTCCGGATTCTCACCTGACAATGTTTGTGTCCAAACTTATAAGATTACGAGCTTATATAACCTTCACAAATATGACCCTAGCCACCAATGACTGTACCTCCTTCCCTGACTGACTGAATTAACTGAATTTATTGGCAAGTCACCCTGTCAAGTACAAGTCTTCCATTGTAACCCACGAATAATGAAACTCCTGCCCTCGGTTTTCTGATGTGTGATCAACCGCAGCCTCCAGCAGAAGAGGCAATTCAGATTCCCTCTGTTAACGACTGAACATTGGGAAGATGTTACGCTTTGTGCTTCTTATGCTAACAGCGCTCCTTATTGAACAAGCCAAGAAACAGAGATCCCACGGGCTAGCTGGGCAATCGGGACCAGCTGCGGGGATTTCCAGGGCTGCCAGCTTCGGTCAGCTGGGTGGCGTGAGATTTTCAGTTTGAGACAAGTCTGCACAGGCATTTACATGTAACAGTGTTATTACCCTGTAAACAGTCTGCAGGGCTTGCAGACCATGCCAGCACTTTGTATGTAGCAAATGTAGGTTTATAATGGAATAATATAGATTTGAAGTAAGATTTCTTGCCTGAGCATGGGAGTCTGAAAGCGTGAGTGTCACGCCAGATGTGTGACAGCTGGCAGCCCTGGGCATCCCTGCAGCCTCATATGCTTAATCATATGGTCTTCTGTAACTCACCTCCAGTTCCAAGCACCTTCAAAAGTTCAAAGTTCTCCATGCCTACTTTCTCAGTGTGTCCTGTAAGGTTAGCTAAAAAAAGAAAAAAAAAAAACATACAGATAACTTAAATTAACTTTCCCATTAGGTGTTTTTCAGTGCCTTCCATCGACATAAAATATCACTTATGCATCGTGCAACAATAACTCGTGCAAATATATATTATGCAGAAATAATGTTTAGACTTACTGATAACCTTATAAAGTCCACATTTTGGATTTAGAGTTATTTATAACCATCAGTCAAAAACGCTAGATGCTCCGACGGTAATGGCCCTACTTTAGCAGGAGCAATGGTGGGTAATAAGGCATCGCCAAGCGCACTAATGCCGGCCCCTACCGTTGGTGAGCTGGTGTTTGATAGTGCACATCTGCTCCCGGACCTCCTCGCCGGTGTCCTCGCCGCTGCTGCCCGAGCTGTCCCCCGACATGCTGCCTACCGATGCCGCTGCTTGTTTACGTTGCAGGACGGGTGCGAAAGTGCGGCTGCGGGCTGTCTGGAGAGGTGATAAAGAGAGCGCCCTGGGCCGGGCTTTCAGTGCGGGCTACCGGGCCGAAGCGCCTTTACTGCTCCGGCTCCGCGATCGGGCTGGCGCCCGCGGCTATACGGTTCCGACACCAATCCGCGCAGCTGGTCCCCTTCCTTCCGTGCATGTCCTGCTGCAGATCTGTATGATGTATACGAGGTTAGCGATAGCCGGCGGTCGGGGTTCGCGCCGTGCGGGTTTAGCTACATTCGGCTCGATTTATTCTCCGTCCGGCTCCGATCAGCTCATCCTAGCAGACGGTAGTGAAACAGCACCGCCATGCTGAAGCGGACCGGATCCGTGTCACTCCTGTCATGCTCTTCTCCATATACAGATTTCCTCTTTTTTTCTTTCCGGCGATACGGCAGTAGGCGGCGGTCCCCCAGCGCCCGGACACCGCGGAGAGCCTCAGCTACGGCGCGGCCGGGAGCTCAGCATCTGTCGGCGGCGGCGTTTCCGCTCCCATCGATCGCGGGCAATCACTCGCTAAGTGTCATTAGCTAATGGGCACAACGCTGCCCCGGGGGGCGATCGGACGCTGGCGGGGCGGCTTAGCGCCGCTTCCTGCCATGCAGCGCTGTAGGTTCGGGCTTCGGGCTCGCCGGGCTCCAGCCTCCGCGTTGACAGAATGCAGACAGGCGGGCGAAAGCCGTGCATGCGGCGTCCATTTACTGCACAGACAGTAACAAATTCACATTATGCTGGCCCGCTGCTCCTGCGCTTCCGGGTGTGACAGAGACGGCGGTAAATGTACGCCTCCGATCCGCTGCAGGAGACGGGGGGGAGAAGTGGCTATTTCAAAACGTAGTGCGCTCCTGTTTTTGTGCGTGCGAAGTGTTTTAGCTACGGAAGCCGAAGGGTCCCAGTCCGCCTGTCGGGCGCAGTCCTGGCCGGGAGGAGCGGCCGGGGTTTGTGCAATAGCGAGAGGAAGGAAGGAGGCGGCCTGCGCGAAAGGGGAACGGCTCCCGGGGGGGATGGAGGCGCGGCGCTTAATCAGAAACGCGCATCACACATACATGGCACATCAGATGAATTGCAGGTCCACATTAAAGTCTCCTTGGGTTAGTTCAACGGTTTGCATCTGTTGATGTTTTATATCTGAGGACGCCATTGCAGTGACACAGCACATCCTTTGCCCAGATTTTAATCCTCCCATATTTTCTAATTCAGTTTATTCGTGTTCCCATCTACTTTCGGATTCCGCCGCCCACCACGCCCAGGTTCCGCGGGCCAGGGTGCGGGTGGCGCTGACACAATGAGCGTCAAGGGCCAATGGATCACATGGACGGGGAAAAAGCACGTGTGCGCGGATCCGAAGTGCCGGTCAACCCAGACTTAACGTCCAGCACATTGCTGCTCCTAGAAGCCGCCTGCCCAGTAGACGAACAGAAGCACATGAGCTCCATTAATGTGTGTGTACATATATGGGAAGTGTAGTTAGCTTCTGATTCTCTTGAGCATTTTCATGTTTGAATGATTTCAGAATGAATCCAGTTTATTGGATGAATGACTTTGATGCTGAGCTTAACAGCAGCATACACAATGAGTCTCCAAGAAGGTACTTGGTCAAAATATCCCATAATACTCCAAAAAAAATGTTTTTTTTCATCTATTGAATTTATTGCCCTTTTTAATCAGGTTGCCATTGTTAAGGATATGATTAGTAACTTAACATAAGACCTATTCCTCTCAACATGTTTCACCTAAGCGAAGCCCTGTGTGGACTGGAGGATTTTGGTGCACATGCCGGTCACATTTCTCAGTGTAGACAGTTGTGATGTGGACAACGATACCATCTCAAGCCATGTCAGGATGCTCCAAGCTTATTTGTTGGGACTGGCATGCAAGGGACAGGACGTGCTGTTATTGGGCTGGGATCACAGCACCACAACCATTACAGTTTAGTTAAAATCTTTTTCATGCGGAAGGTGTTTTTATAGCCACCTAGAAAAACCAGTCATATGCTTTGTTTCATTTACAGTGTCATGCAATAACGGTCACACACCCAGGGGAGGCACACAAACATTAGTAGGCAATAACAATTCAGGCATGATAATTGTTTTCTGAAGAAGCGCATGGCACTTTCAAATGTACATTTCTTTATTTTTAATTTATAAGTTCTTTCATTTTAAAATATGAATTTATGAAACATTCAGTGCATACAAAGAGGTCTGATCTGGATCTGTTCATCCAAAGTGTTCATAATACTGGCTGTAAGGAAGCTGAGGTGGCTGAGCTGTTGTCATGTTGGGCTCGAGCTTTTTCTCACATCAAGTTTATCATCACTGGAGTGACAATCTAAACAACAGAAACCAGAATTAGTGTTGGTGTCACACTTAGGTATAGAATTCTTAATCATTTTATCAACAGACCGATATTACAGATTCTTTTTGGGTGCTTTGAATGACGCTTTTCCTGCCGAGCATTTCTTACAGCATACAGAAGGCCTGAGTGTACACAGGGCATAGAGTGCTATGGGATCCTACACATAGACAAGAACTGGCTCACTTACCTTCAGCTCCAGAAGACATGCAGGCGGCTTCGGAGTTCTGCTCAGCCATCAGACTCTCCTCACTGTCAGCTGAAACCACAAGCACACCTTCAGTTTTCAAAGATTCCTTCAGTGTTTCCGATTAATGTGTTTATTTGATCCCCGTTCCCCGTGTTCCTTCAAGTGAATGTGTTTATCGGATCCCCGTTCCCCTTCAGACGAATGTGCTTATCAGATCCCCGTTCACTGTGTTCCTTCAGGCTAATGTGCTTCTCGGATCCCTGTTCCCTGTGATCCTTCAGGCTAATGTGCTTCTCGGATCCCTGTTCCCTGTGTTCCTTCAGGCTAATGTGCTTCTCGGATCCCTGTTCCCTGTGTTCCTTCAGGCTAATGTGCTTCTCGGATCCCTGTTC
>JAODKL010000002.1:8705315-8734033 GCA_026780765.1 Petrocephalus schoutedeni
CTGTGGGGGGGGGGGGGGGGGGGGGGGGGGGGGGGGGGGGGGGGGGGGTCAGCGCCACTCATAACCTGACCTTGCCAGCTCATTTCTGTGGAGGCCATTTGCTAACAGTGATTGTCATGTCCAATGACAGCCACAATAGCAGCCGCGTTAGATTTCACTTGTAAAGACACACGCAGGACTCGACATGGCCGGAGCGCCCGTGCTGCCTGAGCCGGAGCCCTGTGCTGACCTGTGCTCGGCTTCTAGGCCGCAGGCCCTCTGGTTGCTGTGCTCCAGGGCGGAGGCTGTGCTCTCCAGCTGCTGCCGCAGCCGCGCCAGCTCCCGCTCCCGCTGCCTCTGCTCCCGCTGCTGTGCGTCCAGCTGGCTCAGGCACGCCTCCTTCTCCTGCTCCAGGCGCGCGGCCTCCAGCACGGCCTGGTCCCGCCGCCGGCCCAGGGCCTCTGCCTCCAGCCCCGCCTCCCGCAGCTCCGCCTGCAGCTCCTCCTCCCGCCGCCGGGCCGCTTCCACGCTGCGGCTGAGCCTCTCTAGCTCCGCCTTCAGCGCCTGGTTGGCCAGTTCCAGCTGGTCACCCTGGAGACCATCAATCAATCAATCCTTATTTATATGGCACCACACCGAAACCTACAAAACTTACATTTACACCCAAATAAATACATCACACTACAAAAAGCAACAATTACAAACACATGCCACATAATAAGGAAATTTCTTTTACATTTATAAATCTGCGTGATGTCTTGGCATTCAACCGACATAGGCGACATTACGATAGCCCAGATTTACAAATAATAATAATAATAATAATCAAAATACGGTACCACCAAAATGTGGGACTTCAACCACGCACATTCTCAGTAGGGGACTTTGGACCACCCTCTCTGGCCCTCGTGTGAGGGGATTCGGACCCCTGCCACACTGGGACCCAAACCCAGTGTCCTCTGTGGGACTCAAGCCCCAGAGAGTTCAGGGGAGCGACACCCAGTCAACACCGATCAGACAGACGGATCACAGACCGGGGGGGCGAGCTTACACGTGAGCTAACGCGTTTCCCCCCAAGGGAGAGGCTCGGGAGAGGAGATGGGCACCTTGCGTGCAGCGGCGCGGAGTGAGTCGATGGTGGATCGCAGGCTGTCTCTCTCCCGCTCCAGCTGCGCTCGCTCCCCCTGCAGCTGCGCAGCCACGGCCCCCTCCAGCCTCTGCAGCTCCAGCTGCGAACGCAGGCGCATCAAGTCCTCCTCGGCCTGCTCGGACTCTGACTGCAGGGCCTGCCGGCAAAGCAGACAAGCCGCGTGAGATGGAGGAACGGGGACTCATTTAGTGTTAAGGTAGCTAAGTTTTCTGAGAAAGGGCACCAAATGTGTTTTTACAGTTTAGCGTAATAAAAATGCAGCAGGTTTTCAGCAACATCCTTGTGATGTTGCATGTAACATAATACAGCCTTCACTAATAACATAATGCAAAGCACAAAGGTACAAATTATTACAAACTCTGCCCACTATCAAGCACAAGTCTAATACCTTCTCTCAGAAAGTCTGCCTTTTCTATGCAAAATAAGCATTTGGGTTTTGGGTTGCACTACTAATGTTAACAATTTAGCTTGAATTTGTATCCAAGAATGATCGAAAAAGAATGAAATAAGAGGGCTACATGTTTCTCTCTGTCTCACTGCTGTATGTGCAGGAATTTCCCTGGGGATAATTCCCCCTGTCTAATCTAATGTAACATAAATAGTTCAGCTAACAGAACTGGCGACTCACGGCCGTAGCATATAAATATTTTGCTTTCAGAAGTAAAGAAATTAGAAATTGATATTCATCGCCAGATGTAGGTACCGCTATAGATAGGCCTGTGAAACCGCACGGCGGGACCCAGGCGTCAATGTGGTTCCGCGCTGGCTCTACCTCAATCTGCTTCCTGGCCTGCAGCAGGCCCTCGCCGGCCTTCCTCAGAAGCAGCACCTCCGCCTCCAGCACGCTCAGCCGCTGCTCGGCGCCGCCGGCCCTGCGGCTCTGCTCCGCCAGCTTGGCGCGCAGCTCCTGGGCCAGGCCGGCCTGCCTCTCGGCCTCCCGGCTCTGCCGCTCCGCCTCCGCGAGCGCCAGCTGCAGCTGCAGAGCCAGGGAGGAGAGCTCCCCTTCGCCGGCAGGGCTCTCCGTCTGCGTCTCCCTCCGCGTCTCCCGCCGCTCCTCGCCCTCCGTCCTCTCTCGCTCCGTGAGCTGTCCGGCCTCCCCCCGTCCGTCATTGCTCTCTTTGCTCCTTTGCACCTCCCCTTCTTTGTCCTCCTCTCTCTTTTCCACCAGTCTCTTTGTTCTGTCCACTTCCTTCTCTCCTTCTCCATCCTCCCTCTTCTTGGAGACTGCCTGCAACTCGTCTCGCTCCTCCCTCGACCGCTTCGCCTCATCTCTTTTCTCTTTCAAACTCATCATTTCCTCTCCCTCCCCATCTTCCCGCTTCATCCGAACCTCCTCCGTTGCGCCTCCTGTTTCTCGCTCCTTCCCTGGCTCCTCTTTCCTGACCACCTGTTCCTCCAGGTCCCTGCCTCCTTCTCCCACCTCCCTGGGAAGCCCCTTCTCCGCCTTCCCTTGTCCTCCTCCTTCTCCCACCTCCCTGGGAAGCTCCTTCTCCGCTTCCCCTTGTCCTCCTCCTTCTCCATCCTGCTTTTTCACGCTCATTGACTCCTTGATTTTCAGTCTTTCGTTTTCGTCCTTCAGGTTCTGAAGCTTAGGAATAAACATTGTGTAACAATATAACTATTAAGTATCAGCACATCTCCCTGGTCTGTACCTCTGCCCCATGGAGACGACGTCCTTAACACATTCACTGAGTAAACAACAAATAATAGCAGGTGGCTGTGCTGCAAACATGGTGCCTTTATTGAAAAGGTCTCTGAAGTCAGCTAGAAGTCATGTTCTCACCTCCTTCACTACGTCCTGGTGCTTGTTCTCCAGGGCGCTCCGTCTGTCCATCTCTCTCTGAAGCTCATTCTTCAGTTTCTCCTTCTCCTCCAGCAGATCAACCTTCAGAACATGAGCGCACAGGTATATATATGAGGGGGTGCAAAAATGGGCACAAACACGGACAAAGACCAAACATGCATTTTCTCAGAGAACACCCAATTACAGTTAATTGGTTTTTCATTTAAAAATAATGCTAATAGCTCCTGACGAAGGGCCCTGTGACCCTGACCAGAGTAAGTGGCTGGAATAATAACCCTGAGAGGGAATCCATTCCAGATATATCACTAAAAGAGGAAGTAGGTCTGGACCTGTACAAATGGTCCATTAGGTACATGAGAAGCTATGAGATCCACTGCAGCCTAGGATCCTGTGTAGCGTTCTTACCTCACAGCTCATATAATATAACAATATGTCACGATCGGCCCATGTCTTCCTGTTGTGCCACGCCCCTTGTTCCCCACGTGAGTATGTTTCCTGATTGTTTCCTGATTGTTCCCAGCTGCCCCGTGTTCCGTCCGTGATGTCTCGTGTATTTAGTCTGCCCATGTTTAGTCCTGAGTTGTCGGTTGTTGTATGTATTCGTGATGCTTATCACCATACATCGGTTCACGGTGTCCGTTAGCTGTTCCTGTGTTTCAATCCTGTGTATTCTACGGAATAAACGTCTGTTTGAGAACCGCCTGCATCATGGGTCGTCGATCGCGGTCTCACCGTGACACAATACATTTTAATAAATAATATCTCTAAATCCAAAGTTATATTTTTTTATTCATATTTATACCTATTTTTCCTGACTGTTGTCCTACCTGTAATAAGTATTATCCTCTTACTAAGTATGTGCCGTTACTAAGTGTTTGTCCTGTTAATGAATGCTGTCTTATGTCCTGTTACTCTTTGCCCTATGTCCTGTGTTTGTCCTATGTCTTGTTACTGTTGTCCTATGTCCTGTTACTAAGTGTTTGTCCTATGTCCTGTTACTAAGTGTTACCCTATGCTGTTACCTTGTGTCTGTCTGCAGGAAAGACTTAAGTAAGCATCTCCTTGTACTCAGTACAAATGACAATAAACCTCTCGAATCCCTTGAATCCTTTCCTCAGCTGTCTGAAAACATTCCCTTAAGCCAATTCCACCACATATATGGCTTTTTGTGGTAGGCCAAAGTGTTCTCACTGAAGGCACCTGCGCAGGGTCTGCCCAGTCTGCGCAGGCTTCACGCTCAGCCTGCAGCTGCTCCAGGCGCCTGCGCAGCTCCATGTTCTCATTCTCGGCCCCCAGCAGTCTCCAGGAAGATGCCTCATTCACTTCCTCGCTTAGGGGCTTCAGGTCCAAGCCAGTCAGAGGTGAAGGGGAGACTGAGAGGGAAAGTTTACATGTGTTACTGCTATTCTGCACACTTGAGAAGAAACAAGAGGACACAACAGCAGCCTGGAGGGTTTTTGGAGGAATATCTCCCAAGTAACTGAATTAACTCATCGAATGAAATTAATTGCTGAACAATTTTAACCAAAGAAACTTGCCCAGCTGTCTGTTTCACTTTCAGTTTCACACCCTCCCGAATGTTTCTATTGAAGCCACTCAGTGCCTTGTTCTAAGGTACAGAAAAGGAGCGCTTTCCTGGAGATATATGCACTTCTACATCTCACACATTACCTTTAACCTGCCAGCAATTTTCTACCATTAGTGATGTCACACCAGCAGCATTTCTGACCCAATATCCCACAGCGGCATCGAGCAGGCGAATCAGAGCGGCTGCAGAGCAGGCCTCCCCGCCGTGCGGGGTCACACACTTTGCTCTTTAGCTCACAAATGCAGGCACCTGGTGCATTCTCGTGGCCGAGCTCGTCGTCAGACTCCACAAGGGGGTGCTGTGCCCTGCGGGTCTGGCCCTGGGTGCGCTTCAGCTCAGTTTCCAGGCTCATGTTCATCTCCAGCATCTCCTCCGCCCTCTGCCGCTCCGTGTCCCTCTCCTGTGTGACAAACACACACGGCCACGCGTGTACAGGACATTCACGAGCAAGAGGGCATGGCGTTGGCGCAGGGAGCCTCGGGTAGGGGTACCTTATACAGGAGCCAGCCCTGTGGGGATTTTACCACCCGTGCTGACACCGTGCTTGTTTTACCATCTTTTATATATCCGCTTACGACCATATTTATATGCTCTAACTTCCATTACACTGTGCTGATTTGTACTGTACTATGTTGTGCTTAACTGGCCATTACCTTACTTTATTGTAAGTTGTTAGTTGCCTTATATTAGTTACTTTATTGTACTATTAACTGTGTTCTCCCAAACCATCCTATACTATACTGTACTGTGCTTTACTGCACTAGTTATACTACAGTATACTGTATTCTACTGTTCTGTACTGTATTATGCTGTACATGACAGAACTGGGCTAAGTTGTGGAGAATTATACCACACTGCACAGTGCCATGGGCTGTACTGTGCTCCACTGTTCTGTGTCCTACTCTTTTGTACTGTACTATGCTGTACTTGGCTATATTGTAATGCACTGCGCTTCGCTGAGCTGTACTATGCTGTACTTGACTGTATTATAATGCACTGTGCTTAGCTGAGCTGTACTATGCTGTACTTGACTGTATTATAATGCACTGCGCTTCGCTGAGCTGTACTATGCTGTACTTGACTGTATTATAATGCACTGTGCTTCGCTGAGCTGTACTATGCTGTACTTGGCTGTATTATAATGTGTATGTACTGTGCTGTACTTGACTGTCTTATAATGCACTGCGCTTCGCTGAGTTGTACTATGCTGTACTTGGCTGTATTATAATGTGTATGTACTATGCTGTACTTGACTGTCTTATAATGCACTGCGCTTCGCTGAGTTGTACTATGCTGTACTTGACTGTATTATAATGCACTGTGCTTCGCTGAGCTGTACTATACTGTACTTGACTGTATTATATTGCACTGTGCTTTGCTGAGCTGTACTATGCTGAGCAGTACACTGCTGCCCCCCCCTTCCATACCCCCTCCAGGTCGATGAACCTCTGGCGCAGCAGCAGGTTGTCCCTCTCCAGCTCCCGGAGGCTGGAGCAGCGAGCCCGTGCCTCCCCCAGCTGCTCCTCCAGCAGGGCCCGCGTCTCCTGCAGCGTAGCGCAGTACTGCTGCTGCTCCTGTATGGGGCGCCAACGAGGCAGCAGATACAGGTGAACAGAAGGAGACAGCAGAGGTTGGAGGCTAATATCTAAAAAGGGAAATTGCTATTGTACCCTAATGCAGGAGATCACACTGCACTCCAGTTTGTTAATGGCATATTATTATTATTTGTTATTATTATTATTATACTGCCATGTTGGTATATCAATAACAGGTAAATGTTGATAGGAATCAAAATATGTAAAATTTTTTTGCATAATTTGCTGGTGAAATAGCCTCTTTTACAGCTTTTCATTCATCCAAGAGTTAAATACAACCTTGTAAAAAAATGACCGTATGAAAATCCCCCTTTACAGCCCATATACCTGCAGCTGTGTGCGGTACAGGTCCAAACTACGCAGGCGGTGGGCGCAGTTCTGCAGCTCAGACTGCAGCCGGTCTGCCTTAGTTGCGCGTTCACGCAGACAATCGAGCTCGTCACGCAGACCCCGCGATACGCGCAGCTCTCCTTGCAGGGCGCGGTTCTGGTCCGGACACAGCAGGCGAGACGTTAGAGGCCGCCAGTCATCGAGCGGCGGGAACAGCGACTCTTTGGTCACCACGCTGCGTGGGGCCTCACCTCCTGACGCAGCTTTTTAAGCTCCGCCTCCATGGATTGCAGTTCCTGCTTGTAGTCCAATAACTGATCTCCTTTATCCTCTCTGTAAAAAAGAATAAAAAAATTGTTGCCCCATAATGCAACTCTTTGGGCACTCTCCTCCAGCCTCCTAATGCGCTTTCAAAACATCCCTCCTTGCCCCCTGCCCCTTGCCCCCTCCCCCCTGCCCCTCGCCCCCTGCCCCTTGCCCCGCCCTCTCCACCTGCCACTCACAGCTCCTGCCGCAGCCTGCGCAGTTTGGCGCGACTGTCCGCCAGCTGCACGGCCAGCCCCTGAGGGGCGTCTTCGGGGCGGCTGTTGGGGGTCACCCCCAGGACGCTTCCCTGGGCCGACTCATGGTCCCGATGGAGTTCAGCAATCCGCTGCCAAAACAAAATAAATGATGAAAGAGATTTTTAAAGAAGAGGACATCTTAGTGACAACCGCCTGTCCAACTGTGAAATTGAGGTGTGCTGCAATGATGTCACACACATACTCCCCACGGGACACACTAATGGTAAGGCTGGGCAACATGGCAAAATATTTTATCACAATCATTTTTTTTTACTTTTGCTTAAAATTCCCTTAGGATTCCCCTAAAAAGAACATGACAAAAGGCGTCAAACTGAATGGACTGCAAACTGAAATCCAATTTTAATAAATAAATCAGACTAAAGTAAACCCTTTTCTCATTGGGTGTGGGAAAAGCCGACAGTACAGTCTGTTTTTTCTCTGACTGCCTCACTACTCATTACAGGGGATGGGTTTGACATTGCTGGGAGACTTATCACCTGCCCCATGAAAAAATAAAATGCAGTGTCCCATTTTTAACCAGAATGGGATGCAATTTGTCCTGTGTTTCTTCGGGCTGAAAGTGGAAACCCCAATTGCTAGTATCTGTGACTGTAGACACTTTCTGCATGTCCTACTGAATGGAAGTGCTTTGAATGGTGGAATATGTTTCCAGTATTTCCAGTATTAGTTGGCACAAATTTTTGAGTTTACAGTACACAGCATCAGACTATAGTATGTCAGACTTGAAACTGAAAATGTATCGCCACAACACCAGCACCTCATTACCTTGCATATCCACAATATTTTCTTTTTAAAAGGATGTTTTGGTGCCTAAGCTGTGGCTTTATTCACCGACACCTGAAGCTTGGGAGGGAGCGCTTATGCCTTCCATAACATTACCGGAACAATAGCAGACGATGAGCTCTGCTAACAGAATCACTCTTACTTGTGCATTTGTTGATCATAGGTCGTCCAATCTTAAAAGATTACTGTATGATTTCACAATGCAAATTTCTGTGATAAATACTATGATATTTATAAAGCAAAAGCAAAGTAGACAAATTATCCCAAAAAACTATAACCATATAGAATTTGTTATTATGTACAAAGGAACAATTATTGAAATTGCAAGGTTTGCCAAGTTTTGTTTCCTGTGACAGGATAAAATGATCTGGCTAAAGCGTTTTAGCTAGTTGCTGATCTGACTGATGATGGGCGGTATTATGGTAATACGGCATGCGGGTCCCTCCCCCGTGCACTAGGCTGATTTAATCGCTTTGGAAAATACTGTATACCAAAGAATAATGTTTAGATGGCCAGACAGAATGAAAAATGAAAAACTGCCCAAGCTTAACTAACTTAGCTAACTATCGCGGTCCTTGTGATCTGATGATTGCATGTGCCTAATATGCAACATCTATAGTAACAATGCACATTGTGCAAGTCTAGAAATGATCTGTAAACACTGTAACTAAAACCACATCAGAAAAGTTCCTAGAACACGACAGTAAACTGCAGGAAACATGCTGGGGTCAAATACCTATTCAAAGACCCGATGGTACATTATGCTGACTCGTCCCACCCAGACAAGTCTACTAGGAGAACCCATACACTGCTATTTTTATTTAGACAAGATAATATACTGATGTGCCAAAGGCCCTTAAAGCACAGTTGCATGAGTGTTGTGTGTATATTTCTGTGCCGGATAAAGTGTTGCATCAGCACTGCCAAGGGTGACACAGAGAAACGCACATTTGTACCACTGAGCACAATGGCTCCAATACAGCAGGGTGAGTCACTAAAGGACAGGGCAGCAGCTCAGTGCCCTGAGCGGGGAGCAGGGAGCGCGAGCACTCAGCCGAGGCACCCACCTCAAGGTGAGTGTCCCTCTGGGCCAGAAGGCTCTGGATGTGCTGAGCCATAGAGCCGAAGACACCCTGCAGCTCATTCGCCTCCAGCATACAGAGCTCCCCCCACTGGAGGGGCAGCACATTGCTCGGGTTCTGGGTCACCTGACAAGAAATTCAGGCCAAATGAAATCTGCACTAGTCTTCTTCAGCCGCATGCCTGCTCTTAATTTAAAAAAGAATCATGTAATAATAATCATTATAATTATTATAACTCTTTATATATTTATAATTTTTTATACAAGTATAAAAAATTATTCAATTATACAAGTGCTTGTGTGCAATACGACATAATGCCTACTAGCCAACAGAACCCAGAATATATGCCTTTTTAAAGAAAAAAAAACCTGCAGAAATCTATATATAGATGAGACTCATTGTCTAGTACTAATCTCCTGTGTTAGTGTGTTGAAAGCCAGTAAAGCCAGGACTATGGACAGGTGTGTGGCATGAAGCTGCGTGCGGCCGGCATTGCCAGGAACATCGAGGAGAGCGGGACCTACCTCCTGGATGCAGGAGGCGATGGCGGCCTGAGTCCTTATGTCCAGACCCTGGATTTTCTGTATAAACTCCTCCTTCCTCTCGCACTGTAATTGACCGAGGCAGAGAAAGACAGAGAACAAGCCTGGGGTTTGCTCTTGTTCCTTTGGGTTTCCAGTGTTCAGCCACATGTGACGACCACAAATCCAGCAACAGCGCTGGGGTGACTCTCCACGTGCCTGCTTTATGCTTTATACATGCCTTTGCTGCTTTGTATTTTGCCTCCTAAAAACAGCATTGACCATGGACAAATCGTGCTGATTCTCATTTTATAAAATAAAGTCATCACCCCAATTTCAGGATTTCAGAACTATACATTGCACTACAATATTCATGATATTCAAACCACAGCCTGCCACAAAGAGAATGCACAGGAAGAAACAGCTGGACTACAGAACAATGTGCAAAACAAACTTGCAGCATGTGAAACAGCATGATCTGGCCAAGCAAATAATAATAAAAAAAACTTCCCAAATTTAAGATACATAAGACATTCACGTTACTCTGAAACATTTGATTTTGAGGTAAAGTTTGATTTCGCCATTTCCTGATTTTCAACATTTCAACATCGTTTTCCGTGACGGTGTTCTCACCATGCCGTGGTGTTATGTGTCATGTGCACAAGATGCTAGTTGCATGTTACAGAGCTACTTAGCCAGATGTTTTAATCCAAAGCAACTTGCACAGCTTTCATATGGTCTCTGTATTTGTTTACGTTTGATCTGTCAGGCAAATCAGATTAAATATGATCGGAATTAAGAGGGGGTGATCAGGTAAGCTTCAGCCCATGTGATCACATGGTTGCCAATCTCATTCTCAGCAAAAGAGTCACATGTCCATTGGGCCCTTGGGCTAGGCCCGTAACCCCCTGAAATGTTGCAAGGGGGTGCCAGATGAAGGGCTATCATTGTGCTCAGACCCCATGCTAAAATGAGAGGCAGCTGGACACGTTCCCCATGCGGCCGAGTGTGTACGTGCGACGCACACTCACCTGCACGGCACAGCCCAGCAGCAACAGCAGCAAGCTCCTCAGCTCCTCCAGAGCCGCCTCTGACGGCACAGAAACACGCACATGCTAATGCTAAAACATCTATAGCACTTAATCGTGATAGTTCTAAATGGTCTAACCTCAGCCCAGGAAATGTGTCTGAAACCAAACACAAGGGCCACTTGTGAACCACCACAGAGGTTCAAAGGCAGAGACACAGAGAAAAAAGAATCCACTAAAGAACCAGGACATCTGTGTGATGAACGAAAAAAGGACAACATGGAATGCCACTAGTCAACGTGGAGCACCACTGGTCAATGTGGAGCACCACTGGTCAATGTGGAACACCACTGGTCAACATGGAGCACTACTGGTCAACATGGAACACCACTGGTCAACATAGAGTACCACTGGCCAACATGGAACAGTAGATGCCAGTAGCCTGGGGTGCACCAATTTATGCTAGGTACACATCTTTGGAAAAATGGTGGGTCAAAAACTATGGAACCGAGCTGAAATCCAAAATGACCAAAGGTACACAACATTGATACCGACCTGTGAGAGGGTCTCTTCCCAAAACAGCAACATTTGGGAGGGGCATCAGAATTAACTGCTGCAGGTTCTCCTGATAGGAGCAAGACAGGAAACACATGGAGATGTAAACAGGAGGGTGGCATGCCCTTTTGTAGAAGCCCTTATTTATACAGAACTCTCTTTCTTTTGTCCTAGTGTAAGAGTCACGTCTAGTAGGTCACTTAAGTCAAGTATAAGCACACCCATACATTTACGCTAGTGATAATCTACTTTATTCTTCATCCAGCAAGAACACAAGAATCGAATAATTATAAAAATTCAAAAACAAAGCCCACGTGTTTATTTCCAAACAAATTCATACAGAGAGCTTGAATTACATGCTTAAATGTATGAATTACATGCCATTTAAAGTATCTCTGTGCTTAACAGATTCAGGGAAAAAAAAAAAAAACAAAGTGGTTTGGTAGAGAGGGAGTGCCTTCTCTTCTCAGAAGGGGAAGTTTAGGTAAGTCACAGGAAGTGACGTTTAAGGTTGTGAATTTGTTACTGTGGAAACTGTCAACCCACAAACGACAAAAAAAGCTTTGACTCATAGTTGAGCTGGAACTGGACTTTCAGTTTATATGAGGTATATATGTAGATAAAAATGAAATAATTTCCTTTTCCTATCTGTACAATTATAACAAAAACATGTGTGTTTTTCTACAAAACAATAGACAACAATGTCTAAAATCAATACCAAGCGAAAAAGTAAACAATCTATCAAACCATTCAGAAGAGACATAATTAATTTCAACAATCTGTAAAACAAAGTTCAATTTCAGAAATTGACATTAAGCAAACCAATTGTGACATCTACATCTCTGAATAAAAATGATGAAACTGTCAGCTTATTCTGGCCGAGAGTGACCAGGAAACTCAAAGCAAGAAGTGAAACTATCAAGAGATGCCTGCCACCACCTAGCCCGAAAGCAGGAAACCATACAAAAACAAACCTATTATTCATTCCATAAGATTCCAACGGTACTTTATGATTTGAAAAAAGGACAATGGTGTCCTTCATAAAAGGTTATTAGACTACAATAGATTAACTTTATTGATCCCAGAGGAAAATTCTTCTCCACAACTGTGCATGCTCACTAAAGTGCACGGTGCATGACTACACTGTACACTCACTGTATACTTCCCGCAAAACCTTAACTTTGGCCCTTCCTTTTAAAGATGTCTGCCAAGAACAGGGGTACCTGTGTGATTTTTCTTTCTCTTATAGTGATTCCTCGATTCCGTGCAGTGTATACAAAGTTAAAAGATTGATGGATATTAGTGCAGAATGTTTGGTACATCTACATAAATCTCTGACTACATAGTCAATATTTGTATTCGGTTCACTATTTCCTATTAGGCTAAGTCCCAAAAACATATAGATATATAACGTAGGTTAATAAATCGGTCATCATCAATCGATATTACAGTCCCTCACCTGATAGTAGGACCGCAGGTGTCGGTTCAGAACAGAGAAGTTTTGGACCCTAAAAACCTCATCGTTGCTCTCATCCCGATATAGTCGATCCACCTTCGGATTGGGATCACTGAAATGGCAAAGTGTAGGCAGACAGCAGAAAGCCCACCATCAAGCCTCTCTCAGAGCACAGTAACAGAACATAAGCTAAATAATAAGCTAAAAGCCAATCATAAGCCAAACTGAACTCTATCCAGAGGGCATTAGGAAACTATAACTTGTCTCTCGGGACAGAACACCCTTATTCTCAGTCTCAGAGACCCCATTCCAGTTTGACATTCACCAGAGCAAACTTCATACAGAGCAAAGAATGCAATGTACTTTTCCTGAGGCACTGATTTAACAAAGCGGGACTCACATGACCCTCATAACCTGGTTGAGGAAGATGCCATTGGTGAGCTCCAGGTACTGTTTCTGTGAATTCTGGGTACTGGAGTTCACTTCAAGGTACTGAGTAGAAATAGGCCCCTCTCCATCAATTACACTGTCAAATGTAAGAACCTGGGAGGGCAGATTGAAAGAAAACAGCTTTCAAATAATTCAAATGACAGATAATGGCATAAGCACAGTAAATACATTTCGTTGGCATAAACCCTAAAATTATAGTAAGATACTAATGATTAATGCCATCACATAAATAAAATACAGACTCTCTTATGACTTCCAGAATTCCAAAAGATTGATTATAGCACTTACATTAAATTTAAACTTTGCTGATTAATATCTAAACAGAGTTTACATTTTATATATAATGTTTGGTTAGTGTAGAAGAGTAATAAGGATTCCTTCTTAGAGCTACACTGTAAAAAGGAAAAATAGCAACACAGAATGGCTAAGGAGACCAGAAAGAAACATATCTGTGGTGAGGGACAATGACATGTAAAACAAGGAAATACTAACAGGTCTGACTAACAGCGGCAAAAGGAGAAGTTATTTATGTTAAAGCTGTGTACTTTTCCATTTGCTCTATTTTATACTTCTGTGTGCAGCTTTATATCATATGGAAAAGTAAAAAAAATAAAATAAAAATTAGGAACAGGAAGATTAAAGTAGAAATGTCATCGTTTGCACGACCACATGCGTCTCAATCAGTTAAAATTTCTCCAGTTAGCAGTTCCCGCCGTATTGTAATTTTCAGTGTTATTTCTCTACATAACTTCCAAATATGCCTTATGGTAAACTTACCCAGGTCACGAGCGCGCTGCCCATGAAATCCTCTAACATTTCCGAAAAGAGCCCGTCCATCTTTGTCAGGCATTCCATGTCCTATACCGCATGTGGTGTTACTTTATGACGGCCACATTTAAATGACGAATTAAGCACTAACAGAAGGAAGCCGGTGGCGTGTGCGCAGCGGTGGCCCGGCGCCGGTGCCCCGCCTGGCCTGCCCTGCCCTGCCCTGGCCGCGCCGTCAGCGCGCATCTATCCGCCTCCGAGCTTCATTGGTACAGAGCGGAACCGCACCGGAATTTCGCAATTGCCGCCCCCCTGATGATAAACTGCACGCAATGCTGCGCGCTGGTTTCCACACGCGACCCGACGGGTGGCGCATCGCCGTGGATAAACTTGCCGTGGAAAACACACTGTTACTGTAGGGCCTGATTATAGCAACATTTTAATCATTTTCAGGATCACTCGCTGTATGCCGCTTTGTGATTAAATAAAAACGCGTAGGTGGGACCCGAAAAAGCCCCGAACACTGCGAGGTTCCCTTAAGTTGGTCACGTCATTTTTTCCTAGGTGAGAATTTTCAGGCCGGTCTTCTGACAGCAGCAGGGCTCGTCTGTTCTGTAGGTGTCAGTCTTACATGGTGAAGCGCAGGCTATGCACAAAGTTTTTTTTTTTCGTGCAACATGGAACATGGAAACTTTTCTTCGTAACCTGAAAAAAGCGGGGTTTCGATACCTGTTTGGCGTCTGACGTTTGACTTAAATAGTAGATTTGCTTAATATGAAAGATTAGTGTATATATTAGAAAATTAATAATTTAATGCAATATGTTTTGGTAATAGTTTCAGTCTCTAGTCTCGAAGTACACTTCCTCGTTTACCGTTTAAAATATACCGCCTTTATATCCAAATCCGTGTTTATCCAGTTCGCAGGCATCTGAAAAGGGGTCGTTCCAAGGAAGTTCTGGATGTGAAGGAAGGTGCACTTGGGTCAGGAAAGAAAAGCCTGTTAGCAGTTGTAAACATGCAAACTGCACCAAAAATGTTAGAGCTAAAATACTGCTCGAAAGCCTGTAAATGCCAGGCCGTAGGGCTGCACGCTGAAATTAAAATTTAGTGTACACTTATATGTTGATGGGTCATTGTATTTTAGGTTGAATACGTAGCGTGATGGCTCAGTGGGCAATGTCAGTCTGTGGCCATGAGAAGCACTTCAGTCTTGTGTTATACTGGGTAGTAAACCGGGGAAATAAAAGCCAACTAAGAGCAGACAATCAGGTGTCCCATGGGAGGTCAGCACCTGCCAAGGAAGCCAGGACCTCAGCTTCCACCTTGCCTAGATGTAGGACAAGGGAGCTTATTTCTGACAAGTACTGGGCCACCGACAGGCAGAGGCTCACCAGCTGGACTCAGGATTGACATGCTAAAGGAGAAACTAGCGGGAACATACTCTACCAGAATAAATGGTTCCAGTTTGTACCTTTGCTTGTCACTGGGGCTGTACCCTCAAGGGTCAGCCAATTGTACCCTTAGCTATAGGTAATTGTACCTCTTAAAGTACAGAAATGGACTCTGAGGAACACTTTTGTACCTTGGGGATACATTAATACTGTTTGTACCTTGGGGATGTGTAGTAAACAAGCTAACAAACAGACGCACTAAGTTTAGAGTCAAAACCATCGAGAAGGCAAACAACTATCCTTAACTAAAGCACAAGATTAATGCCAGATCCTGAACAGAGATCCAAACACGACTGAGCAGCGACCTCTGGTGGCTGATTAGCAAAGTCCAGGTAGAGGCAGAGTTGCCACTGATAATTCTGCATGTAACTTGAACAGCAGGTGAGCCATGAGGACCAGGTTTAGCAAAAAGATATGGAAGGTGGGGTGGATTCTCAGATGCTTGGGCAATTTGAGGTCATAGGTAATAGGATTGTTCCTCCTTTCCATTGGAAAAGGGTTAATGTACCTGGATATGAGTTTTTTGGAATATTGAGACACCTTGAGGTATCCAATGGCCAGCCTCACCATTTGGAAGGTTGATATGTTGTGTCTGGACACCTTCTCCAATCAGCTTAGCATTTCATGTGTCATTGGCTTTACTAGTTGATTTTTGAGAGTCTCCAATCACAAATTAATATTTTCACCAAACCATTCTTTGACAGCTGGAAATACTAGTGCTTTTTTGATCTTCTCGAAATGGGGAGGTTGATTACAGTTGTACAGTTGAAAAGAGGTTTAACAGAACTATTAACAAACTAATGAGTTCTGGGAATATTTGTCACAAGGGAAACAACCTACCCAGTACGATTGCTTACAGGATGCGTAAGTGTCTCGGCAGGATAGGATTCTGTGCCTGCGATCCGAAGGTTGCAGGTTCAAATCCTGGGGTTGGTAGACTGATGCTGACATTGGACCCCATAGCATGGTCCTTAATCCCCAGCTCCAGGGGCACTGCGTGCTGGGTAACCCTGTGCTGTGACCTCCAAGCTTGCTGCCACCTGTATATGTATCTGTGTGTCTCATAGAGCATGAAACAGGATAGGCAAAAAGAGAATCTCCCCATAGGGATCAATAAAATCTCACTGTTCTGGGATTCTCTCTGTCCGTTGTACTGAGGGTGATGTGCCAAAGAAAGGCTAATCATGGGTCTCAGGCATGTGTTAAACACGCCCCATTCTCTTCATCTTCTGGGGTCCCATACAGACATTATACCTGATGGAATGCACTTTGGTGACCATATCTTTTCCCATTCAGCTACCTGACTTCGGATCTCCCTCCCTAATGCCGCTCGTCAGCTGAACACAGTTGCCAGTTTAAAAGATTCAAGGGTTCTCTATGCATAACTAAAGTGTTTTTTTATAAAACAGAGTATTCTGCATTCTCTGAGCATTTCCTAAGAATGAATGAAACATAGTTCCAATGTACACCACACTTAAACTGAAAACTAGTATATTAAATCTATTACTTCAAAATTCTTATGAACTACCCTGAAACATGTTGAATTATAATATTTCACCAGACTGAGTGAAATCTGGCTCATATCTATCGAATCACCAATCATTAATAACATATATAAAATATGTAATGAGTTTGCTAAAAGTGTAAGCACTGATGTGAGAAATGAGGCTTTGAAGTTAGGAATCTAAAACCTCATCTAAAAGCACATAAATCTAGCTTTTATTTAGGTTTGTTGGCTAGATAAATCATCCTACATAGCAGAAATAAACACCTGGTCACCCCAAGGTCTACGTTTCTGCTTTGACAGCAGTTTAGGAATTAAGTAGAGGGATTAGGAGTTTATGAGCCGTCCAACCAGAGGACACAGGGAATGAGCTTCCTCTGGGTTACTGACATCAGCCATCAGCCGGCATAATCCGACTCCTGTCTGCCAATGATGTCACGAAGATACAAAGAGAGTCATGGGTGTTGGGGGGGGCGACGAGAGAGAAACAGAGCGAGAGAGAGAGAAGAGACAGGGGAAAAAGATAGGAAATGATAGATGGAGAATGACAGGGGAAAGAGGGAGGGAGACAGAAAATAAATTGCCATAGGAATAAAGTGATGTTGTGGAGGGGGAGGAAGTAGAGTGGAGGGTTTTGGTTTGATCTGGTGGTGATTATCATTCCACGGCGCATAGCCTGTGATTGCTTTGGCAGAACGGTGCTCACTTTAGACAGGTGTCCTCCAGGAACCTAATGAAGACTGCATTGGGAAAACCTCCACAGAATATTCAAAGCATGCAGCCTGGCATCTCTCTGAAGCAGCACACATGATTCTTCAAAAACAACATTCAGCTCCACTGGCATATAATGTCACTCAACTCGACGAAGCAGATACAGATTTTAATAGGTTCCTCTGTGGTGATTGTGGCCATGCTATTTACACTCATTTTCTGCGATTGACACAATGACTACAGTCAACATACAATAAGGACAAGAATTTACATTCCACAGTTTTGCATTTGTACAGTCATGTCTTTATGATAATATTACATTTCACTATATAATTAATTTTTCTATACTAGGGACCACAAATGTAAGCTAAATGTTACATTGCCATGGTCAAAGTGTGTGGCCAATTGGAATCCTCCTGGGATTTTATACTGCAGGTTCCCTTCCCATGGTAGACAACCGGATAGCTCTAACTCAGTTCTCCATTTAAACCCAGACTCTCAGGAGCTGTGAGGAGCAGTGAGGAGCTGAAAGTAGCAGTGAGGAGCTGTAAGGAGCAATGAGGAGCTGTAAGGAGCAATGAGGAGTAGTGAGGAGCAGTGAGGAGCTGTAAGGAGCAATGAGGAGCTGTGAGGAGCAATGAGGAGCAGTGAGGAGCTGTAAGGAGCAATGAGGAGTAGTGAGGAGCAGTGAGGAGCTGTAAGGAGAAATGAGGAGTAGTGAGGAGCAGTAAGGAGCTGCCACAGTACTGTCACAGGGGTGGTGAATCTGGCTACATTATATAAAAATTATTCAGGAATCATTAGATTGGGGGAGAATCAGTAGAAATTGAAAGAAATCCTCAGAAAACGCAAGAAAATTTAACCTGTCAGAAAAATGTCTAGTATTTGGTAGTAATAACATTCCTTCTGCTTTTGAGGGGTTAGGGGTAACTACCTGCCATTGGTTAAAGGCTCTGCAATAGAGACACATGTCTGAGGGGCTTATCCACATATGAAGTAACGACATATGAAGTAATCAGCAGCTGTGGTGCAAGCTCGAGTCTGTCTCTGAATCAATGTAGAGTTCAGTCTGGCTCAGTGGCCCCTTCTGCCTCATTCAGCCTCTCTACTGAGACCCCAGAGTGACATCCTTGTGGGGGGGTTGCAGTGCATGCAGGTTTCCCAGCTCACTCTAAAAGAGTTAACCATATTAATTAACTATACTAGTTAAATTAGATGACTAATCAGTTTAATGGGATGTTCAAGTGCGTAGGTGTCACCACTCCTGCCCCCAGCAGACTGCGGCCCAGCTTGACATGACCAGAGATACTTTGCCACTCCCCTGTCCTCTACCCAGTTCGTGTTGCCAGCTTCTCCCCCATCTTCTAACTGGCTGGTGTTGCCGGCTTCTCCCCATCTTCTGCCTCCTGCCCAGCAGATGTGTCCACCTGGTTGAGCTGGAAGAACTTGAGGACATTATCCATTGTCTCCTTGATGGTCTCCTTCACTCCCTTTTCCAGAAGGTATCCCTCTGTCTCGATCTCTGTGTTCTCCTGTCCCACGACTGCCTCCATGGAGGTCTGCAGATACCTTAAGCTCACCAGCACTGACATCTTCATAGGCATCAAGGGTTTGGGCCGCAATAAAGGGATGGAAATAAGTTATGATGAAAAGGGGATTTTTGGGTTGGAACAAAGCAAGAGATGGAGACAAGAAAATACTTTGATTAATGACAAAATACTCACACCACAGCAGAAATATTCTGAAATAATATGAAATCAATGAAAATCAAAACAAAATCACTAATTTAGAATCTTTTTAAGAATCCTTTGCCAAACCATATATCAATACTTTTGTCACTGTTTCTGTAATCCACTAAAATGGTCTGTAATCCACTATTGGTCTATAGAAAAAATAATACTAATGGTTACAAAAATTTGACCATACTGGTTAAGAGTTTAAGATATTTTCTATGGAAAAAAGTATGTGGGCACCCAGAATAATTAGAGGAAGTGTCTAATTAAGCTGCACCCATTGCTGACGTAGGTCTATAAATAAGCACACAGTCATACAATCTTCTGCAACAAATATTAACAGCAGAACGGGTGGTTGTGCAGGTGAGGTTAGTGACTTTCCACTTGGCACCACCATAAGACAGCATGTCAATTTGCCACATTTCTTCCCTAATAGAGCTGCCCTGGTCAACCACAAGTGACTGTGAAGGTCAGAACGTCTGGGTGCAAGTTCAGCTGTGAAGGGGTCGGCCCAGAATGGGACCTGATCCCCCAACATCAATACCCAACCTGAATGGCAGAAAATCCCACCTGCAGTGTTCCAGCATCTAATGGAAAAATGGAAAGCCTTCGCAGAAGAGCAGAGGCTATTATAGCAACTCAGGGTTAGCCAATACCCTTGGTTTTGGACTGAGATGTTGGAGGAGCCGGTGTCCACATGCTTTTGGGCGCACAGTGTACTTGCGGGTGAGTGTACTGTACCTGCAGCAGGAAGAAGGTGAGCACTCCGGCCCCGATGCTGTTCATCAGGCCCATGTAGTAGTAGACCAGGGCCTCGCGGCATCCGCGTAAGAAGAGGTTCAGCTCCTCCGTCTGGTGCTCGTAGTTGTAGTGGGCGGAGTTGTTGGTGAGCCGGTGCTGGATGCAGGGCCGCGGGGAGGCGGGGTTACAGCAGCTGAAGGGGACCCCGTCCACCAGGTAGCGTCCATCGACATTACTCTTGATCCGGCTGGGGGGGGGGGAAACGCCATGGCCATATTGACATTAAAAAAAAAAACAAAGATCTTTCCCATGGTGCCAGCCCTTTGATTGTAATCCCTTATTTATCGATTAATGTAAATATGAGCTCTTATGTTATTTTTGTCATTCTGTTGTGGTATCTCATATTAGTCTAGTTTGGAATATTATACAGTAAAGAAGCCTCGATCTCAAGGTTTTCCAACCTTTGAAAGAAATGTCTTTTTCTTGCAGCATGAATTTAGTTTTTTTTGTAGAGAGAATTTTTTGATGATAGACTCTTTAATATACATAATATATTTTACATATATTGTGTACATTATGTATTTTATATAACTATCACAGATTAACAGTGCAGGGTATTCAACATCAACATCATGAAGTCCACCTGTCAATATCTTGCAATAACTATGCTTTGATATGATCATCCATCACCACACACGCTATGAAATGCCAACTGATACTGGCAACACCACAGTCCAGAGTTTCCCAACACGGTCCTCGGGGACCCACAGCCGGTTCACCTTTTTGCTCCCTCCCAGCTCCCTGCCTGACATTCCACATTTTTGCTCCTAGGAGGGAGCAAAAAACGTGGACTGTCTGTGGATCCCTGAGTACTGCATTGGGAAACGCTGCTGTAGCCCTTGGAACCGGGATGCGCGTAGCAAGCTCTCAGTGCCCTCACTAAATATCATGCTCCTCCATATGCACCTTCACATCTACTGCAAGTTGTGTGTCATGCTGCTTCACTCACTCCTTCACTTCCTTGGAGGTGAAATCCAGGTAGCGGTTGCTGATCCACTGCACTTCAAACCAGTCCTTGTAGTTGTTGTTCCCACAGCAGTGGAACTCCATCTGCAGGCGGTCGATGGTCTCCTTCTGGAAGCACCGGCCCGGTGTGTCCGTGTCCTTGTAGAACCGGATGCCATTCTTCAGGCCTATTTTCAGCGACTCTTCGAGATTGCCCTTCATCGCGTAGCTCATGACAACCGCCACCAGCATCAGGAGTGTGAAGAAGAGGGAGAGGACGAAGTAGGGAGACATGAAGGTCTTCCAGCGTGGGAAGCGACTCGCATCCAGAGAGTCCTGGCAGATCCGCCCAGCAAAGAAGTTGATACCCAGTGAGGCCAGACCAACCATCATCAGGGTATTGGGCACTGCGTGGATCTCGGTGTTGTCCATCACCTACAAACATCATTCTTGTGAACATCATGAATTTGGTCACTTCTGATGTGTTTAACTTTCATAATGCTGGTTCACACTAAAAACAGTCCTACTGCATTGATTCGCTGTCAGGAGCATCTAAGAATGACCTCCTTCAGGGCAATCTGCGACCCCATTGCAGAACTATTTAAAGTGCCTCTGCAGTGCTGCATCTTGCAAAATCTGTTCAGCAGAGATCCAATGATAAAATAAAAGATCATAACACTGAAATTTCCATAATAACCCCCCATTCGGATACTCATCAGGGATGTTCGGTGCAAACATCCCTCCATGACCTGCAGCTGAGCACACACAATGCAAAAGAATGTTGTCACGTTCTTACCATATTCCTAGGTCCTAGGTCTCATAATAAATTATCTTGGCGGCTGCAGTTATTATAACAGCTGTCATAAACAATTACGACCTGTTTGGGTGCTGCTGTGACATATTTATGATCGTTTTACTAATTAGCTAATAAGCGTAGTTCAAATAGAGTGTTACCAGTGACTTTTTAGCTCTCCTTCGGAATGTGTTGGATGATGTGACATTAAAGATGGGATATACTGGCTGGTATATGTGAAGAACATCAGGACTATATATGCATGTACGCTGGTATATATACATGCAGTACAAAATATATTAAACCTGTCATAATATGCTTAATGCGTTTACCATTTAGTAGACATAATTTAGTATTAGACCCGTATGCATGCATACACAGTCTAAGGCAATTATTATTATTAATGCAGTTTAGACTTGCATGGGAGAATTAGGGTGGGATCACCCCAGAACTTCAGCTGATAGTCATTCTTGATAAATAAAGTACCTACTGCCAATTGCAATGAATTATGGAAATTGACTGACAAGCAATGAATTCAGTACTAGATGCAGAAGCCTTAATTAAGAGACTCGTCATTTATAAATGACAAAGGCAATGGTGGCGTCTGGATTCACCTCTGCCCGTCTGTGAAGCTCCGCCTTCAGGAAGAGGCCCATGGAGAAGGTGAGGGCCCCAGCGACGACAGCCGTCCAGGAAAGCAGCCACAGAGCCTGGGCCAAGCGCACCCGCTTCTGGAAGGGGAACTTCATCTTTAGAAGCACCATGGTGCCCAGTCAAAAGGGCAGGGAGGTGTGAGAGAGAGTCACCTTGGAGAAATACGAGGAGGGAGGGGATTTAGGAGGAGAAGGGGGTGCGTGTGGTGGAGACGGGTGCGAGGAGCCGGGCAGAAATGGAGATGCAGGGAGGAGTGGAAGTTCTGGTGTGGATCTCAGGTGGGGCGAAGCCGGTCAGCTACAATGGAGGCCGTCGCTGATGTAAGCATGCACACAAACGAGGCTTGGATCTGTTGGTATGGCTCTTCTGAGGAGACGTGGAAGGCCAACCAAGTGCTGGACAACAAAGCACTGAGACGGAATGATAATCCAGAGGTGTAGGGAGAATTCTTCAGAATCTCTTATTTGAATAATTCCAGTGTATTCCGAGCTGGGTCCTGTTTTATGCAGTGGAATGATCAGGTACTAATCAGACAAAAAACAAATCCCAAACTCCTTTGATTTCCTCAAAACTTTGGATTAGTCCTGAATCACCGCAGTGCTGCTATTGCCCACCAAAGCTGGATAAGAGCCAGCATGTGATTGGCTGGACCCCCACAGTCCTGCATACAGCACCCTTAAGCCCCCATGTCCATGGTGGAACAAACACACACTGGACATGCCCCAGTTGCAAGCAATGGGCCATCTCAACACTAATCCCATACAGAGCCCCTGCGATCCTATTAAACAGCACCTTCCAATGGGAAAGCAGGCCAGTGTCAGCTCAGCAAACCCCGGCCATCTCCCTCTGCAGAGCAGGAGCCGTCAGAGCAGGGGCCTCAATCGAAGGTGACAGTAAGGGGTGGGGGGGGCGAAAGGTTAGCTTACTTAATGCCCCTAATTATCAGCTTGTTAGGTAGAGCCCAAAGAAAAATACCGTCCCATCTCTGCTAAATGCTTAGGTAATATAGGGAATACAGTATATACAGTAATTAGGAAAAATGCATTGTTATTACCTTCAGACTTAAATGAACTGTTGGAATGTTTATGAATGTCCATATAAAAAACACTCAAGACTGAAATATACAGTGCCCACAGAAAGGCTTGGGGCACTTCCTTAATTCTGTAAAAAATATTTGCACATTTATTTGTTTCATAATAAAAGTCAATTGACAAGCAATGTGTAACATGTCAGCTCATATTTTCCACGTATTTTCTTTTGATTGAGTGTCAATTTTTTGACCGATTCATTCAGTTCTGTTCTTACCGTTTTGATATTAATTGAAATTGCAGCCATTGGCTCCCAAAGGCACACTAATCACAAATGTTTGGGGTTTAATGCTATTGTAGTCATTGTTATTGCATGTGTTTGTTCATTATAAACAGATTCTTCAATGTCCAATTGGCTGTGCGTGTATGTTTATCTACAGCAATTATACAGTAGGCCTAAGCAGAAGTGTAATAAACGTTTATATACTGAAATAAAAGTTTGAGGCTTGAAAGAACTAAACTGGAATATACTATATTGTATCATTTATAATCACATTGTCATTAATTTAACTGAAGAGTGAGAATGCCCATTCCCTGGAAGGCGCAGGCCTGCATACAGACATTTGTCATCATAAGTAGATGGTCCAATCCCCGCTAAGACTTGGGCCGGCTAATAACAGCTCCTGAAAGCTAGAGGGACTGTTTCAGTAACACTATGAGCTACATGTGGCTCAGAAGGCAGCAGCATTGCTAAAGACCTTTTGGGCAGGGACTACAAATCCCAGAAAGGCACACAGAGATTGCAAATTCTTCTCAGGTCTACAAATTGGCATCTATAAACCCCTCCATGTTCCTTATGACCATGTATTGAAGAATGAGCTGAAAATCAGCTGGATGATGGATGGATCTTAGTGTAATATATGGCTTTCCATGGTATCAAACATTATCTAACAGAATTTATAGCAAGACCAACCCACCTGCTTACAAATCTGGGATAGGGATCAAAGCCATAGCTCCTTTCTGTGGACGTATGGAGTGGCAATGGTGTAAATTTGGATGGTAGGGACATGTCTGTACCAATATTGTGGGAGAACTGTGTGGGTTTATGGGATGTGGTGGTTCAGGGCTAATTTGGTCCCTAGCGATGTTGAAAACCTACAACCCTTGTAGAGTGGCCCCTTTACTTTATAATGACTGACTTAAATGCTGAATAAAAACAATGCATGAAGATATACTTCGAACTTCTAAATACATAAAATTCTAACTACATAAAAATTTTTAATCAGCAGACAGAATACATTTAACTTGCCTTTTCAACAAAAATGAAAACATACCAACTATTCTCTGTCATCTAACTTTTTAACAGATCAAAGGACACTATATGAAATTGAAAATACTAATTGTAATAAAAACACAGATTTCATTTATCAACTATGTCTAACTAAGCACTGCCCCACTTCTGTTTCTTCTGTTAGTGTCTATTCCTTCCGGGAGGAGACAAGCTGATCTAGAGTCAGTTCTAATCAGCGCTAGAAGCCTATATCCCCTTCCTGTGCAGCCATGACAGTTTCAGTACTGACCTCGTTACTAGCTTAGTGCAGCCAGCAGTGCTGGAAGATTCAGGTCCAGAGAGTAAAAATACAGACAAAGGTTTTGTTTCAAACATCCAGTTGAGTACTCTGTGACTGTGGACCATTTATACTTGACTAGCTAGTTGAAACTAAACCTTGGCCTGGATTTATACTGTAACACCAGCGGGGTTCCACATTTCCCAGCATGCTTGCGGGCGGGTTTGTAAATAGCCCAATGTTTTGTTGTTGTTGGTTAAGTGGTTGCATTACTGAAAGTGGCTTGTATGTTTCCCATGTGCTGTGTGCACCCTGTCTGACCCTCGTGTGTCCTTAGCTCTGTGCAAGCTTCCCACCGTGTGTGTACCTGACAGTCTAGCGTATGACTTCCCTGTATTTTCCTATCATATTTAGGGTTTGGTGCTGTGGAAGTGCCTGTATTAGCTCTTTTAAGAGCTGTAATAAAATAGCCTGCCTTCTGCCCTACCAGCCTTCTCCTTATTCGCCGCCCTTGTGATGACCCTGTCTGCCCGGTGCAACAATACTTTCTGGACCTTTTTTTTTTTCTTCATTACTTTACTTTTCTCCATACTTTCTGGATGTGAACTATCTACCTCTGGCAGCCAGTGTAACTCTATGTAGTTTTTCCACTACACCAGGGGGAAAAACGGCAGATCTGCAGAAACTTGTGTAACTGAATCACATAAGGGTCAGGCTTGGACACAGGATGTCACACTACTGGCAAACGGAGCAGAAGGCCTATGTATAAATAAGACCAGATTCTTATCTTTTTTTCTTAGCTCAGCCAACAAGCCATCAGGAAGCATCAACCACAAAACATCTCACCCTGCTTCCCCTGTGGGTACATGATGCTAAATGTGATGAGAACTGACCCTGTGACCTCTGCCAATAAATAAAATATCATAATTACTAACATTATTCTCATTATTATTATTATTGCTATTAGGGGCGGGGACTTAGGAGGCGTGGGATGTACTGATTGGCAGATGCTATTTGCACCTGGTGCAAACAGACACTCTGTAAAAGATAGCTCTCACTTCTCTAGTTTAGCACAATTAAGTAGATGATGAACAACAAGGAACTTAAACTAGTTATCGAGAGCAATCTGTATATAGAAAAATCCTAATAAAATATTTTTTTCTGAATAATTAAAGTTAATTGATTAATAAATAATTCATGCTAAAAAACAGCATAGACTAGCATGATTTCAGTGGTTAGTGCTAGTTTGGTGCTGGTGTAGCTGGTGGACCAGCATAGTTGTGCTGACCTACTTACCCATGAAGTTGGTCCAACAGCACCAAAATGCAGCATATGCTGGTATAAGCAGCATGGATTATGCTGGTCATGCACGTAACCAGCTAAGCTGTTTTCATTTACATTTTTATCCCAAGCAATTTAAAAGTGAGGCAAATAGAACAAGCAGTCAAGGCGCCAACTAGACGTGAGAATCAAGAGTTCTCTATTGTCAACACATCCATGAACAAGTGCACAGTGCAATAAAATGCTGCTTCCCTTGGGCTCCCTGTGGTGCTAACACATAAACACACAGACAATAGATAAATGTGTAACTTCAACACTATAAAAAACACAATGCAGTATAATATACCCTGCTGGGAAAAAAAACAGCCAGACCAGCTTATGATGGTTAACCAGTTTATGAAACTTCACCAGCTTAAGGTATGTTTTTGCTTGGTTTGATGGTTTAGTTGATCATACCAGTTGATGATGGACATGTTAGCTGGTTTAGTTGGCCATACCAGCATGACTGATTGGTGGCCCACCCAGCTAAGCCATCAAAGAGTGGAAAGAGCTGGGACATGACCATCTAAGACCATCTAAGACCATCTTAGGCCAGCTATCACCCGCTAACAGCATAAGCTGTTTGTTTCAGCAGGGTAGATATGAAGGCTTAAGTGCAGCTAGATTGAGCTTCCAATGAATGCCCGGTAACAAGTGCAAGTCAGCATCAGAGCGAGAACTAAACAACATGTAAAGGCATAGCAGAAACCTTATAAGACAGCCATTTGAGTACAAGACAAAGTGAAAAACTAAGAGCATTCAGGAGCCATAAAAAGGCAGGCTGTGAGATCACAGAGCAGGACTGTGGCTGTAGGTTTGAGATTCAGAGTCTGTTTATTGTCATTCTTAACATGTTGCTGCATATAGAGAGCAAAATTTGTTACTCAGGTCCAGCAGTGTACAACATGTTACAAATGCATTTAAAAAGAACGATCAATAACTTAATAACAGTTGCAGATTGGGACAATAATAAATTGGATACCTAACTAAGGATTAACGAAGACCTGTCAATAAATAAGAAAATGTTACATATATTAAGTGACACTGCAGCATTATTAATAAAATACAGCAGCCCAAAATGTAGTAGCAGCATGCTGAAGGGGCGGGGACATCAGTCAGTGAAGTAGGGAGGGGTGGGGACGTCGGTCAGTGAGGGAGGGAGGGGCGGGGACGTCAGTCAGTGAGGGAGGGAGGGGCAGGGACGTCGGTCAGTGAGGGAGGGGCAGGGACGTCAGGGAGTCTCACAGCATCGGGGAAGAAGCTGGATTTAAGCCTTCATGTTCTGGCGTTGATGCTCTGCGGCCTTCTACCTGAGGGGAGGGAGCCGAGCCCATGTGCAGGGTGGGTGGGGTCCTTCATGATGCAGGACGCCTTCCTGTCAGCAGCAGAGCAACGCCTATACAAAACAGTAATAGAGGAAGTGAGGACGCTCGCCACCATGGCCCTGTAAAATAGGATATAAGATAAGGATACTGAGGCCGGCACCCTTCAGCCTCCTGAGAAAATAAAGGCATTAGTGGGACATCTCTATGATGCAGGCTGCGTTGCTAGACCATGTGAGGTCATTGGAGATCCCAGGTACTTGAGGATCATTTTTACAGCTGCTTCTTCAGTGAAGAGGGGGGTGACCCTCTCCTCCTGAAGTCCACCATTGTTACCTTAGTCTTCCCCACATTGATGCAGAGGTTATTTGCTCTGCACCAGTCCTCCAGTTCTCCCCCCTCCTGCCTGTACTCAGACTCATCATTGTGGGAGATCAATCGCAGCACAACCATGTCATCCGCAAACTTTACAATATGAATCCCCAGGAATCTTGCCGAACAGTTGTATGTTAGTTGCGTGCACAGTACAGGGCTCAGAACACCTGTGTTGAGGTTGGTGGGGGTGGATGAGCCTCCATGGATTTTAATAGTCTGTGGCTTGTTTGTCCCAGAAGTACCCAGTTGCAGAGTGATGGTTTCAGTTCAAGCAGCAACAGATTATTGATAAGAGTCTTCCGGATGATTGTGTTAAAGGCAGAACTGCAGTGTGACAAAGGAATCCCTGATCTCCAGAGGGGGGAGCTGAGTGGATAAGGGATGAAATTGCATCAGATGTTGTTTTAATATGCTGAGAGGGCATATCAGCCTTCGAAGGAATCAGACAGGCACACTTGGTCCCAATAAAAACCTTTATTGCAGTAAATGAGTATACGCATGCATTTAAGTAGTCCCTAAATATTCTCATAAATGAGTATACGCATGCATATAAGTAGTCCCTAGATACTCCCGTAAATGAGTATACACATGCATATAAGTAGTCCCTAGAAATTCCCGTAAATGAGTATACACATGAATATAAGTAGTCCCTAGATATTGCCGTAAATGAGTATACTCATGCATATAAGTAGTCCCTAGATATTCCTGTAAATGAGCATACACATGCATATAAGTAGTCCCTAGATATTCCCGTAAATGAGCATACACATGAATATAAGTAGTCCCTAGATATTCCCGTAAATGAGTATACACATGAATATAAGTAGTCCCTAGATATT
>JAODKL010000002.1:8734133-8768629 GCA_026780765.1 Petrocephalus schoutedeni
ATAAGTAGTCCCTAGATATTCCCGTAAATGAGTATACACATGAATATAAGTAGTCCCTAGATATTCCCGTAAATGAGTATACACATGAATATAAGTAGTCCCTAGATATTCCCGTAAATGAGTATACTCATGCATATAAGTAGTCCCTAGATATTCCCGTAAATGAGTATACACATGCATATAAGTAATCCCTCAATATCGCCAGATTTCCATCATTATACTGTTGATTCTGCAATTATTTGTGGCAATATTCTTATTATCCCCGAAAACCGGGTGGTCCTACCCCAATCCATCTCTTATTAGACAACATTTCCTTTTTCCCCAGAAAAACAAGGTACATGTCCTTGGAGCTAGCATCCTCGGAACATCCTTGGACATAAACATCTTTGAAAACAGGTATTCTAACTCTCACTACAAGAGCAAGTTATTTTGTGAAAAACAGGCTAGATATTGGTGTTCTTAAAATATTGGAGCTCTTTATAAAAAACATATTGTGCAATTCGACCTTGGTACCTTGGCACAACAATATGGGTGAATCATGGACGCGGTGGATACTGGAGAATCTCAGGGTGGTTAGTCCATACAAGGATGGGGCCGTTCAGTACCTCTATTACTTCATATATGTCTCTTCTGGGGGAGTTTGGAGGTGCCCCTAGTCGGAAACACCGAAGCTGAATTATCACAAACTCCTAAAATATTACAGTAATAGGGGAATATTGTACAATTCTTTTAACTTTATACTTTGGGGGCAACGTAATTGCCTGGAAGTCCTTACTAATACAGATGTAGACCAGTTCTTCCTGTAGGCATACTGATGGGGATCCACACTGATGTTGATGGTGTCTTTTATGTAAGACATGACAAACCGTTCGAAGGATTTTATGACTATCGGAGTGAGGGCCACAGGATGATAGTTATTTATATATGTCACAGTGGAGCTTTTGGGCATGGGAATGATCATGGATGTCATAAGACATGTCACCACCATAGCTTGAGAGAGTGAGGTGTTGAAGATGTCAGTCAGTACCCCTGTGAGTTCATGAGCACAGCGTCTCAGAACCCATCCCGGGATGTTGTCCTGGCCTGCAGCTTTGCGGGGGTTAACACTCTGCAGGGACTCACATCCTCAGTGGACACACTTAGAGGTAGAGGTACCTGATAGAAGTGCAAGCCTGATGCTGGAGGAAACCTCAAAACGGGCATAGAATGTGTTCAGGGCATCCGGGAGACATCTCTCTTGTTGTAGGCAGTGATGCTCTGATGCCCTTCCACATACTCCAAGGGTCATTATTAGAAAAATTACCCTGTATCTTCAGAGCATAGCTGGTCTTTGCCCTTTTAATTCCGGTCAATTCCCTCCTCACTGCTCTCATGGCAGATGCATCACTTGATCTGAATGCTGAGTCCCGTGCCTTGAGAAGAGACCACACCTCTCCATTCAGCCAGGGCTTCTGATTGAGGTGGATGGCGATATTCCTGGTGGTGGTGATATCATCAATACATTTGCTGATGTAGCTGCAGACCGAAGATGCACATTCTTCCAGGTCCACCTCGTCCTTGCCAGTTGCTGCCTCTCTGAAGGTCTGCCAGATGGTCCGCTCAAAGCAGTCCTGAAGCATGGAGGCAGCACCACTTGGCCACACAGTGATGGTCTTCTGGCTTTGAGCACAGAGCACAAGATAGAGATGTGATTGGAGAAGCCCTGGTGGGGGGCGGGGCTCTGCTCAGTATGCCTGCAGTTTGTTTGTGCACACACAGTCCAGCATGTTCTGAAAACCCCCGAACTATGTGACATTTCAGGGTGTGGGGTGGCTAAACCAGTAAGTATTCTGTTTTGGTGAGGCCTGTATAACTTATGGTTCCATAGCTACAGATTAGATTACAGGTCATACAGCACTTACACTATGCCATATGCTAGCTTCACATTCACCGACGTCGCAGTGAGAAGTGCCTCCTAAGACATGTAGAGGGGTCTGCCAATGAGAGACATGCTGCTGATCTATTCAGGGCTGGTGTATAAATTTAGCCGTAAGCATGGAAGACCGAGCATCGGGGGAATGTGCCATCTGGCTTTTAAGCATTCGAGCCGGGGCATCAGATTCACAGAAAGTCAAGTGAAACTGCGAGCTGGAAAATAAACCCTATTGGCAAGGTGGTGGATTTTTTTTTAATTTATGAAACAAAATATGAAAGCATGGGAGTGATCAACATTGTGACCCCTCAAGGTTCTGCCCCCAATCTGCATTCTCTCCCCATAAGGTTCTGCATCCTATCTGCATTCTCTCCCCATAAGGTTCTGCCTCCAATCTGCATTCTCTCCCCATAAGGTTCTGCCTCCTATCTGCATTCTCTCCCCAAAAGTTTCTGCATCCTATCTGCCATCTTTCCCTATAAGGTCTGGCATTCATTCTTCCCCCTCTGAGGGGTGAAGCTGTCACAGGAAGTCATCCAGTGTCCTGTGGGCAGGCTGGTAGGTCACCATGGCAGTGCTGTGCTCTGGGTCATTCTCAGTAATGTTGTCTCCCTGTCACATGTTCTCCAGCCAGGTTGGACCTTTAAAATGGTAGGACCCAGTGTGGACCCAGAACCATGCCAGCTCAACCCAGTTCCTGTTTGTGCAGAGATGGGATCTCTGCATTTTGGACCTCCACTGGGCTTCTTGCAAGTACCTGGACTGGATTGATCAATAGCCCCACCTCCCTCATCAGGTTACTGGCCATCCTCCTTAAGCTGCTGAGAGCTGGTTCCATAGCAGGGGCTAAGCCAGACTTCTGTGGCTATGCTGAGCTGAGGGTGAGTTACCTGCAAGCTGATTTGGAACTATTGTCTCTCACCTGCCCCATTCCTCTCTCATCTTCTGTGTTCCCACATCTCTTTAGATTAAGACAATGCACCTGTTATTAGTTCAAAAGCAGAAAGGCAGTAATCATCGGATTAGAAGCCCCAGACTCCTGCTGGCCACATTTCTGTAGCCTCCCTGTGACCTTCAGGCAATGTCCCCACTCTGCTGCATGACACCGGCCACAGATTTGCTGTCTATTTGGTCAGGTATATAAGCTTTGGGAGAGGGATACATTAGGACCTATATTACAGTTACTTCTGAGTAGATGTGGTGCACAAATCATATAACTCAATTATTTAAAACAAAATGACACCAGCTACTTCAAGGACAATTGTCATTATAAAAAATCAACAGTGGGCATTCTCTACTCTCATTTCTTTCTTGCATGATCTCACATTACTAGATTACAAGGAAATGAACCTATGCAAACTAATTTTAGCCTGTTCCGGTCATATCTATCATATATATATCACTAAGAAAATGTTGTTATACATGTATCTTAATAGTACATATGTGGAAAGTATCTTGGAAGGTGAAATTCCATTCTGTTTCTCTAATGCATAATACACTATATTTAATCAGTTTGGATTATATATACAATAAGTGAAAACCATGAACCCATCTACTCGACTATTTTCACACTGCTGATTAGAGCATCTTGTAGCTATATAGCAATATTTTTGTATGTTCAATGAAAACAAACAGTATTGCCCAGCACACTCTGCTGGACAAGAATGGAATTGCAGCCAAGACTGACTGGCATGACATGAGTCTTTTTTTCAGAGGAAGGCTGGTTTACTCGTACCGATGTAAATCAAACTAGCACTGCCATCGCGAGTTTCCAACAAGCCTAAACAAAGTAATGAAGGTTTTTCCCAGTTTTCTAGGATTATCGGTGTGTAAATGTACCTTTATACAGGCAACTCACAGCTTATACAGTCGAACAAAAGCAACAAAAACTGCAAGTGTGACGTTTGGTCAGATTCTTTGTGCTGGTTTCTGTTGTTTATCCTCCACAGGTCAGTCAGTATATATTTAAAAGACTCAATTGAAATAAAGCATCCAATTTGTCATCCTACATCTGATTTCCATGGTTTCACATCAACAACAGATAAGGTAAATCAATTTTTCTTTTGTATTTAGATTCATCAAAATACCATAGCAGTCAGGTGTATTTTAATATAAAACCTAGCAGAAGCTGCAAGGGAGTAAAAATGTGAACTGTATGGGGTCCCCGAGGACCAGATTTAGAAACACTGCACTCTACATAACATCATTCTTCATTCCATTGCATAATCCACTTAAGCTTTGGTTTGGCTTTGGTTAACCAAAAAAGACTATCCGGTTATATTCCTCAAATTAAATATTTTCATTTATTTTCTTGCAAATATTCTATCGGACAACTTGACACGGTCATATGCCTGATGAGAGCATACATGAGGGCACTCGGTGCTGGAGTAGTAAGGCGTCAGTACTAGACATCACTTTCGAGTTTGCTGCATGAACAGATACTGAAAAAGGCCAGGCACCAGGATTCCCATTTCCTTTCTGGTACGGCGTGGAGAGTTCCTCATTTATTAGGGGGATAGAAAACTTGAAAAAACAAACGAACAATCTTAGACACTCACATGTACTCGCAATAATGGCTGAGATAAATCTATATACAACAGGTCATGCAGAGATTAACTATCATGAGGACTGGCCAATACAGAAAAAAATCAAACAGAAATAAGAATTAAAATTTAACAATAATTGAAAAAGAAAAATACATTAGTAAAATCAGTTGCAGGATAATTAAGAAATACAGAAACTGGATGTTTTATTTACAAATAGGTACAATGGAAAAACACTGCAAAACAGCATTATATAATTCTAATAGCAGACAGGATGAACTTCACTCCACCACCAAGTCAAAGCACTCTGCCTCCTCAAATTCTGCGTTCATCTTTGCTGCTAACAAGTCCAGGTCCGACATCTGAAAGTGAGACGAAACGGAGCAATAAGTAATGACGCAAGACAATGCAAGAAACACGACAATGGATTTCACAAAGCCGTAACACTTAAGCGTGTCAGTACCTGCAAGTAAAAGTAGTTTAAAAACAGACATAATTCATAACTGAAACGGCTGTAACGAAATTTTAAACCAGGAAGGGCCCATAACCTTGCATTAACTGTGGAGAAGCAATATTAAACGTTTCAGAAAAACTGCTTCTCTGTTCCACCACAGCTGCCAATATGAGTGGATGAATATCAAAGGTTACATATCTGATGGGTGCTCCAGAGGTCTGTCTGAGAACATCTGGGATGGATGGATGGGTCAATCCAGACAGTGACAGAAAGAGCATGGGGTTCTCATACTCGCCTTGATCTGCGGTGCCCTAACCCTTCTCCTTTTCTCCTTCACCACTGCCACCCCAGGGATGTTCAGGTCTGGCTCGGGGGGGTCCGCCACACAGGTGCTCCTCTCCAGCAGCGTGAAGGAGCCCCCACAAATGGACGCTTCTACCCGCAGCCCCGACTGCTCCGCCTTCCGGGCCGCGACCGGGGGCGTCTGCAGGTGCTCAAAGCCGAAGAGGGTGTCCCTGCGGCCGCCGGGCGCAGGGGACGGCGGGGACCCGGCGAAGGAGTGGTCCCCGTAACTCAGGCGGCTGTAGGAGCGCCGCACCTTCTGGGGCCACTCTCCAGCCCCGGGGTCCTGCTTCTCCTGCGTGTTAGGGGAGGCCAGAGCCTGGATGGGCGAGATAGTGGTGGGCCGCAGAGGGGATGCAGCCGGAGCAGGATTAGGAGCCGGGGTGGGCCTTTTCATCTCCGGCTTTGCAGCTGTTGGTCCATCATTCTCCTTGTTCCCTTCTGCAGAAATCTAGAGAATCAAACAAGCAAGGGATCATCCTTGGTAATCACTCCTGTGCTCAGGATTAATGGATTTTCAAGAATGAATAAGAGATAGGATATTTACATCAAACCTGCTCTATTCCCCAGGCCAGAGAAGAAGCCCTTTTCATTTAATATAACATCTCTGTACAAGCCAACAGATCATGTCCTCCTCATCAGAATTTTAGTGTAGTATAAGACTTACTCGAGGGCTCCGACGTACTGAAGGCGTCGGCGTTTCAGGGACCTGGATAAAAGACGTTTAGCAGTGGAAAGAAGACATGAAAAATGAATGAAATTCCAAAATAAACGAACGATGGATATTTCTCACCTCGTCAACGGGACCTAAAACACACGCAATAGTCAACTTCGTTACAGAAGGGTAAATCGGACGAACCTGCGTCTTCCTCGGTGCGATCTTCCTCACGGTGATGGAGCGCTTGACCAAAGGTTTGGGGCTCTTTGCCTTACAAAGTAAACAAGTCAAAGAGCTCCCTTCAGGTCAATCAGATTACCGGACAGCGCGGTGCGCACCTTTTACAAATCATTTAGTATGGCAAGTTATTTTAAAATATATGAAGGTAGATTAAAACAATATACAAGCTGGAAGGGCAGCTACACGCACACCCATCCATTTCCTATGCTGGGTCGCTGGTGTCGGAAGCCTATGCCGGAATGACTGTGTAATGAATTTTAAATCTCAATTTCTTGACATAACATTGTGAACTGGTGCATATAGGAATAATCGGAATGGTTAAACGGCGATGGGTTTTTGTTTTCCTCACCGCATCAATCTTGACAGTTCCGGAAGACCTGGGCGAGCGCCTCGGCTGCGGGTTGACGGGCTCTGCGACACAGGCACGGAGATTAAAACATACGCAATCAACATACGCGTCGGCGATGAGCGATAACTCGGCTCAACTGCTACACACGCCTTACAAAAAGACCTGGCAGCTCTACATGCCTGACGGCACACGGGCTCCGCCACGGCGAATATCTGCTCTTTGAATAACGTGGATACATACGGACATCGTTTTCATCCCCTATTCGTCCACTCGACGTTGGCCGTGCTTTTCTATTACTCATTTTGGTCGCTTGACGCCGACAGTTAATTTTAAAGTTATATTATCTGGCACAGAAGACGACGTCTTCAGTGCCACGGCGAAAGCTGCTTTATTTGTTTTAAATTGCCCGCCTGCGCGCTTGCGAAGGCGGGACTTCCGGTTTGGCGTTCTGCGAATAGTAATTTTATAGTTTTAGACAGTTGGAAACGTGCTGTACGTCAAGAAAAGCCAGTCCATAATACACACATGATTTTTTTCATTTTATGCATGGATCGTTAGGTGCTTCGAAAGAAACAAAGTGAGTTTTAAAACGTTTAGAAGTTTCGAAGTGCCGCGGGGGCCGATGAGAGCTGCGCACCTGACGTCATCAGCCTGCGACTCTCCCGGAAGAGACGTGGCGGTCGAGTCAGAGGAAGTCGTTGTTCACCAGAAATAGAGATACATTTGATCTCCATATTCCTGCAGCCTATGCCAAAGGAGGGACTTTGACAGTTCGTGAAATACAGGTAAAGTGCTTAACACCCCTTAACCGTGAACTATACGTGCTGTGTGGTGCGAAGCGGGTTCCCGGATAGCTTGACAGCTCGGGTCACCTGATTCCGAAGTAGTTAACGCAACAGTCACTGTAGCTAGGTTAAGCAAACTGCTTCCTTACGATTACTCATTCTGAAATCTAAAGTTACAGCTAATTCTAAAATATTGCCACAATGGTAATAATCTCGTAATGTTTTAGCGGGTGCATTTTTGTTAGCAAGCTAACTGGATACACCTGTAGGTCAACGTGAAGAGAACAACGTAGCTTCCTAGAAAAAAAAACTAACAAGCGTCATGCCTGAGGCGCCGTCAGTTGATGTACTGCAAATAAAATACCTTTTTAAATGTAGTCATTTAGTTTTTATATGCTATTTTGACAGACTGCTTCTGAATGAAGTTCGAGCTTAACTAAAGTGGGGTGTTCCCAGGGTTTCCATACACTGTTTTGTAATTTAAACTTTATTTTTTGGCTTTTGTTATTTTACACCAGTTCGCGGATTTTTTTTTAATTAAACTTTATTGTCACTATGTTCTTCTGAAGATTTCTTTAATTATGTCATGAAATATTTTATTTGTACTTGCTGATCCAGATGTTTATTGATTATGTTGTGTCTTTCGTAGATCAGGCCATGGGTCTGTGTAAATGTCCCAAGAGGAAGGTGACTAATCTGTTCTGCTTTGAACACCGAGTCAATGTGTGCGAACACTGCCTTGTCTCCAACCACAGTAAGGTCAGTGGGTTTGAGCAGTCTTTATTGTCTTTTACCCTGGAATGGGGACCTGCTGGTTTGAATCGCAGCTGCACTTGCTCGTATAATTAAAGATGCTTGTATATTAAAAACATGACGTGGGTCTTTCAGAAAGAAATCTGTCCCCTGACCTGGCTGATTGCTGTCCTGTCTGGCTGTTTTTAAAGTCTAGGACCGGCCCATTCCTGATAGTGACTGTCTGTTAGGCAGGGAGTGGGTGGGTCTAGGTCCGTAGATTTGTTGGTTCACGGCTGTGTAGTCACTCGCTACGTACCTGTCAGTGTCACCTTTTCCTTAGCGATACAGCTGCTTTTGTGAGTCTATGAGTAAAACATGCCCCCTAGCTTTAAGGCATTTGTCTCAGATGGTTGAGTCTTTTAAAAAGTACAAAACATAGGATAAATCAGATAAATCAGACAGTTTATATGTCTCAGAATCAGCATTACCAGCATTAACCAACATTTTCTGTTTGATGCATTTGAAGAGGCTAGCCCGCCTTAGAGCCATGCACATAAGTAATGGCTGCACAGCCATTTACATTTGTACAAATCCATTTAAATACAAAGACATGTCTCGGCTCTTCGTGTTGAAGGGGCAACATATACATGTGACTGGCAAAAAACGGTGAGTCATTTCAAATATAGAAATGAACTAAGCAGCTAAAAGGCAAAAAATAAAATGACTAACGGAATAAAACTGAAGATGAAGATCTACAAATGGTCAGTATTTCACTACTTGTGAAAGTTTGTTTACGGATAAGTTTGTTTGTTACAATGTTACTGTCACGCCTGAACCTTGCTATCTCCTTCTCTGTTGCAGTGCATCGTCCAGTCCTATCTCCAATGGCTCCAGGACAGTGACTACAACCCCAACTGTCGCCTCTGCTCCACCCCCCTGGCCTCCCAGGACACCGTCAGACTGGTCTGCTATGGTGAGGGTCACCCCCATGGCCCCTCCGCTGACTGCTAGCTAGGGCTGCACCGAATACTCGTTCTGGCATCGCAATGCGCTCCTGCGCAATAATCACATCGCAGGACGTGAGATTTTAAGCAAAGCAAATTAAATCAAACATGTCATGCTACAGCTTTTTTGCCACTTGATATGAAAGGAATACCAGCACAGTTCTCATTTCTGATCTTTGGCATTGGCTCCGGATATTACTGATGGCTCCTGTCATGCCAGACTTTATTTATGTCACATGTGTCCTGTATTTAAGGTAGCTGTGTGTACCTAGGCTGTTTCTCAGAAGGGCTTCCCTTTGTTTCCTCTGACCCCAGATGTGTTCCACTGGTCCTGCCTGAATGAGCTGGCAGCCCAGCTACCCCTACACACAGCCCCAGCCGGGTACCAGTGTCCCTCCTGCAATGGGCCTGTGTTTCCCCCCTCCAACCTGGCCAGCCCGGTGGCCGATGTGCTTAAGGAGCGCCTCTCTTCGGTTAACTGGGCCCGAGCCGGCCTGGGCCTGCCACTGGTGAGGATTCCCTCTGAGTCATAAGAGTAGTCATAATCTGGGTTGTGTGGGGCTCTATGGGTTAGGAGGCTGTGTCTGTGATCGGAAGGTCGTCAGTTCAGATACCAGGGTCTGCAGACTGATGTCACCGTTATGCCCTTGAACAAGGTCCTTAGCCCCAGTTGCTCCAGGAACTAGTTGGCCCTGCTTTCCCAACTGTATGTCGCTGTGGACAAAAGCTTCTAATAAGTAAAATTTTTATATTTCTTTTTTGTCTGTAATGCTACATTGTAGATGAATGTTTTCTTATTTGGTGTCCCATCCAGCAGGTGTGTCATTTGCTGGGCTATCTATTCACACCTCCCTTCCTGGGGGGCCAGGCGGGGGTGCCGGAATTTATGTGCCATTTGCCTGTGGGCTAGGTGGGCTGCTTACATATCAGAAAGAAAGAGTACAGGTCCAGTGGGAGATGGGAGGCAGTTCTTGTGGTAGGGAGAGCTTAAGAAACATAGATCCTGTTCTGGTTCCGCATGGGGTAGGGGTAACCTTTATTTATGATGGTTATTGTCATCTTTTAAGATTGAAGAAAGAAGCAGCACACAAGAAAACACGCCTCACGATGTCACCGACTACACCGACTGGTCCTCTTTTGACTGTAAGTGAAAATGTTTTGGGCAAAACTGTACAGAATGAACTATCAGAGTTTTCAGAGAAAGGACATTGTTGATATTGTGAGCTGACCCCCTCCCGCTCCGTCAGCGCTTACAGCTCCGTCTACAAACGCTGCAGCCGACCCGCCCTACATGTCGAACCCGGGACCCCCCACAGGCCCGACGCAGGCAGATTTTCCCAGCAGCAGTAACAATGGCAGCCTGCTGTCCCAGTCCCACTGTGTGGTCAGCATGAGCACTGCTTCAGCCAGCGACTCCGTCGTGCTTCACTCAGGTACCGGCTGCAGAAATGCTCTGGGCTTCTCAGCGATGCTTCTCAGCGACGCTCATGGGCTTTGGCAGCTTCAAGGAGACTGTCCAGTGGTGTCAGAAAATGATGCACATGTTTAAACCTTACGTCGCATTAAGATTTACATGCCCACCGTTTAAACATGCTCTGTAAGGGTTAAACCTTATTGAATCATAAAGGCTCCAAATGAAAATGTTTAATGATTTGTATTCCCTGGATGGGAATCGTACCAAAATCAGAGCCATGTCATTTACTGGTGGAACATGAAAGGACAGCTATGAATGCAGATTTGGTGAACCTGATTACACTAAGACAAGTCACACACAGTTGGGCTGACTTCCTGCTTGCCATGCTGCCATACTGGCTGTTTTTCTGTCATGTTCTGACATGTCAGCAGAAGCATTCCTCAGCTCCTTCACCTGTTACTGTGCTCTCAGCAGTATCGCTCAGTTTAACACTTGTCTGGTTTTTAAGTTTGTAGCAATGATACTCATTTCCATTGTGGTTATTATGTGTCTATATACTGACTTCCTGTTTGTAGTCTGTTATAACCCCCTTCCTGTCCTCAGCATCTTCTCCCCGGAAAGTTTATGATACCCGAGACTCTGGACACACGTCCGTCACACAGATCGACTTTGATGACGACAAATATCGGCGCCGGCCAGCATTAAGCTGGTTTGCACAGATACTCAAGTTAGTTGCAAGTCCTTTCTTAGTACCTCTTTTTATACACATTCATGTTTTATTTCTTTGAAGTTTTATTTAAACCTACATTTTAATATAATCCCATATTTTATTCAGTATGCAAATGTATAGCTATGCACTGTAAGTTCAGGGAAATAAACTTTACTAGCCGGAAATGTACAGTGTTGATATACTATTAATCATTTACTTTATAAGGAGCACCATGCCAATTCACATTCAAATTATGTAAAAACATTAATGCCAAATCTTGGATGAAACTTTTTGCTGTTTAGTTTTGGAATTTCCTCAGAGTTAAACTGCTTTCTAGTTAAACCAGTAAAACGGCAGCTTAAATGTTTTGTTTTATGGCCGGTTACACTCTTCTTTTTCTAGAAATCGGTCGGGTTCCAAGCGGACATCCTTGACACTGAAGCAGAGGCTTGTCCTGGTGCTCCTGCTCGGCACTCTGGGATTCTTCACCCTGATCATCGTCATGGCGAAGTTGGGACGGGCATCAGCTGACACTGACCCCAACCTAGACCCCCGACTTAACCCACACATCCATGTTGGGAACAACTAAATGGGTCCTGGTGTAGGACATGGGCAGAAAGAAAATAAGATTTGACAGAGACGCAGGTTCTGATGTGGTTGCTATGAATTGATGTTGGGACCAAGGGACTCAGTGACCGTATATTCTCTCGGGAACTGTAGTGCAGTTCAGCACCTCTTTATTTTTTGCAGTGGGGTGAAATGACCTCTCTGTTTCTTACCTGATTTTAAGTAGGTTGGAAACCACCTTAAATATTTTTGTTAAACATCAGATTTGCTATGACCTCACATGCCACGTCATAGATTACTCATTTTGCTACAGCCTTAAAACAACTGATTTAATTCTCCAGTTCCTGTGACCACCATCACAGCTATTAGATCAATGTACAGTTTTCAGTGAACCATTTCATGGACATCCTTCTACTGTAAAGGCTTAAGGCACCCGGCATTGATGTAAGGTAATGCCTCTCATGCAGGGTACTCTGTATGCAAGGATTTAAGCACTACTAACGAGTTCAGTGCCAAGAGAGATGACCGAATTGGTTCACCGACTGTACTGGTCAGTATAGTAGACGAGCATTAAAGTAGACCAAAAATGTGTGCGCGCACAGGTACCTGCTGGCATTGGTCTGATGAAGCCCTGTGTGTCCCCTGTCAGCATGCAGATTTTTAGAAGCCCTGTGTTAATGCTTGCGCGTGAGAAATCATATTCTCTTTCTTTATGTAATTCTGGGTGCATCTACATCAGTTCCAATGGATATCAGTATACTGGAGCAATGACAATATGTATATTACAAGCTGTATTAAATTTATTAAATATCCTCTACTGAGTGGGTAGCCTTGTGGGGAAAATGTAACAAAACGAGTTTGTAAATGATATATTGTAATATTTCCTTGCAGTTGCTAGGTAAGGAAATCTAATCGCCAGCCCCCTGCAAATTTTAATTTGAGCTAGTTCATTGTTCTGGCTGATGTAAATGCAATTAACACTATTTTTTTTTTCTTTTTTTTTTTAACTGTGCACCTTGCCTCTGTACATTCTGTACTGGAGAGTTTGATAAATCTATTTAAAAAGCTTAAAGAAGAATGTCAAATCTTACTTATTTTAGACTGGATATCTTATAAATGTAAATGATTGGCCATGTCCTACAAGAGAACTGGTACCAACATTATAGGGTTAAATAGTAGGCCTGATCTAGGTCCATGTGGACTTATATTGACGCTAAACTGCTGAAGATGGGTGTAGGCAAGTCTGACACTTACTTGAGTTAATAATATAAGCGATACGGTCACTATTTTTCCCGCTGAAAGATATTCATTACAGATTAACCCATAAAATGTATTCCTGTCCTCATATTTGTTTCTTACATTTTATTTATTTCGTCTGTTAATTTTTGCTCATTACAACGAATTTGAAACCCGGAATGTTTCTTTCACTGCTAAAAATAAACGCCTCTTTTTCACGAGACGCACATTTCTACCTCCTGCTACGTGGCGTAGCAGCTTGTGGTTCGATCTACTTTAGGAACCCCCCTGCCCACAAGGGTCGCCACCTGTCCCGGTTTTCCCGGGATTTTTCTCTTTTTAGCAACTCTTCCGGAAAACTAATATTCTTTCCAGGGACACGTTATCGGTGAAAATGTACATATAATCTAGAATTTCGTAGTTTCATATAAATCCTCGCTTGATTTCCTTCCATCCAATCCTTTGTCCGTAAACGGGTAAAACAGCAACGATTGGCCACGTCTATTCTTTAATTTGATTGGTAGCAGAAATGCGAACGCTTCCCTTGTTACCTAGCAACCACTCGGGCTGTCCGCGTGCACCCTGAGTCACGCGACCCTGACTTTTTTTTTAAATAAAACTTTCAATTTATTTTCTTGGTTTTGTGATTTAGGGGACTGGTAAGCAAGCCGGACAACAAAACAATATCGAACGAGCCACCAGCGTCAGAGAAAAACGAGTTACAACGTTAAATTCAAGAGTGGACGAAAAGCGAGCTTTTCTGAATGGGCAAGGCCCAACCAAAGAGACTTGGGGTATTCCCCAAAGGAGCTGGATAACTCAAGCCAAACGTGTAAAGTGTTCATTAGTATGAAAGGTTAGCTGTCTTCCTATTTGACAATCCTTACATTTGGCTTAAGTTAGCCGGCTAATTGAAAAAAAAAATATTACTTTGTGGAATATTCACAATTGCCACAACTTGGCTACCCAAATTCATCAAGTTAAAAAGTTGTGTATAATTTATTATAATGCGTCTAATAATGTTTTCAATTGCTAAAGAGCGTACCTTTGTACATATTAGGATTACGTTTTGTAGAAATTATAATTATACAATATATGTTTCTTCGTTACAGCAAAAACAGATGTGTTTAACGTAGAAACGGACAGCAAGCAAAGGAGTCCCGGATGATAACTGCGTCTGCGTCAAGACAAATATAAGCAAAAGAAGCGATAGAGAGTCCTACAGAAACAAACCGCATATTTGCAAAAATGGTTTAATCCCACCCTCCAAAAAATGCCCGAATCTCCCGGTTTTTCACAAATTAAAAGTGGTAAGCCCTAACCCCTACCCAGTTGATGAACAGTTGCTCTAAAGTTTGCAGAGTGTGCAACATAAACACCTGTTACACTCACTCTCCTTATCTCAAAACACTCGGACAACCCCCACATATACTCTAGTGCAGGGGATCCCAACCCTTTGTACGCTGTAAAAAAAATGTCACGGACCGATAAAGCAGTGGGGGAGGGGCGGCGGGGATCGAACAAAACGTGCAAATGTGAGGGTTCCTAAAAACTGATAATATATAATTCTCCGCAAAACCCCCAGAGTTCATCGGCTCGAATAGCGGCCACGGACATGGGGTTGGGAACCTCTGCCGCGCAGCATTTCTTATGCTTCCGCGAACTTTTGATAGTATTCGACCTAGAACAGAATCCAGGGCCTTAATTGTCTTTGGATTACAAAGAAACAAACATCTTCAAAACATTAAGCCGCATTCGAGGTCAGATACGACCAAATAATGCTTTGCTAGTGAATTATGTAATAGCGAAGAAATATAAATCGAGGCGTACATTGTTAACCAACCACGCCAAAGCGAATTACGCCGGAAATAGCCGAATATGCACCGGAAGCGCATTTGGCGAAGGTGCCGTGCGCAAAAACAGAAGAGCTTTGTTTACTTTCCGCCATTTTGGACGTGCAGTTCCTAACAAACTAAGAAATTCACCTCGCTTGTGCAGCTCACGCATTAAAGCGTTAAGCATTTATTTATATTATATTTGGCTACACATTTAAGCCTTCTAGCATTAATGAATATTTTTGCTGTATAAAAAAGTACCAACCAGCAGAGTATTTTGAGTAGTCACCGCCATTACTTCCCACCAGTGGTAGATTTCACTGACCTACGTATACATTATTAGACAAGTAAACCATGTTTAATGTGACTGTATTTTGTTTTCAAAAAAGAGGAAACCGTGACGTTAAAAGACCCATTAAAGCAAAGAAAATATGCACAAAGTATTCACAATTTAAAAATCAAAGGTCTGCATGAAACGAAGCAAAATCCCCGACATTTCAGGTAATTTTTGGGTCTCGAAAGCACATGCTTAGGTCCCAAAACGAGTTTGGTCACCCTAGTTTAATTTTACCATTCGGTTACTACCATTTAGTTTTTTAACTAGTAAAAATGCTGATTAACACAGGAAGAATTATATTTGTACATTTGGAGGTGTGTTCGTTAACCAAACAGAAGTTTTCTTGTGATTTTGTGTTGTACGTACGATGCTCTGTCCTGTTTTCTGGACACTTCCAGAACTTACTTTTTGTAATAAACAAGACTCCTGTCGCGTTTAACATTACCTAGATTAATCTGGAATATTATATTTACATTTTATATAGAGCACGTATGTCGTACTTTTTGCATAAGCTCTTGAGTAATATTGCATTGGGCTTTATAGTAAACATTCATTTATGCCGTAATTTTAATTAGTCTTTATTCATCGCAGTGACCTAAAAAAAGCTTGACTAATTATTTTGGGTGGTGGTGTTAAAAAACGCTTGGCATTCGACGTAATTCTGTGACTCAGGTCTTGCCTCCGGTTATACATCATAAACAACTTGCGTTTGGTCACGTATTTCACATATTTAGACATGCGCACTTCCATGCTGCGCAAAACGGAAAGGAGTTCGGTCGTTTAGGCCGGTTTATTCCAGTTTGTTCTGGTATGAAAGAGCTTTGTGTCATGAATACATCCGCCTGCCACAGTGGTGTTTTTTTGTTGAGGTGTTATTTTTTGAAATTTCCAAATTGAGCCAGCTTTTAGTCGACGTGGGTCTTGGCTGCAGTGTACTGGAATTTAAAGCACAGTTTATGTTTGCCATTAGCGATTTTTAAAAATGAAAAATGGGAGGTATAACTTATAAAATACAAAGTATACAAAAATAAAAATGTTAGTGGAAATGTGTGTGTTGTATTTAGGTGCAAATGAGATAAGCAGTAACCTTAAGTGATTGTTACAACTCATTTTCCACTCCTGCCTGTTTAAGGGTGAAATACGAAAGCCACATTGTACCAGTTTTACACGTGTCACCGTTCACAAGTGAGGAAACTTGAATAGTAAACCAAATATCGACCATATTTTTTTATATGTTAGTGGGAAGTCATTTTAAAAATCTTAGACCACTGAACAAATAGTGAATTGTACAAATCTTTGCCCCAACAAGCTACTTGTAATAGATTTTCTAATATAATTACAGAACATGTAATTACTTTTCATGTATACACCATACTAACATGAAGAAGTCGTTTTAAATATAAACAACCATAATTTAAACCGAATATTGGGATACAGTTGGACAATATTTAAACTAAACGTTGAAAATGTCTAGGTTTAAGACGTAGTTGTTATACGATACGTCCCTAAACTAAAACCAATAAATACATGAATTTTCGTTTGAGAATATATGTGTAAATCCTAAAACAGTTTAATTTTAACTTCTTTGTTGGGGACTATTTTTTTTTCTTTTTGGCGCATTCAGCAAGCAGGTAGCGCTTTGTCCGGTGTATATATTTGACTGGATCGTAGCAGCCGCAACCATTTCGTTGGGTGAGCGCTACATTCTGGTGGTAGGGTAGTTGTATGACGAAGGGGTTTTCCTGCTTTCTTTCCACGTTTGATACGTAGCGTTTGCTGTAATCCTAAGTTGTTATTTATTTTCTCACTTGGAAAAGTAGAATTTGAAGAATTATTTGCGCGTGTCGTTTATTTTTAACCGTAAATTCGTCGGGCGTGATCGATTTGTTACCACTTAGGTTTTTTTTTTTTTCCATTTCGTTTCAAAGAAAATTCCGAACAAGGGTGTGGTAAGAAGTCTATGTAGTACTGTAAGGTAACCTTTATTTGATGGTAGTATGTTAAATATATCAGTATCAAGTTTTACGAAGCTATGGTATTGTGTACCGTTCTGTGATCAATTAATTCTAGTAAATATTGTTATACAGAGTGCGCTTAGCGTATCGCTGTAAGGATAGGTGATTTTGAGATTTTTTTTTAATGTCTATTGTGCTGCGTCATCTTAAACGATTGCCAGCTACTGTTTTGTTTACGACGTTCATTCGATCGGGACGTGCACTTCAAAATGTGAAGAAATGATTATAGGTTGATGAATTTCAGTGTATGTTAAGCGCGGTTGATACATTTAACCGTGACATTTTATTTATTTTTTTTTCTTTACAAGTCTATCGTCATCGTAAATGGCTAGTTTCGAAAGAATAAGTCTTAAAATGAGACTGAGGCAAAACTGGAAGCTTGTCGGGGGGATCATTTCTCAGTTTGTGACGCAGTGAAGAAATCTGTAGTGTCTAGCAGCAACCCCTAGTGGCTGCTTAGGGAAGGGCATCTGTATTAATTCCTCAGCCTTCAGGGGCTAGGGAGACTAAGGAACAGTCTAATGTCAATTGTGCTGAGATGCCAATTTGAAAGCACGGGTTGTTCAAAAAAAACGAACTTTGCAATTAAACAAAGTATGCAGAAGTTGAAGACTGAAGATGCTTTTTCTAAGAGTCCAGTGGGAGAGGAGAGAGGACTGTTGAAATGTAATGTGATGGACACTCCTGGTTGTGGGTTCGCGAAGGAGGAGGATCTCGGGATCGGGAGACAGCCAGGCAAGATGAGAAGTCGCGGGTGCCAGTGTAATCCGGAGGGTGACGACCAACCAGAGGGTAGCAGGCGCAGCAGAAGTCAGCGCGAGACCATAGGCCTGAACAAGCGGGAGTGGAGGAGCACTTTCCTGGCAGTTGGAAGGAGAGGGAGGGGCAAGCTAACGATCAGGGGGCCAATCCGCCTAGCTTCGCATTTCACGACAAGGGTTTGGTTTGTATATTGGGTAGACGTATCGCTCTAATTGAGATCACTCATTCTTCCCCCGTGAAAGGGGTTCAGAACACATTGCTTGCGTAGTTTTGTGTTTTCTTTTTACAGGTTGGGGCGTATTAATTTTGAGTCGCGTCGCTACAAAACAAGTTGTTCCCTGGGTGTGGTGTCTGCGTTAATTCCTCCGGGCTAATGGTCAAGTCTATCCCATGGTGGTTTCAACTGAGGGAGGATCATCTCGGACTCCGCTTCAATCTGCGTTCCGGTGTAGTCCGACAGCCAGGAAGTCTTTGTCGCATTAATCTGATAGGTCCTGTCCCATGACGTGGCCAACTTTGGAGGTGTTTGGATCAGAAGTTCGCTTCCTTTATCCACCCCTAAAGCGACATCCTTCTGCAGCTAAGTGAGCTGTGCATGAGTATTTGCCAAGGTGTTTAATATCATTGTAAAAATTACGTCGTATTCATTGTTAATTCTGTCTTAAATGAGGAATTTTGGAGGATTGAGGAATGGTGTATGGGGTACTGTGGGATTGGGGAGGGAAAATGGGGGTCTTGCATTTCTTCCTTGCAGGTGCATCCATTTTTGTGTGACTCCAAAGACCACGTTGGCTGAAGAATGGTTCTGGCTTGTTTGGCACCGTGGCATTTACCCCATCACAGTAGTGCGGTCCCAGCGTTATAAAAAGCGACAGGCTCGAGACGCTTAAAGGTTGTTGGCCGTGGCCCATTGTCTTGGCGCAAATGTGCCGTAGGCAGGTACCTTAAATCTTGTCGGAACTTGTATCATGAACATTAGGTATATAGATTTGGGCTTTCGATGTGACTAATAAGCATATAATCTCTATGTTGACATCTTGGTTTATAGTGGACATATTTTGCGCTGGGGTGGGGGGGGTGGTTAACTTCAATCTCAGATTCTTTTCAGCTCCTTCGTAAGGCCGTTTTAAAGTAAACCAAATGGATGAGTTCGATTTGTAAAGCGCTGAACCACCTGAGGATCCAGACAGCAGTTCCCCCTCTTGTTGAAGTGATCTTGGAAGCAGCATAATTCTTCAGGGCTAGCTGGAAACGTTTACTTCAAGGTTTGGGATAACACGGCTGAGCAGTTAATGCATCCAACTCTTTGGGATAGTCGACGATGTATCCGGAAGAATTCCGTACTGCTAAACCAAGTTACGAGTTGAAATGGGAATGGGGTGGTGGGGGTGGGCAACATAATTGTGACTCTTCCCGATCTTAAGCGCCCCCCCCACTCAAAGAACAGCAGCTGCAGATCCAAGATAATGTCAGACCTGTGGTGGAACTGGAGCATAGAGGCATGTGGAATTTTTCCCCCCATTAATTTCCCTCAGGTAATCTTGTATTATGAGCTTTAATGTTGCTTTAATGGTATACCACAGCCTGAACAATTGACCAGTTTGGGGTGGGTTAACTAAATGAAGGGAGAATGGTGGGTGGTTGTTTCGCTCTTTGCTTTTTTCAGTTTGCTGTCTTCCAAGCGCTTAATGCGAAACCCAGCTGAAGTGGTCAGCTGTATCTTCTCCTAAGTAAGCATTGTTAGCATCTTCACTTTGGAATCTGGTACTAAAGGCATTTGAATTGCATTTAAATTGGAAATCTATATTTGTACAGTACCATGCATTTCGTTGTAAATCTGTGATGTAGTTGGAGAGGTTCTCCTGTTTGAATTTAATAAATTTATGGTGTTATGATGATGTTTTGGTATGTTATTTGGGGTGGGGTGGGTTGTGTTGGCTTTTTCTCTGTTTCTAATTTTCAGGTACGGTTTTAAAGCACGCCACTTTGTAGAGCACTGATGCAGCTGGTGCTTCATAGCCACTCGGAAGGTGCAGCCGATGAGTCAGAATGGCCCTTTAGATGACTTGACAAGAAGGAACCATTTGTACATAAGTAACAGGCCCAAGCTTGTACTGTATGATATGCTGCCTTACGGCATCTTTTTGGAAAGATTTGGAGATGGTCAATTTTCACTATAGAAAATGCAAGTGCCTTGTGGAAGTTGCTGTTTTAAAGTTGCAGTGTAACGTTGACAACCTGTGCCTCTTGGAAGGATTCAAAATGAGTTGAAGGTCAGAAGTTCTTGGTTTCTTTTTGATTTGTTACGTGGAATCCATCTGTGAATGGGGGGGGGTGGACAGATGTGGGGGGGGTGTATCTTGCTTTCAATCTTGCAGACTCAAGTCTGATGAAGCAATCCAGCTATGAAGTGTGGCGACCAGGAGTGCACCATTCATTTGAACAACGTTGTACCAGGCAGGAAATTCAGGCTAGTTCCTAGACTTTTAGGAGGTAATGTAATTCTTAAGGGCCTTGTCATTAGTGCCTATAGAACTGTGTAGGTCAGGACATTTTTCTCTGTTCATGTCTGTCTATTACTGTAGTCGTGCAAATGTGCGACAGCCCCCATTGGGAGACCGGCAAGGCTTGCTGTGCAACTGTGCAGCAGTTGTCATTAGAGTGGGTGGTGGCCAAGCTAGATTGTGCAACTGTGCAACAGCTCCTAATGAACTGGCCAAGGCATGTTGTGCAACTGTGCAACAACAGTTGAGGTACTCATGAAAAGTTGTGCAAATGTGCAGCTTAATGTTATTTCAATGGGGCAGCACAACTGTGTTGCTAGGACATTTAGTGTGCGGATTGTGGGGGGGGGGGTCCTGTGTATTCTAGATTCTTTCCTTTGCAGGCTTGTATTCGCATCCAAACCAAAGACTTCAGAATGAGGTCCAGCCAAGTTGGTGTCACCAAACATGGAGTTCGTAGTAACAACTGTCAAAAGTTTGAAGAAACCTGCTTAAATTCATTCTTTTCGTTGCGCTGTACTCTTGAGGTGAGGTTTCCTTTTCTCAGATGCTCAAGGGAATTCCGTTCCACATGCAACGCTAATCAGCATTTGCATTATCACTGCCTTCGGTGTCGCTTGCATCTTTAACACTTAATTCAGTCACACAAAATCATGTCATTTGAGATGTTTGCCTTGGGGGGGGAGAATGTGGGGAGGTTTTGTGTTTCAGATCATTTTCAGCTGTTGCCCACTCTGGTCACATCTGCATCTCTGTGCAAAGCTGTCTGTGGGAGCTGATGGCGAGTGAATGGCCCTTGAATGAAGAAGTTTTCCTCTTGACTACCTGCACCTGTTTGCTTGAGCTAAAATCTGAGGCACCTGATGTTCTTCGTGGAGATCCTTCCATGTGCTTTTTGTGGGCCCCCTCCCTTTTTCCTGTAGTCCTTTTAAAACAGGTGAAATTTCCCATGTTGCAAAACCAAATGCGAATGCAAGAATTGGCTTCTGGGATCAGCTAACTGCGCGATGGATCTCTGGCAATCGGTGGGAAATCAATTGTCAATTTAATCACACGAAGTCACAAGCTTGTCATGCAAAGCATTACCATGCAGTCGCTTGGGTAAAGTTAAGTAACCTCTGCTCTGAATTTGCATGCACATTGACATAAACTTGCACCTTTTATGCTTTGTAAAATCTTAACCGGGGTCTTAAATCATGCGTTGGGGACTTTTGGGGATGGGGGTGGGACAACCATGTCTTATTTTTTCAGATACACTCTTTGCAACTGGCTTGAACATTTGGAGTACACCCTGGGTCCGGGACGGTCTGAACTTGTCTGCCAGTTTCGTCGGGTTCCTGTTTCCTGTAGAGCACTTGTTGGGTTGGGTCTTTGGGGGGTTTTTGCGTGTCTTACATTTCAGAGAACTCGGTTCCAGTAAGGATCCCTTTCCTGGCCCCTACTTAAACTGAGGACAAGGCTTTTGGAACATAAGTGAGTTGGTTTCTAGACTTCTTGGAGCACTTATTTGAAGTTGTTCTTAAGTTGGACCCTGGTATGTTATGGAGCTCAATGTTTGTTTGGGTAATTATTCTGTTCACTGGGGTGGGGTGGGGGGGTGCAGTAAACTCTCAGTTTATTCTCCCAGCAGCTCGTCTCTGGAATGCTACGTGACGTGAAAAATCATTATGGGACCAAATCCCAAGTAAAAGTTTTTCTTGCGCATTTAACTTGGCACAGTGACGTAGTGCTTAAATTTACTTTATTCTCTGTAGACTGAGGCGTTAAATTACTTAAACAAAATTGGGACATGGGTTTGGGGAGATGGCAACTCTTCCTTAGTTTCAGGCATGCAGCAGGCACTGAGATGAGAATTTGTGAACCTGCAGGTTTATGGGTTTTTCTTTTCCTGGGGGAACAAGCACTGTCCTGTTCCTCCAGGTTTTGCTTTTTCTCCTTTTATATAATGTCTGGTTTAGGGGGGGGGGGGAAAAAAAGCAAAAGACTCCGGTGGCGGCACTCCTGGTTTCCAGGACGGGGTTCAATTCCCTGCGGTGTCTTTGCTTCTGAAATTAGCTGCTTTTGTGGGGCTAGTGAGAATGATGGGCCTTTGGTTACTTAATGAAACATTGTCATTTTTATTGTACTGGGTTTAAAGACTAGACCGAAGTCAATTTGTAGGATTCTAGCTCCAGTAACAGCCTTTTGAGGAGGGATAATCTAGTTTGACTACTTTTGTTGTATGATGCAACATATTTCATGGACGTGTCTGCAGCTGAGCAAAGCCAATGAAGAAGGCAGAGAATCTGGCTTTCCAGGAATGTAATTAAATGCTGCATCTGAGGTGCCTGAATTGTGGAAAGCCTGACAAATGCCTTCTTCCCATGGGAATCAGTTTTGCCGTTTACTGAACATGTGGCTATATAGAAACTGCAGCTTAAATTTCACTGACACATGGCAAACTTCAGCCCCCACACAAACTGCTGTAGTGAATGTGTGGACAATTTTTTTATTTTTTATTTTTTTGTCATTAATTCGTAGATAACTAGTTGGATCACAGGGAGTTCAGCCACTAAATGATGCTTCAAGTGGCACTTCTTGCTTGCATTCTGATGGACTATGACCTCCAGCTGCCCCTTGCTTGCTTTGAGGAGGGATAATCTAGTTTCACTACTTTAGTTGTATGATGCAACATATTTCAAGGAAGTTAACTGACTTCAGAGGGACTAGACCAATACATTATGCATAGTTTCTTCCCCATTGCTATTGGACTTCTCAACACTTCTTCCTGCTTTGGATTGTCTGTCCAAATACTCAGATAATCTGCATATTTGTATGTGATGTACTATAGGTATTGATGTATGCCGTCTGTATTCTTTGCATTTTCTCCACTGTTGCTCATCTTGTATAGTATTCTGTCATTGTCATTTGTCTATTCATATAAGATTGTGGAAATAAAGATTTTGATCATCTCGTGCATTGACTGACTATGGACTGATGTTTGACACTTGCTGCATCGCATCTGAGGGTATATACTGAATTTGGTTATTAGTAAAGGTCTTGACACTACCAGGGGTAAGCAACCCTGATCCTGGAATGTGAGTATCCAGCATGCTTTCCAATTTTCCTGATGAGCCATTTTCTGCTGGAGTTCAGGTCTGGCTCATCAGAAACTAGGTAGGGTAGAAAATCTGCTGGATACCAGCACTCCAGGATCAGGGCTACCTACCCATGCTATGTACTGTTGACTACTAACACCTCAGACCATTTAACTTTCCTGTTATTTATACTAGATAGTACCTTTAGTGGTGTTCACAGAATACAATTTGACACAAAGCATTTCAGACTTGATTTATATCTTAAAAAGTACTGTGGAGAAATGTAACAGTATTGCAGTCTGAAAATGAAGTGGCCGTAGCACATTCAAGTGAACTCCATATCCACTTTGATTTTTATAAAGATATAGCCTTGAAATAAAGCTAGTAAATGTTACAATGTAGCATCATAAATTGGAATATCAAACCCCCACACTTAATCTATCCCAGCTCTGGAACTTCAGTTGACACATGTAATGGGTTTGCACCTTTTTTCAATGATGCATTTAAAAGGGTAAATTTGCTATCAGCTCCTCCTCTGTTTTAATGGAAACTGGATGACACTGAGCAGTACCTTGTACATGCTAACTTGAGTGTGTTTCCATCAGGTTTTAAGAATGTCAATTGTCAATTCCAGATTCAACTTGAAAGCATCTTAAATTCCTGTGGCTGTTTTGACATGTCAGGTTTTTTTTACCTGCACTACTGCACTAAGCTCTCATAGAATAGAAATAGAATATTTCATACATCAGATGGAAATTCATCTTTGACAGTGACAATACAAACAACACTATACACAATAAACATGTCAGTGCAACTAAATATAAGTAAAATGTTATAAAATCAACCAGTTTACTCCAAGTGAAAAGCCTGACATACTTAAAAGAATTAAAAACAAAATACATGATACCAGTATAGTTAAACTGTGCTAGTTAACTTTAAGGACTTTGTCGTTGTTAAGGATGGTTACAGCTGATGGAACAAATGACCACTTGTAGCCTTTTTTCTTGACTAATGGCTCTCCAACCTGATGGCAATAATTGAAAGGCACAATGGGGTGGGTGAGTGAAATCTTGATAAACCTGTTGTGCCTTTTTTGTCAAAATCTGTGTGTACAAGTAGGAGAGTTCATGTTATGTCCAATGATTTTCCCGGCCTGATTAACGATTTGTGCCAGTTCTTTTGTTTAACTGAAAGTTGCCCATACCATGACACTATGTTAAATGTCAGCACACTTTCAGTCAGTGATTTGTAAATCATGGACATTGTGCGCTGGCTGGTGTTAAAACTCCTGAGCTTCCTCAGAAGAGACAGACGCTGTCTTCCTTTCTTGTACACATAATCCACATGGTTTTGGAAATTTAGCTGGTTGTCAATTATTGTCGCAAGGTATTTGAATTCAGTGACTTGCTCCACTTCCTGATCCTTCAGAGTAATTGGCTTGAAGGTGGCCACGGCATTCTTATTGCCTCCTTTCTTGCTGCTCACCGGGCACATCTCCTTGGTTTTGTTAACACTGAGGTCCAGGAAGCTGCAATCAAACCGCGAAGCCAGGGTGTCAATATACTGAAGGTAGGGAGAGCTATTTAAGTCCCAAAGACAGGTGACTAAGGCCATATCATCTGCATACTTAATAAGGGAGAGGTGACTGCTTGTATATATGGAAAAAAGAAAGGGAGATAGTACACATCCTTGAGGAACACCTGTGTTCAGGACAAGGGCATTAGAGAGGCAGTTCTTAATACAGACTCGCTAGTCGGTCTCTCAAGAATTTCCTGATGAAAAGGATGAGGCCACCACTGACTTTCAGGTCACAAATGCGCCCAAGGAGGAGGTGTGGCTGGACTGTATTAAAGGCTGAGGAAAAGTCCATAAAAAGAATACAAACATGAGCGTTGGGTTTGTCCAGATGACTGTAAACACTGTTTAGCTTGGTGAGTGTCGCATCCTGCACCCCTCTGTTGTATATATATCATTTACTGTCTCATTGAGACAGTAAATGACGTATCTGAAAACAGACACAAGCAAATTATAAGTGCTTATACTATACCTTTGACACTTAACCATAAAACATTCAGACTGAAAAACTGGGTAGGAGCAGGTCTTACTTGGGAGATAGAAGCAACAGCATGACTATTGAACATGATTGCTACCACATGAGGCCACCATGACATGACATCTTCCAGGGCATCTTATTCAACTCTAATAATGGTGGATAATCACTCCCACTAGACCAAATCACAACACAAGGTAAAATAAAATAACCTAATGCAGTCATGTAAATGAAACCCTGATCTAATTAGTGACATTGTTACAGTCCCATGGACTACATGTGGCAGCATTGTCACATTTACATTTATGGCATTTGGCAGACGCCCTTAGCCAGAGCGACTTATATAAGTGCTTAAGGACTCATAAGTGAATAATATTGTACAGTATTGGCAGAAGTAATTTTATTTGGCGATAAACACAAAAGATTCAAGGTGAAGGCCTGCCTAAAGACCGATGCTGTCCAGGCTAAAAGTTAGAAATCTGGGTGTTCTTATGGACTCAGATCCTAGCCTCAACAGCCAAATCAAAGCAATAATTTAATCAACATCTTATCATCTTGGAAAGATAGCAAGAATCTGGGCTATCTTCATCCAAACAAGATTCTTGCGTCACCAGCAAGGCAGCTGCCACTTGTATATAAATCGCGTAGTGGCTCAGGGCCAAAAAACATGAGATGTGAAAACCTGCAGGGCTGCTTAGACTATGGGCTCCAGTTTATGTTGTGCAAAAACATAAAACAAATGATCACCTGAGAGGGTGGAGATGTTGATGGATAAACCTGTTGACGAGGAGAGTGCTGATGACAGGTCAGCAGGACAGGTAAGTCTGACCATTTCCCCTTGTGCAATCAAAACATGCAGACATCAGAGGGCATAAAAAGGGGCGTGGCTTAAAATAAATATTGTTTTGCTGCCTGGTGGAATATTTTCCAGGGACTAGGGGTTGGGGGCACCCCTAAAGAGTGGTCAGCCAGTATTACCTATCACTAGGTATCCAGAGATTGAGACAGCATTCAGCTACCATGCTACCCAAAATTGGAACAGACCACCCAAAGATCTTGTGTTCCAAATGTGTCCCAACTATAACCATTTTTAAGACCAAACCAAAAATATACAAGTCCTGCACTTTTCTGTTCATTTAATAAAATTTATTATATACAGTACTTTTAAATGTCCCAAAAGTTTGTCTATTTCATTATATTGTTTTAATTGTGTATTTAGATGGATCTGCATCTTATTATGTAAAGCACTTTAAATTACTTCTATGGGTATTTGTATGCTTGCTAAATAAACCTAGAGTTCCCTTAGTGTGGGTGAGCCATAGAATATTATCATTAAAATACTTAATTTGACAGCCTGATCAAATATTGCATTGCAACTCTAATGTATATCACCACACTATCTGGTTTGAATAGGAAAGTGAACCTTTTTTCTATGCTCACATTCAGGAATAGACAGTCCTGGCAATCCTTGGGGAATTACCTGATAAAGCAATAGAATGTAACACTGAGCTGTGTAAAATTTGACAAATAGCCTCCTTGGCTGCTGTTCGCAGTCTGCAATTGAATTCAAGGTGTCAACTGCCTCACATCTTCACTAAAAATTGTTAACTTTTAACAGTAATCAGTAATCACCAAAAGAGTTTAGTGGGTCTCAGTTATGCTGCTGGACTTCAGAGATGTGGAGGGAGCTTAGAACAGAGCTGATCCTCCCTTGGATCAAAAAGAGACAGATGAGGTCTCCAGATGCATAAGGATTCAACCTTTGGTGAAGGTCATGGGACAGAAACAGGACTTGCAAGCTTGCATCTTCGAGCTGGCTTGGGAAAGTTTGGGGATGCTTCAAAAATGTTTCAAGAAAGTTCAGAATAATTTGTCACCTTGGAAAATGGTCTGACCTGTTTGACATGCTGCCACTGTGATCCTCACCAGAAAAAGCTATGGATTGATGAAGTATCGTCCTGTCACATTACAAAACTTTCACTGATTTTGTCTAATATATTAATTTATTTGGAAAATACCTTGTTAGTAGGAAAATAGCCTAAAGAGTTCTGTGAATATTCCCTATTATTTCCCAGGGATAAATTGTACATCACTTCTGTCAGGTCAGAACACCTTTGAACACTTGGAGAACTGTGAAGTCATTATAACTGAAAACCTTGACATTTCTTTCTGTTTCAACCTCTCACGCTTGTTGGTGACGCTAAAACTGCAGTGCAGAACTCAGCTGAAGGTCACAGGGCATGGTGGTTTTACACAATAATTATGACTATGACGTCTTGCTTATGTGTTGGGGAAAACTGACCACCAACTTATTATATAGAATTTATTTAGACACAATGACCAAACAATACAGGCCTGCCACTGTGTTTCTGAAGATTAAATCAAACTAATAACAGCATATCTAAATTAAAGGGAATACATATAAATTCTGCACTGGACAAGCAGTACAAGACATAAGCACATAACGCCTCAGGCAACTATCGGGGGAAGGGGGCGCTTCTGCGCAGGCGCCTGCAACAAATGCGGAACCTTCTCCATTTATCTGGGTCCTGCAGTTTAATGTAGTCTCTGCAGAGTTAAGTTTAGGCGCCCCCTAGCGGCGACGGCGCACGCTGCCTCTGCGCATCCAGTGAGCCGCCTCCATTGTCATCGTATGTGTTTATGTAGCCGGAATCGGAGGCGAGATGTGGTCCTTTTTCTCCCGGGATCCCGTCAAAGATTTTAATTATGAAATTCTGCCGGATACTCAAGAGACGTCCAGCATATGGACTCTTCATCGCGGGAAGCGGAAGGTGGGGACACGGCTGGCAGTATTGGTATTTGTGAGGAGACTGCTAGCTATAGCTAAACTAGTCCGCATTCAGTTTGAGGCCTCATCCAGTCATAGGTGTAGATTTAGCGCCGAGCTCCTTGTTTTGGGAGCACCATGCCTGGAATGGCATGACAACACTATCCACCTTTATACAACAATATAGCCTGCGTTTTAAGACGATTTTGCGTTATCTAGCGATAGAATTTGAATCCGAATTTGTCCGAGCAAGATCCGGAGTCGGATCCGGCGCAGGCGCGTCTCACCGCCACGTCGCCTAGCTGCTGCTCAAACTCTACAGATAACTACACGTTTCTTCCCGTTGTTGTATTATTTACAGTATAGCGCTATAAATACTGTCCGGTCGGGGTTTTGTTCCCTCACAACTTATGTCTTGATTTACAGTGGTAAATGTTGGACCACCTGATATTTTCGGTTCTGTCTTCGGAATTTCTCGTCTGTGCGATGACGCAAGCCACCGTACTTTTCCCCTCTTTAATTGCGATAAATTGTAGCGACCGGAAATACAGTATGTTGTATTCCTAATGTGCCAGCACACCAAAAATAATCCTTGGCCTGTTGTAGTTGTATTGAGTATTGAGCATCTCTTAATCGTTTTGTGAAAATGCTTGAAGTAGTTGTCCTGTAAGCATAGATCTGCCGAGACGCACGGGCAAGATCGGGGTATTTAATTATCAGGTGCATTAGTAGAGTTCCTGTAACACCAGCACCCTATTGTCAAGTGCCTTTTTACCGAGGGGGGTTGTGTACAGTGTACATAGTCAGCTGGCTATTTGTTCACCTGGTGTATAGGTGTGATCAGAAAAAATAAGATACCATTTTAGATGTGCTCAGAGTACGTGTGCAATACGAACAGACTGAGAAGGTCTGAGCAGCTCCACGGCACTTTGTCAGATGTTAAGAAGCTCTTGTGTTCTTTGTCCCGGTTGTTTTCTTCGTCAGCTAAATTTAAGGGACGTGACGTCAGTATCCGCACCGAATACTTCAGAAAGTCTGCGTTTTACTTCCTTTGAAGTTGTGGTTCTGCAATGTCATGTGTACCTTGGTGGATTCCTTCTGTCCCATGGCATTTAATTTTGCTGGACATCTTCATGCCTGCATTAGCCATAAAGATGGTGGGCCAGCTGCCTTGCTAACAGAGCACCACCCCCCCCCCCCCCCCCCCCCCCCCCCAGACGACTGGTGAGCCTGTGTCGGTGTTCCTGTTTGAGGTGACGTCAGGGGCAGAGGAGCAGACCCAGCTGGCCAAGGCGGCGTTCAAGCGCATGAAGACCCTCAGGCACCCCAACATCCTGGCCTACGTAGATGGGTTGGAGGTGAGGTAAAGGCTCTGTACCGGCCTATCAGGTCCTGCCTGTTTGCTTAGATGTCAGGCGCAGTGTGTCTTAAATTCAGGATGTAATAACTCAGCTTCGATAGCTATGGGCTATGGGCTTCTCAATCACTGCAACTGGACCTCCTCCCGTCCAGATCCTGAGGATAGCTTCAGTAGCCGTAATCAAAACATGAGATTCATTTTCTGACAATAGTAACACAATTCGGTTTTAGTATATTATAATACACGACAGATGACTGACAGATGATTAATTAGCACCAAAGTTCATGTTCCTCTGTGTGGTGTTAAATTATTCACTTCGCCACCCTCATGTTTCATATACAGTTTGAGCCAGTGTAGGCAGTTTATCTACATATGTTATTATTAATACTTTACATAATTTAGCAGACACTTTTGTCCAAAGCAACCTACAAGTGAGGGAAACTGTACATTACAGCAAGGTTGAGCTAACAGTGAATTCCCAGGTACGTAAGTGTAAGTAGACTTGGAGCAAGAGATGCACAACATCTTCCTAACAAAGCAAGGACCCGATAAGGCTACTCTTCACTAACCAGGAAGTGCGACATTGAGAGCATTCAGGGAACATAGGGTGGTGTCTGAGGTATTCCTGGGACAGATGGCTCTTGAGGCATTTCTTGAAAGTTGAGAGGGAATCTGGCAGCTCATCCCACCATTGTGGAAGCACATCTGGAGGCATCATCAGTCTCATTGTCGAGCCTTCAGTGCTTTTCATCTTCAGAGATTAGACTTCAGGCTCCTTTCTGTGACTCTGCAGAAAACACATAATTTTTCTCTGTCTGTGTCAACCCCTCTTTCCCTGTTTGAAGACGGAAAAATGCCTGTACCTGGTCACAGAGCCCGTGACCCCACTCACAGCCCACCTTAAGGCCCAGGCTGAGCGGGGGGGATCTGGGGAGCTGGAGGTGTCCTGGGGCCTCCACCAGATAGTGGTGAGTTGGTAGAAAGGAAGCGAACGTGTGGCATGTGGAAAGTGGCTGGATATGTCGTCCAAATGGGGTTTCTCAAATACTTGTCATAGTATTTGTTTTGTTTCTCTCATTCTTCCCTCCTTCCCCCATCAGAAAGCATTGAGTTTCCTTGTGAATGACTGTCACCTGCTGCATAACAACCTGGGCGTGTGGGCTGTTTTCGTCGACCGAGCCGGCGAGTGGAAGCTGGGGGGATTGGATCATGTGACCCCTGATCAGGGGGACCCCTCGCTGCCCCCCAGGAAGTCCAACCCTGACATGGAAAAGTATGACCCCCCAGAGACACTGAGCAGCAGTGGCAAGATGGGAGAAAAATGGTGAGGGTGACTTAATGCGGGGGCTTGTGATAGGTTGGGAATGTGCCTAGGAAAAGAACAGCCTATCTTTTAAGGGGGGGGGGGGGGGTTAGTTAGGATTCATGGCTGGAGTACCTGGGGGCAGACCCACACAGATTTTGCGGGGACATGCAAACTCCACACACTGAACTGTGGGTGGGAATCAAACCCACAACCCTGGAGGGATGATGCTACGGTGCTATGCCCTGGGCCACTGTTTAATGAAAGCTGATGTATTTAATTGTATGTAAGTTTTGCGGATGTTAACTAAATTTGGAGCCTTAATCTTTAAAAGCAAAGGTCTGGTTGTCCATTTGAGTATGAGACGCAGAGTAGGGTCACGCCCTCTTTGACCAAAACATACATGTTTGGCAGGTCTGGAGATGTTTGGAGGCTGGGCTGCCTTATCTGGGAGGTATTTAATGGGATCCTGCCTCGGGCCTCCTCTCTTCGGTCCCTGGGAAAGGTAACCTCCAGGATGCCTGCTGCTTTTCATTAGCTGATTTGGGTGGGTAATACTGATGGTCAAATGATGCCTCATGAACCATTTGCTGTATTTTCTGACCCCACTAGATGGTGCTCTTGGTTTGCTTTCGGGAATGAATTGAGCCCTTTTTTGAATAGAGTCACCATTTAGTGGTGTCAGAAAACATGTAAGGGATTCAGACCACCATTCCCAGGTGGTGCTGATCTAATTGGGGTATACACCCTGCAGTGGCCAAAGATAAGCATGCTCTGGCCAGACTTGCACTGCCAGGTATAGGCAGTTTTAACCATTGAATTATAATTGTAATGGTTTTAAATCCGCCCCCCCAGATACCCAAGCCACTGGTACCGCACTATTGTGAACTGGTGGGGGCCAATCCCAAGGCCCGGCCCAATCCGGCTCGCTTTCTGCAGAACTGCCGTGCCCCTGGCGGGTTTCTCAGCAACAGCTTTGTGGAGAGCAACCTCTTCCTGGAGGAGATCCAGGTTTGACAATCTGCTTTTTGTGTGTCTGTGTATTGTGGTGCAGTGGACCTGTGTGCTTTGGTGCATCGATACCCATGTGTACATGCACGCCGTGAGCTCATGTGGGCACCTGCATGTCCACTGTAGCATTCCCGCATTACGCTTGATGTCAGCTTCCATGGACCCTCTGCCCCCTTCGTTCCACCCCCCCATGTCTTAGTGTATGCACCCCCCCTCCTCCCAGATCAAAGATCCGGCAGAGAAGCAGAAGTTCTTCCAGGACCTCAGCGATCACCTGGACTCCTTCCCTGAGGATTTCTGTCGCCACAAGGTTCTGCCACAGCTGCTCACGGCCTTCGAGTTCGGCAACGCCGGTGCCGTGGTCCTGACCCCACTCTTCAAGGTGGGCCCCCTCTTCCTGTGCAAGCTGGCCTGGAGTGTGCTGCATGCATCCTGGAAAAGGCAGAACTCGGAAACCCGTCAGCTCTACGTTCAGCAGCAAGACAGCGGTGATCTTTTATTGGCCCCTTAACTCCCGGCTGTCCTAAGAATTGCCTGACCCAGATTTCTCAAAAAGATTTATGTGGATTTAGATAAAATTCAGTTCCATTCAATTCAATTCAGTTTATTTTTATACAGCGCCCTTCACAACAGAGTTGTCCCAGGGCGCTTTACATGGGTGTTTTAGAATACATTGCTATATGCAAGACAAAACAGGGTGGAACAGAGAAAATTAAATACATAGAATGAAAGAAAGACAAGAGAAAAGAAAGAAAAAGCCAACTGACAGCGGAGGAGAGGAACCAAAAACTCCCAAGCAGGGAGAAAAAAATACCTCTGGGGGTCCAAGGTCAACTGGCTGAGATAAAAGCATCTGCTAAATAAATAAAACATCTTATAAAAATGTGTGTAATGTAAAAACAACTAACAGATGACATTTAAAGGAGAAACGATCTGTTTGTCCTTGTCAGCTGCTGCTGGTCATGTGGTTTTCCTTGGCAGCAGTGTGGAGTGATTTGCTTGAAAGCGGTGCTTTTACCCCAAGCCAAGCCCAGCACGGGTTTGTGAGCCGAGGTTGGCAGATGCTCATCCATCACCGCATGTATGTCTTGTGGGCATGACTGAGGCGTCCTTCTGCCCAGGTGGGGAAGTTCCTGAGCCACGAGGAGTACCAGCAGAAGATCATCCCCGTCATCGTGAAGATGTTCTCGTCCACAGATCGCGCCATGCGCATAAGGCTGCTCCAGCAGGTCAGGACCCAGAGCAGAGGCTCAGCAAAAATCATAACCACTGTCAGATACCAAACAGCCAATCAGGCTATTGCTATGGCAATTTGCACATTTTTCTCTACTTTTACCTCTTTCACTATTTTGGTTAGTTTTACATAGTAGCTTTTATTTGCCATGTACAGCCCAAGTACAAGGAATGCCTTTTGGTATAATTGGTTACGTTGAAGTAAAATAAATTACAAAAGAACCAGCAACATAAAGCATATATAAGTAAGCCAAACAAGACAGGATGAAGTGAAATAGACCATTTATACAAAAATACAATTTCTTTTCTTATAACTATACTATACTATACCTGCTGCCATATTCTAATACTATTTATTTCTTTTCTTGCTGCATTCCATGTATGAAAAATTCCGTATAAATAATTATTATTGTACCATAGGGAGATCTCAGGGAAACCCATTTCACTGCCTGCATCCTCTGCTGTATGCCGTACTGCTGTGCATCTGATAACTAAACTAAACGGTGACTTGATCCGATTGCCATGGCATTTACCGCCTCCTCCATCTTCCGCTTCCTCCACCCCTGACCATCAGATGGAGCAGTTCATCCAGTACCTGAACGAGGCGGCTGTAAACTCGCAGATCTTCCCCCACGTCGTTCACGGCTTCACAGACACCAACCCCGCCATCCGGGAGCAGACTGTGAAGGTGAGAGCCATGCCCAGCCCACTGGCCCGGCGCCCTGCTTACCGCCGAGAGCCTAACCCCCACCCTCCATTCTCCGCAGTCCATGCTGCTCCTGGCCCCGAAGCTGAACGAAAGCAACCTGAATCAGGAGCTGATGCGCCACTTCGCCCGACTGCAGGCGCGAGACGACCAGGGTCCAATCCGCTGCAACACCACAGTCTGTCTTGGCAAGATCGCCCCCTTCCTGAATGTGGGGGTAAATGCACCGTCTTTTCGAACTGGAGTACATAAACAGCCGGATTTGTTGTCTTAATGATACAGTAGGTACTGAATGGTTTATAGCACAAAAAATCACTTAGTTTGGTTCAGTATGGTAAAAACCTTGTATTGCGGTGCTCCATTTTGCGTGTACCACAATAGTGTGTGTATGTGTATGTATGTATATATACAGGGGTCCACATAAGTGGTACGCGAGTATGCACGGGCGGGATCAACAGTAAAAAGTGTGGCAGTTTTACTCGCATGGACAGGATCAATAGTAAAATGCGGGGCAGTTTTACTCGCATGGACGGGATCAATAGTAAAATGCGGGGCAGTTTTACTCGC
>JAODKL010000002.1:8768729-8782571 GCA_026780765.1 Petrocephalus schoutedeni
GGATCAATAGTAAAATGCGGGGCAGTTTTACTCGCATGGACGGGATCAATAGTAAAATGCGGGGCAGTTTTACTCGCATGGACGGGATCAATAGTAAAATGCGGGACAGTTTTACTCGCATGGACGGGATCAATAGTAAAATGTGTGGCAGTTTTACTCGCATGGACGGGATCAATAGTAAAATGCGGGGCAGTTTTCAGTCTTCACGGCGCAAAAGTGTGCCTAATTTGAGTAACTTCATACTGGAGCTTTAATTACTAGACCTCCAATATGAAGTTATGGTGCAGTGGACCTGTGTTCAGTGTTATTTTGCATTTGCTCACCTTATGAAGTAAAATGGGGACAAGCAGCCATATGACATATGCTGTAGTGCAACAGCAGTACAGTACAGTATAGTAGTGCTATCAGTACACTATACTAGTATAGCACAGTAGTGCTATCAGTACAGTATACTAGTAATCGCGTCTTTGCCATCCCCCAGACGCGGCAGCGGGTGCTCGTCTCTGCCTTCTCCCGGGCTACCAAGGATCCTTTCTCTGCCTCCCGTGCCGCTGGTGTGCTGGGATTTGCCGCCACGCACAACTACTACAGCGCGGCGGAGAGCGCCACCCGTGTGCTACCTGCCCTCTGCACCCTCACCATCGACCCAGACAAGAGTGTGCGGGACCAGGTGAGGGCCGGCCTCCCCCCCTCATTTTCAGGTGCTGGAGTTCAGTCGTGGTGTCGGGGGGGCTGCTCTTTGTCATTAATGCAATTACAGGACAATCATATCCCTTGTCCTATGTGCAGTTAAAATATGGCTTTGAATTTATAAATGTAGGGTATGCCTTGCTGTTCTGTGATCTACTACAGTTAGCTGATCCCTGCTTCTGCAGTACAACAGCCGCCTGATGGTTGGGTTTGTTCAGGAATCATTAAGAATTTCCCTCTGCTGAGAGCTAAGGGGTCTTACTTGTTTTGCAGGCGTTTAAGGCGATCCGGAGTTTTCTGACGAAGCTGGAGACAGTGTCAGAAGATCCCTCCAAGTTGGCTGAAATAGGTACCACAGCTTTGACCCTCGGCATGTGCATTGCATTCCTCCTATAGTGTCTCTTTATTATCTATGCTCTGATAATCAGGAAACACTTAGTCAATACAGGAAACACCTAGTCATATACTGTCAATATCTTGCACATGCACGGTCAACACACAAAAAGTCCACTAGGCTCACTATAAACTAGGTTTTAGCCGCTCCTCACCCTGCTAATCGCTAATGCTCACTGTCGTCTCTTCTTGCGCCCCCCCCGCCATAGAGAAAGACGTCACATCATCGGGGCAGGCTGCGGGGGCGGCGGCTTCGGCAGCCAGCTGGGCAGGGTGGGCTGTCACCGGCGTCTCCTCTCTCACCTCCAAACTCATTCGCACTGCCCCCGGTGGCACGGAGGGCGACAGCCCCAGCACTGCGCCTGTGGCCCCCGCCAGCTCAGACACCCCCAGTGCAGACAAAGGTGAGAAGAGCTCTGGGAATGTGAAGGCAGCCACGTGAGATTATCTGCTTGGAAACGTTTTTGATGAAGAATATGCACCGTTTCAGCTCCTCACTGTCTTTCATGTCTCAGCAGAATCTAGGCCAAAGACGGATGGATCAACCCCACAGGCTCCCCTCTCTGCTCCCACCAGCCACTGGAGCACCTCCAAGGAGAAGGAGGAGGAGGAAGAAAAGGATGTCAGTGAAGACCGCTGGGATGATGAAGACTGGGGCAGTTTGGAGGTAATCATGAAATTGCTCGTAATTGTTCTTTTGCTTAAATCCCACACAGTAATAAATGATTTGGGGTGTTTTGAATAGCAAACTCTGCACTGACGTTCCAACACAGGACACTGAACACTCAAAAACACAGACAGACCCTGATGACTGGAACTCCTCAGATTGGTCAGCAGTCTCGTCTGTCCGGAAAAAGGCCAATGAGAAACGAGTATGTTTTGTGTATGTTTTGCTTAATTTTATGAAAGTGCTTGAGTTTCCAAGAACAATTATATCTAAATCCATTCCTGAGGAATTCTGCTGGGCTGAAGTGTTTTTCTTTTGTGTATTGCAGTGTAATGTCAGCTGTCTGTTCCTATTTCTTGAATAATCAAGTTGTCCTGCATCTGTACAGGTGGGTGGAAGTTGCTCTGAGGCAGTCAAAAAGCAGAGTTCTGATTGGAGTAGCGGCTGGGATGCAGATGACAGCTGGTCCAATGAAAAGGATGCCGACGGCCAGGGCCAGAGCTCACCTGGCGATGAGGGCTGGGGCAACGACTGGGATGAAGAGGCCGACTCCACTGACAATTTAACCTCCATCCAAAAGGAGGCGCCAGACTTTAGTAAAAAGAGCCGGCCCACAGCCAGCGGGTCGGCGACCTTGCCTGAGGGCACCCGTTTGGCCAGCGAGTACAACTGGGACAGTAGCAGCGCAAGGGGATCACAAAATGACTTTTTCACTAGCATTTCACAGAGAGCGCCCCCTGCTGCCACGGTGAGATGGGGCATGACAATGTATTTACATCTGACAGTATTTAGTGAAAATGGGTGTAAGATGTAATGCATGGCAGGATTAGCATTATACATTTTTAATTGCGCGGCTGCGGAGGTCAGGAACCACCCAATTGCTGCAGAGTGCATTTAAAAAAAATATAATGCATGTATATAATGCATGGCTTGGAGTGCATGTATCTGCTTATTCCAGGGTTACCACACAGGTGGCTTATACGTTTTTACTGAAAAACATTATTTTCCAGTTTAAATTGAAGCCTTATTAGTAGAACTGATTTCTTCCGCTAATGGTTACACATTTAAATTTAATGTCTCATCATTTTGAATTTAATTCTGTTCTATTTCTGGAATTTTAGGTAACATTAGTAAGTTTATAATAGTGCATTGATTTACTACTGTGACACACCTGACTGGCACTACGTATGCGGTCATAGAAAATTAATCAACACCCTCCTGACCAATCAGATAAGAGAATTCAGAAGTGTTTTTTTAAACGCTATTCAGGGGAAAGTCATGTTCCAGTTTATTGAGAAAGTGTGAATGTTGATGTTAATAGAAAATCAGTATAATAATCAATGGAATTTGATCATCAGTCACAGAAGAACACAGAGGCATGGGGCGCTGATCCGGGAGGGGATTGGGGTACGGAGGAGAATTGGGAGTCGCTGGACAGTGAACACGGTACGTCCTGAAAGCTTTGTGCAGTTTATGTAGGTCAGTAAAAAAAATAGCGACAATATTTGTTTGCATGCAGGCTGTTACTCAGTATTCATGCTCTGATATTACTCCATGGAGGGTCAGTGTTATTGTGCCCGCCAAGCTATAACACTAATGATGATGGTGTAATATGAAAAGAATAATCTTGGCTTGACTTTAGATGAGCTGTTTGGTTGAGAATAGGACTTAGGGAGAATGTGCTATGCTTAGAACCAACTTAAAGCAGGAGCCTTAAAATCGACAGGCCTCAGCAAGGCGGAGCTGGCCAAGAAGAAGCGTGAGGAGAGGAGGAAGGAGCTGGAGGCCAAGCGAGCAGAGCGCAAGGCTGCTAAAGGGCCTCTGAAGCTGGGTGCCCGCAAGCTGGACTGACGGGTGTAAGAGGGAGGAAAGGGGACTGCCAGGGGAGTGGCTGCTCACCCGAGTCACAGGAGAAGGCGCAGCCAAGCCTAGCCGTCTGCCAGTAAGAGTGACACAGCGCACGCGCGGGGGAGGTGTGATTTCCGTCCTTCCCCACCTGTCACAGACAGACAGACAGACAGATATGGTGGTGGGAAGATTGTGTCTAAATGAAAGAGAAACTCAGACAATGACCTCAAAGCAGACTGATTTGGAATCCCAATATTTTTATTCCCAGTTTTTTTATACACATACAATGTTACTGTTGTAAAATGTGTGCTATATACACCTGCTTGTTGGTGAATGAGGATAAAAAACCCCATGTGAATACTAAGTGTATATTTGAGTTACTTTATGTGTTTTGAGCAGACTGCGCTGCACTGCCCAATCGCTGCTGGGGGAGACGTTCATCGCCAAGCGCTCTAACATTGCATTATCGTTTGTGGCCCTGGACTTATGGATAAACGCATCCCAACTGATATGTCACCCACAGACTTTAGCTGGGTAGGTGACAAAAATGTAAACAGAAACAGATTATCAGGGAAAGCGGAACATACTGCTGTTTATCCTGATGTAGAGCAATCATCAGACATCCACGCAAGGACTAGTTCAGCGATGTGTACCTCTGTGGTTTAGGACTCTGAGCCTGTGACCAGAAGGTTGCCTGTTCGAATCCCAATGTAGGCTGGGTGATTTCACCACTGGGCACCAGTGCAAAGCCTTTAACCCCCAGTTGCTCCGGGGACTGTCTGACCCTACCTTCTCAGTTGTATGTCACTTTGAATAATAAGCACCTGCTAAACAGATAAAATGTTAATGTCTGATTCTGGAGCTGAAGAGTTGGCGGCGGCAAAATCGTACTGCTGGTTCCTGTCGAGGCCTTTCTGTGGCGGCTTGGGTAATGGCATACACTCTCTTGTGCTATGAGGCTTTTCATGGCCTAGGCAGGGCTTAAAGGCAGGTATGTTGGGGAGAGTGAGACGTGGCCACAATGGTTTTATGGGATGGATTATACAATGTATATCTGTACATACAAAATAAACTATAAAATCACTTTTCTGAAATGGAATTCATTTTGCATGACAAGATTTGACATTATAATGTTCTCGCTATAGATCAGAGCAACGTGACGTCATCTCGAAGTAGTTTTTGGGGGACGCGCCCCTTTTCCGTGAGCGCAAAGCGGTAAAGTGGACTGGCGGGAAATCGGAGGTTGAGGTTCTCGGCATGCCTGAAAGCTGCCGTGTTGTGTCCTGTGCCGCACACACGCATTCCCTTCTCCTTGCTACCGAGTAGGGAAAAGGGGGGCAAATGATGAATTTTATGGCTCCAGGCGATTCGGATGGAGGCCAAAAGACGGGGAAACCGTGGGCAGAAATAGCTAATTCTCTTCAACAGCCAGGTGAGCCAAACGGGTAGGTCCAGGAGCTAGGGTGACCACTCCGCTTTTCCAGCCCCCTCTCGGGACTGCTGTGGCGTCTTCCCTTTTGCCCGTTTGTACTCCTTTTCTCATCTTCTTTCCTATTCCCAAATAAACATCTTGAGATAACGGTATAAAATAGTTACTGCAAGCGCGGCAGTTCTCGGCTTCCGTACACATTCTTTACAGTGTTGTATCATATAGGACTTCTAAGTAACTAGCGCCGCCCTTTCGTTTGTCACACAGGCTGCATGGATTAAGTTAGTAAATGAATATAGTTTAAACTGACTGTTGTTGTGTTATGTGCCAAATCCGCCGAGCCCCCGCCCACCAACGTTTCATGGGTGTTGTGTAAATTGTACTCAAGGTTGATCAACCCCAAACCGACTGGACGATGGAACAAACCCTTGACACCGAAGCAAAAGGCTCAGGGTCATGGATTTCATAAAGCAATACATTGTTCACCGTCCATGTGAGACCACTGTAAGTCAAACAGGCCACAAACATTTATGCCGATTCTGGAAGCTACAAGCACAAACCAGGAGAGGGCGCCAACTATAGGGTGTATCATACAATGAAGAAACTGAAACAAGGAAACCACTGTTTTGAAATGCAGTTCTGCCCCTAGTGCTGCAGCTTCAACTTTGGGGTGATGTGTCTCAATGAAATCAGATGTAATAATAATAAATAGAATCACCCTGGTCATAAGGATAAGACTCTAATCAACCCATCCTTCTTTTTGCTGTCACTAAGCAATGTTGTTGCAGTTTTGGTGCAATTTGTCTCAAAAATTGACCAGGTCCAGATCTTCACCCATACCAAATGCCAGCAAAGTTTGGAACAGATCGGCCTCATTTCTGCGTTATCTGGCTGACAAGTGTCTGAGCTGGTCTTCTCTTCGCTATCATTATGCAGCACTGTTTCAATTTTGAAGTGATCAAAACAATATAATTCTTCAATGGGAATGTTTTTCACAGTATCGATTTAGTATGTATTCAGAGGTACTGCTGGTATCAATATCAAAGTTAGTTTCACTAATGAGTAACGATCCAACTCTAGTGGCACATTAAAGGACAGCCACAGATGCACATCTGGTGAATCAGATTACACTGAGACAGGTCAAACAAGGTTGGCCTTCTAAATAGAGATTGTAGAAGTTGGGGTGGGGGGGGGGAGTAGTGATTAGATGAGGGAAATAAATCACAATGGCAATAAATCACACCAACCATTGGGTAGGGATAATGTTAAGTGATTTGAGACATTGTAATGTTATGGAAATGCAGATAAAATAGAATTAAAAATTTGAATTGAACCAGCCAAATCCACTATTGCAGTTACTTTATTTTACTGATTTAAACACACACACAGCCTGTCCAAAAATCACTTCAATAAAAATGCAGTTTTTAAATAGCATTACATTGTGTAAATTACCTTTCATTGCAGAATGTATATTTTAAAAATCCCTATCACAAAGGTAATTTTCTCAGTTTCTCAGTCTAAATCAGTTTAGAATGATGACCACTGAAACGTACAAACTATTACAGTGATCACTCAATGGCATCAAATCAAGCTCAATTCCCTAGTGTTATGTCAGCTCATCTGGTTGGCAAAATGTTAGTGTCCATTTGTTGGCAGTGAATTTACCATTTACCAAAAACCAATATGGCGGCCATGTGAGGGTATGAGAGTGACCCACACTTACACATTTCAATATGGAAGCAGGCTGTCCTTAAGGCTGTGTGGGGGCACACTTTGATTGTGCATGTCTGTGCTGGGGCTGCCCCTCCTCCACTGTCAGGCTTCATCTCATTCTCTATTCCTCCGCTGTCTCCTCCCAATACCAAATATTGTGGCAGCAGCTGCAGCCAGCAGACCCACACCGATGGCGGCAGCCCCCATTCCCACACCCCCCTGCATGGCATCACGTACCTGCAAAGTCACAGAGACACATGTACAGAGAGCTGGGAGAGAGTGGGCTTGTATAGTCTTTGGTTACAAAAATTTCTTTACAGTATAAATACAATTTAATTGTAGATTGCATACTACACATCTAATCAGATGTATGCAGTATAAACAAACAAACATTTATTCATTAACTTCTGATGTAACGCCAAACAGATACATCAGCTGGAAATAATGTTTCCTCAAATTGAAACATGCATAAAAATGCTTAACATTCAATCGATGGAGAAGTTACACAAGCTCAAGCTGTGTTTTGAACTGCAAGCTACTGAACTACATTCACTTTATAGATGTCAGGATCCTGCTTGCATAGTCCCAGCATGGACTGAAGCCGACAATGTGGGTGGCTTCATTAACTTTTAAAGCTCCTGCACACCAGCCCTACATCCACAGGAAATTTGTTCTCAGCACTTTTTGCAAATAACAGCTAAATCTGGATTATGAATCTTCTGACCCCCCTGCATCTATGACCAGGATAAGTATAGAAGATGGACATTTTGACATTGCAATCATCACATTTCCTATTTTATAAGCCACCGTATACTTTCCTAAAATAGCAGAGTCACACTCAACTTGACAAGAGCAGACAACACACCTAGAGAGATTTATCAGCAATATGTAACATATCCACTTCTGATACTTATTTAGGTTTTCAGCAGTCTGAAAAAGATTCCTTGCTAAATTGCTTCCACCTGCTGTGACATCATGCACGCACCCTTTGCAGCAGGAGGAGCTTAAGCGCATCAGATAAGAGGGTGATGATCTGGAAGTATTTTATACTTGAAACAATGAATAGTAGGGCAGCGATCTGCAATCTTAGTAAAAAAGTTTTCAGAGATGGAATTAGCGTTCAGTGGAAAATCACACTAAACAAAGTTCACATAATTATGCGAGACACTGTAATATGAAAAAAGCAGTGGATGATTTGGGAGTCACTGGCTTGGGCTGTTTTGCACATTTGCAATACACGATGGGCTGCTACTGCAATGAAGTGTAAGTGATGCTGTTGCCAGTGGGAGATAAATCACGGGCCATTTTAAGCTTTCGCCACCTGCGTATACACTCATGGAAAGGATGCACAAATGAGGTGGAACATTACGTTATGAAAGTTTCTGATGCCTAATTAACAAAGCTTTTTGGCATACATTTTTTTTTTCATTTGTATTTTCTTGAAAATGATTCTGGTATCAGATCAGTGCTCATATCAGCCAATACCCTCTGTTCAGGTATCAGGATTGTATCATTACTGAAAAAGTGGCATCGGGACACCTCTAATGATTAATATTAAAGGAAAAAAAGCTCTTGTATCGAAATCTGTATCAGCAGTTGTGTATCTGAATAGGATCGGAACTGAAAATCTCTAAACACAACCATACCCTCTGCAGTGAAACCTAACTTTGACTTGTTTAAAAAAAGGAAATATTATAGTTTGCCAGAGGTTTGATTATTTTGGATGCAAAATATAGCTCACTGGATTATCATTTGTAATACGCCTACCCTAACATCTTTTGTTCCCCGAACAGTATGACTTTGTCAGGGGGACAAGAAACACAACAAAATGCCATTTCTATTGGGTTTCAAAAACATTTCATCTATCCTCTGCATAGGTGGTTCTAGTCAATCCACCAGATTCTTGTCTATACTCAGATCAGGTGACTGAATGGGTAATTCAAAATATAGAACATTATCCAGTAAACTAAATGCACTGTTCCCAGAACCACTTCGCGGCAATCCTAGCCTTAAGAATCACTCCGCACTTTGCTGAAAAATCAATCCACAAAAAGTGAGGTAGATGTCAAAAAGGCCACACACATGTAAACACACACACACACAGAAGTGTTATTGTCTCAGAAAGCAATAAAAAAGACACCCACCTGTCGGGACTCTGCCTTGCCGTACCTCAGCGCTGTGACAAAATGCTCACAGTTGCCTTCGAAGACAGAGTACGGGACCTCCTGACCGACCAGACTCTGAGCATCCCTCAGTATGGCGCTGACGCTCCTGGGCACATATTTATCATCCAGAAGGTTGTTGATACGGAACTCACTGGTCCCCACCACACGCCACAGACTGTCCTTCTTCACAATGGCCTTGTCACACAATACTGACATCATGCTGTGGGCACCACCACAAGCTTCCTCACCTGGGGGAGGGAGAAAAGAGTGACGAAACAATAAAGTATTATAGTATATAGTATATAGTATAAAGTACAATAAAGAATGCGAAAACTGTAGTATGTAACAGTAGCCTTCTCAGGCCCATGTTCTCACTTGGTGGGGAGAGGTGGATGACGCAATCATCTCCAACGTATATGGCCCAGTGGTTGTATGTCGCACGAGATATCTCAATTAGGTCACCAGGTTGCAGCTCGTCATACTGTAAAAAGGGCAAGTTACTCAAGCAAACAAAATGCAGTAAGCATGCATCCATCCATTTATCCATTTTTGAACCACTTCTCCCAGTCAGGGACACAGTGGGGTCTGCACTCTATCGCAGGCAGCACAGGGCACGAGACAGCCCATCAACCGGGAAGGGATGGTAGTGTATTGCAGGAAACACACAGACACACACACAAAATGGGCAATTTAGAGGCACCAAATAGGCCATGTTACAATGTTCACCTGTTGAAGGAACAGATTTAACTCTAGCAGTGGATGGCAGTTTAAAGGTCGGGAATTTACATAAACTGCTTGGCATCCCTAGTGGTCAAGTTTAAAAATATTTCATTGGGGTCTCTGGTAGTGCTAATTTTGAATATTGATCAACTTTAATCGGCCATGATTGACACATTGGATCAATGGTGATACCCTGATTTTTAAAGGATATCGACCGATACTGATATGTACTTCCGGCGCATTGTGCATCTCTATGTTTTCCTCATTTTCAGTGGTATCACCCAATCCTAATCTAATCTCTTCTCCTGGAACATGTTTGAATCTCGTGTAGGCATATGTAGGCTTAATTTTGTCTATTTGAGAGGCCTGTAATAGACTATGTTCACTATCGATTATTTAGAGGCAGGACGTCTGGTAGCTGGTAGCCTATAAGCTTTTAAATAAAAAAATAAAGTTAGAAGTGGAAACCACAATTTTTTGTTTCTACTCATTTTTATATTTATATATTTACAATGAGTATATTTCAGTTAGTGTTGGAGTTGTTTTAATTTGTTTTGTTTTTGTGTCTCACGTGCACATTCTTTGTAGTTTCTTTTTAATTTTGATCAACAAAATACTTTTGTTATAGTTTTCTTTTCAGTATTCATTAATGTGCTTGTAATACAAAGGTGCACACCCCTTGTTGTATTTCCGTTCTACAACAAAATTTACGTATCTCACTCTGTGTGCAGACCTTAAGTACAAATGTAAAAGTTAAGTAATTGGCCTTAAAATGATTACATATAAAGCCTTACAGATAAATGGGTGAATCACAAATTATTCAAATTATTGTGTGAAGCAACTGGATTGCCCTATTAGAAATTAGTGTAGAAACAACATATAACTTACCAAGGTTGGGGCCATAATAAATAATAGTGATTTCCTGTTGAGACCGTCTTCTGTCTTGTATAAAAGGTTTTTTGAAAGCTGTTTCCCCCCACAATTTTACCTAGAAATGAATACATAAATTAGTGGGTCATTTTACTGTACACAACACTACAGGAAAGTCACAGAAGGCATATCTATATAATATAATCTGATTACATGAATAAACTGTGGAAAGATGTAAAGGAGATTTTACATTTCTTTTAGGTTAATTGTGCTTCCATAACGTGACATTCCAAACCCCCAGTAGTAGTAGGTTAAAATCTTTTAAAATAACAAAAAAACAATGTTATATAATTATACTAAATGTATTCAAAACAGGGCTAAAGTGAAGATATTAGCTTGTGGTCTCTGATCTGATTTTAATACAATTATAACTATATAACAAATATATGAGTAAATATTGCTTATTTGAATCCTCTAATACTGAAGAGTACATTTTGTTGTTGCTGCACATCATTCTGGGGTGAATTTCCCAAAAGCGAACAATCTTAGTGAATAACGAACAAGATTAAGTACTACTTAGGAAAATAACGAGCGAGGTCTATGTGGTTTTCCCAAAACCCTTTGTTATTTCAGAAATAACGAACGATCTCTATTACGTCGTAACTCGTAACTGGGAATGACGTCACACACGAGTTCATGGCGTTCCAGTACAACAGTACAACTTTGCAGGCAGTTCCAGCTTTTCAGAACAGTACCAAATCGCGAGAAATGTTTAGGCGACACCTCAAATTTGGCATTCATTGACTTGCGCAGACTTTTCAGTCAGGTGGTCCAACGGGAGGGCCAACAGGAACTTTTTACTTCCGTAAATTAAATTTCATTTTTTCATATAACTTTTTTTCCTTTTTACATACGCTACATGTTCTAACCGTTACTGTATTTTGTATATTCCTATATATGAAAATACAAGTACGATCAAATCACAGAAAAAAAAAACATTGGAAATAAAATATATTGTAGCTTATAAGCGTCGTTTTCAATAGCTTTGAAAATACAACTGGAGAAAGATAGGAAAGGTAAGGAAACAAACCCCTGTCACATATTTAGGGAAAGAGGTTGAGGAACACTCTGTTATTATATGTTGGTTGAGTCCCGTATCCCCAGAATTCAATGAGAATTGAGAACACTGACAGCATAACACAAGGACATTACGCGTACAAAGAAGTGGCGTTAAACAATCATGCAGATATTGCGGGTTAACACCCCCAAAACTGACATATTAACGAGCACATTTTAGACGCGTTTACACGTTATTACGCGTTAATGTGTACAAAATGTGCGCGTTAATATGTAAACTTTGAGCGTGTTAACCCGAAAAAACGTTTTGACTCTTTTGGCCTTCCATATTCTCCTGTCCTTAGAAATGTAAATTTTCTGAATATGTCATTGGGAAACTATCCATCTGGCTTATTAACAATTATCCACATTAGTGTCGCGATCTAATGAGTTTTTTTTTCGTCTCACACCATTACACCGTACTCACCGCAGACTCTGTCTGACTTTAAGGTTCAGCTTGCGTTCCAGTACGCGTCGATAATGCTGATCACACATCGAATAATGCAGTCATGACATCACGGAGTCTCCTTACACAAACCTAGATGGTATATCCTGATACACGCTTGGCATCACCACAAACACTTCACGCTATTACGTCACTACGGACGTCACTAATGTTATGTGTACGGACTAATGTGCTGACGTCACTGATGTTACCGTTGCGTTGCTTCACCCAATACTGTGTTTACTCTGCAATAAACTCTGTGTATCATCGAGCCTGGGACTCTTGAGATTTTGAGATAATTTCCAGAAGTTATATTTGAGGATGTAACTTAACATGATCATTTAAATAATAGCAACATGTACGTTATCTGCATTTTTGCGACAGCTTTCAGGATAGAATTCTCCCGTCCCGAAGTCCCACTTCGAGACTTAAAGCTGCCCAGTTTTCTCTTCACACCGGAGTCTACCAGCTGTTCAATGCCAGGGGACCTGGCACAAAGATAAAAGACTAACATTACATCTCCCATGTTTGATGTCATGTGCGCTGTCGGCACGGAGCAGGGAAGCAGTTCACACCGTACAAAATAGTCAGGGGTGACTTTCCCGAAAGCATTGTAGCGCTAAGTAGTTCGTTATCGAGCACATAAGATTGATCGTTAAATAATCAACCTTATCTACTTGTTATTTTCTAAGTAGTTCGTTGTTTGAACTTTTGCTTGCTGTCCTGTCAGGGACGAAGATATCAGCCAAAATAGATTAGAAAAATACACTGGCGGTCTTCTTTGGCCAACGTAATAATGCCGACAATATAGTAAGCGGTCAAAATTAATAATATAAATGTACAGTTAAGACAAATATAAAACTATAATGTAGATGTTGCAGACTCACAAAGTGAGTCACATTCATTTATTAACAGTTCTGCAAAGTACAACAAATGTCCCACCAGCTCTGAATTCGCTTCACTCTCCGCTCTCTGCTGGAGTACGCCGCTCCTGTTGGACTGCTGCCACCTAGTGGACTGGCTGGTGTAGTTGCGAGTGAGCCCAGAAACAGACTGCTTGAATTTCCTCAACCTTTAACCAAAACCCAGTGTTTAACCCCCCTGTTTTTCTCTTCCTCAGTAAATCTTACTGGACTGAGGCTGCTACATAGACTATAAATTATTGCATTTTCAGTACATAAAAGGGTTGTGCACCATTCAAAACTGACTGGACAGAATTGACATGAAAATGAAATGCAATTAAACGTTGCAGAATTACAATTAGGATTTGAATATAAGGAAGCAGAATTAAAATGCGAGTCATTTTACATACATTCACATACATAGTGTAAGTACAGCTGTATCAATACAGATTAATATTTCAAATGGATTACACAGTATGTTAACATAAACAGCATACACTGACATTTATATTATTAATTTTCATCACAAATATTTTGGTTGGTGATACCCCCCTGTTGGAGCACCTGACTGAAAAGTCTGTGCAAGTCAATGATTTTAGGGATACTTAAAAGAAAAACTATTGCAGACTCTTCACAAATGATAACACACACAAAAAGTTAAATGTGCAAAAACAATAAATATATGCACATGGAAAAGGTCTTAGAGGGCCAACATTACCCAAATCCACATTGTTAGAATAGGCTAAAGCAACTACCCGAATTTTATCTTATAATCAAGCTCACTCACTAGTAAGTATATATAAGGTCAATATACACTCACCGGCCACTTTATTAGGCAAACCTGTCCAAATGCTAGTTGACGCAAATTACTGATCAGCCAATCA
>JAODKL010000002.1:8785353-8809378 GCA_026780765.1 Petrocephalus schoutedeni
CTTGTTCCCCACGTGCGTTTCCCTGATCGTGCCCAGCTGCCTCGTGTTTAGTCCTTGATGTCTTTCCCTATTTAGTCAGTCTGCGTCATGCTCCCAGGGTCGGTTATTGTATGTGTATGTTTGTACGCATCGTTCATGGTTGTTGCCGCTACCGGTGTCTACCCGTCCTGTCCATTCGAATAAACGTTTTTGCCAAGTACAGCCTGCATCATGGGTCGTCGATCCCGCGCAAACCGTGACACTGTGCATCTCTAGCGTTAACCCATCGCAGGGTACACTCACACAGAAGTCACTCACACATGCACACGTATGGTAACTCCAATTAACCTCAGCGTGTTTTTATACTGTGATGGGAGACTGGAGAACTAAAGAATTATTTATTAGCTTACTATAAACTGAGGTCAAATTAATATAACTACCTTGTTAATGTAGCTAAGCTATATATTAAGACAGAACAGTACAGTTCATGATCACTTGATCAGATTTCATTCTCAAGGTTTTATTTTCTAGTCAATGACAATGTGTTCTTCTGGCCTCTGGGATAGGTTTACTGGAAGTGGGTTGGAGAAGTCGACTGGATCACTTCAAGGAGCGTACAACAAAAGCTGTGGTTTACTGGAAATGGGTTGGACATCACACACAGGCAGCCTACAAACACCATCCGGTGCACACCCCTTGTTGTATGCCCCTTGTTAGACATACATCACTCACCCTGTGCGCTGACCATAAGCACATATGGAAAAGTGAAGTAACAATTAGTAGTATGCCTTACAATTATTTTTTTGAAAAAGTAAAATATATTTTAATGTATGTATATAAAATAATATATATATATATATATATAACATATATAAAATTAACATAATGACACTGAAAGTCTTATATGTGAATGGTGAATAACAAATTATTCAAATTATTGTGTGAAGCAAATTAATTATTAGAATTTCGTGGTGAAACCACAAATAACTTACCAAGGTTGGGGCCATAATAAATAATAGTGGTTTGCTGTTGAGACCGTCTTCTGTGTTGTATAAAAGGTTTTTTTCTCTTTGAAAGCTGTTTCCCCCCACAATATTTACCTAGAAATGAATACATAAGTTAGTGGGTCATTTTACTGTACACAAGACTATGGGAAAGTCACAGAAGGCTATATATAGAATATCACTATAATGTCATCTGATTACTTATAAACTGTAGAAAATTTAAAGAAGACACTGAATTTGTTTTACATTAACTGTGCTTCCATATCGTTACAATCCAAACCACTAGTAGTAGTAGTAGGTTAAAATATTTTAAAATGACAATGTTATATATTTATATTACATTTATTCAAAACAAGGCTAAAGTGGAGATATCACAGCTTGGCCTCTGATCTGATTTTAATACAATTCGAACTTGCTAGATATAGGAGTAAATATTTTTTGTTTGAATCCTCTAACACTGAATAAGACACGAATAAGAAGAGTACATTTTATTGTTGCTTCACAGAGCAGCGAAATGTTGAGCAGCCGTCCCGCCAGCATTAATAATAAATACAGACAGGCTATCCGCGACAAAAAAATAGCAGTGTCTGCATTTTCATATACAAACTGGAATATTTACAGTATAAACTGAAAATTAAATGAAGATTTAGCTTTTCCTTTAAGCAGCGAACTAATATTTAGTTGTATAACCATTATTTCTGATCACTGCTTTACATCTGTGTGGCATGGAGTCACTAACATTTGACACCTGCAAGCAGAAACTGCAGCCCAAGCTGACTGGACTACCACAGATCTTCTACATTCTTGGGCTTTGCATCAAAAACTGAATTTTTGAGGTCACTCCACAAATTCTCAATCGGATTGAGGTCCTGGGATTGGGCTGGCCACTTCATGACATTCATGGCCGTCTTTTTGGTCTGCAGCCGGGATGTTGCCCACTTGCTGGTGTGCTTGGGGTCGTTGTCCTGCTGAAACACCCATTTAAAGGGCATTTCTTCCTCAGCATAAGGCAACTTAACCTCTTCTTTTTAGGTACTGAAACTGGTCCATGGTGCCTGTTATGCAATAAATGGGCCCTACTCTGAAGTATGAGAAACATCTCCAAACCCCATGTTTTACGGTCTTCACAGTGTGCTGTGGCTTGCATTCAGTGTTTGCGGCCGTCTCACAAACTGTCTGCGGCCTTTTGACCCAATAAGAACAATCTTGCTCTCATCTGTCCATAGAATATTGCGCCACTTCTCTTTAGGCCAGTCACTGTGTTCTTTGGCAAACTCTAACCTTTCCAATACGTCTTTTTTTCAGCAGTGGTACTTTACGAGGGTTTCTTGCAAATAGTTTGGCTTCACATAGGCGTCTTCTGATTGTTGAAGTACTCACAGGTAAATGGAGATCTTCTTTGATCTCTCTGGAGCTGATCATTGGATGCTTCTTTGCCATTCTTGTTATTCTATGACCTAGGCGGATGGTAGCGTTTCTTTTTCTACCGCATGTTTCGGGTTTTCTTTCCCATTTCAAAGCATTTGAGATCTTTTTAGCTGAGCAGCCAATTCTTTTCCCCACTTTTTTGTATGTTTTCCCCTCTCCAATCAACTTTTTGATCAAAGTTCTTTCTCCCTCAGTGCCATGTCTGGGATGACCCATTTTCCTCACTGAGCAGGAGCTAAAACCAGCAGGTACAACATCGGCTGCCTTCCTTCCTTAAATAAGGGCCATAACTGACACCCATTTCTTCACAGATTGAATGACCTCCCTAAATAAACTCCACACTGCTATTAATCTGAACACACCCCTTTCATTAAATATGAGTCAATTACCCCCAATTAGCAGCATGCATGTCATGTCTGTTAAGTCTGTTGGCTGGACATTACTCTGCTACAGCTAGTCATGAATTTGTTCCCATGTTGTATCATCATTTCTGCCAAAGTCAGTACTTAAACACATTAGTAATGTTAGACTGCTATTATTTTGCACATAACTGTATTTGTCTGTAACTGTCCATGTTATTAATTTTGACCGCATATTATATCATCGGCATTATTACGTTGTCCAACGAATACCGCCAGTGTGTTTTTGTGATCTATTTTGGCCGATCTCGGCGTCTCTGTGGCAGGACAGCAAGCAAAAGTTCAAACAATGAACTACGTAGAGAATAACGAGTGGGTCGGATCTGTCGTTATCTACGAGCGAGATAACGAACTACTTAGATACGAAGGGTTTCGGGAAAGCCTCGTTAATTAACGATCAATCGTAAGTGCTCAGTAATGAACTACTTAGCGCTACGATGCTTTTGGGGAGCCCACCCCAGTTTGCTTCACTTTCGTCTTCGAATAAATGTACCTAAAAATATAGTAAAATGACCTGCTGGCATTTCCAGTCTTCCGCACAGATTTGATTGCTACATTTGTAACGAAGGAATTGATTTATCAGTCCAGTTTACCTTCGTTCAAATTAAACAATGTAACAAAATACGCACAGCGAGGCTATCAAGCCGAATTCTAACCCTGTACGCACGTTAATTAAGTTATTCTGACATTTTCCCACTCAGTCAAGTGAATATTACCAACCCACTGGATGTTCATAAACTGGTTAACCAACTCCTAAAGCTCCATCGAGCAACAATTCCAGCGAAAAGAACAACGACACGTCCCACTAAACGTACAGCCATCTTTTTGCCACCTTCGCAGTTAACTGACGAGCGGTTACAAAGGACGGCATTTTATTTCACCAGCAGCTGAAACTGTTTAGCTGACGGCAAGAAGCTATCCGACTAGATATATAATTACAACCTTTCACATCGCTTAATCTTCTCATTTGAGTCTTTAGATGATTATTTTTTTAAATTCTACCCTGCTTGTTATAGCCTAAAAAGCTGCTACTCACCCGGAGAGTGGAGCCCGAAGCAGTCCGCTTCCCTACGCCACAGCGCCGTACCGGGGCTGGGCTGCCAGCTTCGGTCAGCTGGCTAGAGTGTACATTTTCAGTTCGAGACAAATATGCAAATAGATGCACACGCATTTACATTTAGGCCTATGTAACCGTTTCGTTACCCTACAAACAGTCGCTTGCAAACTACCCCAATGCTTTTGATGCAGCTCATTTTAGGTTTCTAATGGAGTAATACAGATTTGCCGTAAGATTTCTTGAGTGAGAGTCCGACTGCGTGAGTGTCACGCCAGATGCATATCTATATAACTGGCTCCATAATAAACTAATGCTAAACGTGCAGTTTTTTTGCATTTCTCCTTTTTTCGTTATTTCGGATTTCTTTCGGTTAATCAAAACAGGTGGCAATATAGGTCTTTCGTAAAAGCGAAGTGGCGTGAAGTGAACGTTCGTCAAGCAGGGGACACCTTTAGTATGACGTTTTCCAGCACAAAATCCTCCAAGGAACGAATAATGTGCTGTTTACAGGCTTAATGATGAGAGGTCCGAAACTAAAACCTAACAAGATTTGCATATGCGATTAAAAAGTAACTGTCATTTACATTAAAGTGAAGTTACCCTAATATTATACATTTTCTAATCTATGATGCAATCAGTGTATTTAGTATTCAGTGTCTTCTTGAAAAGAGATTAATAGAAATGAGTAAGCGGGAAAGCGGTAGGAACCTGGTGTGCACATTCATTGTTTCCTGGTGGGAATCTTTAAAATGTGACAGCAGTGTATGCGGTCTTCTCTGCAGGCACGATAAAAGCGAAAACCTACATTTCAAAGGAAACAAACCTAAATATCGCACTCGTCTGGCTTGGCTAATTAACGTCCACCTACTATAGACTACATACCGTGTTATAATTACAGGAATTTGTTGGAAATTAGTTTGAATGTTTTACACTTGGGAAAAATTGAACGATGTCTGCTTTATTTGACGGAGCGCCACTTGCAGCAATGCCGTCCTCACAGCCACTGCAGACTACTGTCAGGTAAGTACTTCCTCTTTACGTTTTCCAAATGCTAGTACGTTTTAGTTGTACTGAAGACCACATCACATCCTTTTTATAAGTAGTTTGTCACCCTACCCTTATCCTTCGGCTTATTTTACTTAGATTGTTGTCTGAAAAACAAAGTATTTGAATAGGTTTTCTTTTCTTTCGATGTTACAAACGTATAAATATTTTATTATTTTTTTTTAAGTTTGCTGCCTAATGGGATTTTAATGGTGGTCAGATGTTTCATGTGCAGTGTACAACCTTAATTTACTGTACTTTACTATACTTTTTCTGTATTTTATGTTACTGCCAAATTATTCTACGTTGTGTCCTGCCTTCATTTGTTTTCCTATTATCCATTTTCTTATTTTGCTTTTTCATTCTTTGCTTTTTCATACCCGTTTATCTCCATCTTCCGTTGCTGTTTTGCCTCTCAGCCCTCAGGAGCTGGCCCTGGAGATAAAGGCTTTCATCAGTGGGGTAGACCAGGCTCAAGGACGGAAGCTGAGCATGCGGGACCATGCTCGCTGTGCCGTCCGTCTGCTGCGGACCGTTCCGGCCTGCCGGGGTGCCGCCCTGGAGCACTTGAGGGGGGTATACGACGAGTACGTGTTGACCTTCCTGCAAGATCTGGAAGGGGAAAGCGATGGTGGCATTGGCACTGGCGGGAGCTTGGGCCTGGAGGACGTGATCCAGGAGATCCACGGTGTCCTCTCGGAGTTCATCCGGCTGAACCCTAAAGCTTGGGCTCCGCTGGTGTCCACCTGGGCGGTGGAGCTTCTGGGTCAGCTTAGTAGTAAACACGCGGGACGACGTGGAGCCCCGCACTCCTCCAGCCTGAACGAGCTGCTGCAACTGTGGATGTCGTGCTCAGCCACACGGTCTCTGATGGAGAACTACTCGCAGTGCCTGGCGGCCATGTTGGCCTGGTGCCCCGACGCCTGTGTGGATGCCCTGCTGGACACCTCCGTGCAGCACTCCCCGCATTTCGACTGGGTGGTCGCCCACATCGGCTCCTCCTTCCCGGGCACCATCATCAGCCGTGTGCTTGCCTGTGGACTCAAAGACTTCTGTGCCCACGGCTACCAGGGTTCTGGCGCCTCCCTGGAAATCCCGAGTCAGCAGAGCTCCCTGGCCGTGGCCTCGGCGGAGAAGGCTTGCCGCATTCCCAAAATCGGCTCCGTGGTGGGGATCCTGGGGCACCTGGCGTCGCGTCACGCCGACAGCATCAAGAAGGAGCTGCTGCGGATGTTTCAGGAGAGCCTCTCTCCCCTCCAGCCGTCCGCTGGTGCCGTGGTTCGCGACAATTCCCCTCAGCTGCGCCGGGCCACGGTGCCGTTCCTTCTCCAGCTGGCGGCCCTCTCCCCCACCCTGCTGGGCGCCGTCTCTGCCGAGCTCGTGGAGTTCCTGCGGCCCCCGGTGCTGCTCCAGCTGCAGGATCAATTCCAGGCTCTCCAGCGCGAGGAGCTGGACAACATGGTGGGCCTCACCGTGCACTTGATCAGCCAGAGCCCCGCCGGTGGGCCGCGGGTCCTGCGCTTCTTGGTGGACACGGCCACTCCGGCCTCGGTCATAATGTCGGGATCGGTGCCGGCTCCGCAGGAGGGCGTGAGAGAGGCCTGCGACCGGCTGCTGCAGTTGCTCCTGCTGCATCTCCACAAACTGGTCTATAACCGGCCCGACGGTGAGGATGTCTATCCCCTCTCTTCTTCCTCCTCCTTCTCATCGCCGCCGCGCGTCATCCCCTTCCTGGAGGAGCTGCGGGGGCACGTGGGGGAGCTTTGCGCCGAGACCCTCCGGCTGGAGCGTAAGCGCCACCTCTGGCTGCACCAGCTGCTCTGCCTGCTCTCCGTCTATGGGGGCCCTAGCGTGGCCACCGAGGCCTTGTGCCGACTCCTGACTCTGGCTCGCAGCCCGGAGGAGCTGGCCCTAGCATCCCAGCTCCACGCCCCTCTGTCTACCTGTCTGCCCGGGCTCCTTCCGGCTGTCGTCGTGCGCTGCGTGGCTCAGATCCACACCCAGAGCTTGGGCAGCAAGGAGCTCGGGCAGCTGCTCGGCAACCTCGCGTCCGTCATACACAGCAGCGAAGATGAAGCCAAGGGCGGCGCGCCGCAGTCGTCCATGGCGGCCCAGGTCGGCGTCGCCATCTCTGCCCACCTGCACGATTTCTGCCCGCTGCTCCTTCACGGAAAGCCGGCCGTGTCCCGAGCCGCCGCACGCCTCCTGTCCTGCAGCCAGCTGTCCCGTGCTGCCTCTCCGGCCCAGCTGCTCGTCATCTCCCGAGTGGCGGTGGCGCACTTCTTCCTGGCCCTGCGACTAAGGGCCGGAGCCAGTGCAGGAAGAGACGTGGGGGGTGAGGAGGTGACCTACTCCATCCGCTTGCTGTCCCGCCTGGCCGCCTTCTCCCCGCTCACCCAGAAGGCGGTGCTCCAGCAGCTGGTGGAAGGCGCTCTGCACAGGGGCAATGCTGACTTGTTTGGCGGCCAAAGAGAGAGTCCTGACGGAAACTCGTTTTCGCCATCCCTAATTCCAGACTTGGGAGCTTCTTTGCTTGATATTAACTGCAAGTTTGGGACCACCGTCAACTTCTCTGGCAGCGTGTGGTCTGTTTTTCACGCCGGGGTGATAGGGACTGGGCTGAAAACGCCTCACTCCCTTCCACAGTCTGATCCGGACCAGGTCACTCAGAATGTGCAAACCCTGCTAGCGGTGGCTGTTCATTGCTGTGGCTCGAGCGGTGGAGGTGCTGGCAATGGCGCGGGCACAGGGGGCACCCGGTACCAGTTTCCCGAAGAACCGGCGCCCATCAGCGCCGAAGCGGCGAAGGTGATCGCCATGACTCTGGTGGAGAACGTGTGTCCGGACGTGGCGAACGGAGAGCTGGTCTGGCCTCCCGAGGAGCATGCCAGGACCACTGTAGAGCGAGACATCCACATCCGCCGTTGCTTTGAGCGGAACCCCGTCCTCTTCCACCTCTTGCACGTGGTTGCTGCCGGGAGGCCTGCCCTGTGCTATTGCTCGGTGGTTTTACGGGGCCTGCTTGCCACTCTTCTGGCCCACTGGGAGTCATCCAGAGAGTCTATGACCATCGATTCCCCCTGGCACCTCCAAGCCTCCTGTCTCCTGGTGTCCAGTATGGGAGAGGGCCAGCTTCTGCCCCCGGTGCTGAGCAACGTCCATGAAATCTTCCCCTACCTCACACCCTTTGAGGTCCGCCTCCTGCTCCTCGGCGTGTGGGAGTACATGCGAGGGAACAGCCCCATGCCGCAGAAGTTCTCTTTCAGTGCCGACAAAGGTCTGTTCTACAGAGACTTCACCAGGGATGGAGACCTCTCACGCTACCTCGCGCCACTTTACAGCGTCCTACACAAGAACATTGACCGGTTGGGTCACCTGTGCTGGCGGTTCCAGCTCTGATAGTGTCATGGTCCTTTCCTTTTCTATCAGAGCTTGTGGCAGATGGGAGCCAGAGGACGGAAGGGGGTTGTACTGTGGATTGGCTTTCTTTGTACGTTAGAATAGAATTTAGTTACACCACTGCAAATTCACATGATTTTTTTTCATGTATGCCTATTCAAGCAGATATTGAACCTTGCTTCAAATGCATTTTTGCCAGAATGTAACATTTCTACACAGTCGAACACTTGTTGCATACTCTGCTATGATTTTACGTACAATGCTGCAGTTTGTGTAGGTTTTCATTCATGTGCAGTATTTCTTGTAAACCATCCTTTTCTATTACACTGAGGGAAAGTAAATATTTCTAATATTTTTCCTGGTGTGTTGTTGAATACGGCTGTGTGAGTACAGCTGGAACCTGATTGTCAAAAGATGGTTCCAGTGATATCAGCTGTGTTCTGTGAGCCTTCAAGAAGAAAAAGAACAAAAGGGGGCAACTTTCAAAATTGTTCAGAATGTATTTATTTTAATAGAACTCAAATTTAAGGGGATCTCTGAGGTCTCGGGACCTCCAATAAGCCAGAAAACGAAAACGTATGCCTGGGGCGGGGGGTCCTCGTTGAAATGATCATCTAATAAGGTTCAAAGCCAAGTGCCCTGCCCCCAGTCAACAAAATACACGTTTCCAGTGCTCTACGCTACCTCAGTATGTTGCAGGACCCCTGTGGCCCTGTACTTGGTGATGGATTGATTATTGCATGGTGTACAATCAGAGGAAACTCAAACTAAAAGAAAAGGGCTTATCTAGAAAGACTGAAAAATGCTCTCTCCCCCTTACTGGTCAATAAGGTGTATGCTGGCACAGATTTGATCTGAAGCTCTGTTATGCATATGATTATGATTCCCCATTTGGGAATTTTCTCTTTCTGCGTACCCCATCCTGCTCTCCCTGAGACTGACATATAGGTGAGTGTAAGTTTGGGGATCACGGTGAAGGGTCAGCCGCCTACAGCTGCTGTGGAGCTGGTGTTAGGGGCCTTGCTCAAGGGCCCACAGATGTGGCTGTTATTTTGAGAGCAGGTTCAAGCCAGCAACCTTCCAATCACAGGCACAGAGGCTAAGCCTGCCCCCAAATTGAGTGGTGGTGGCCTGGCCATTACTGCTGGCTGGTCGCTGTGAGACTGCTGGAGGTGTGCAGCCATACCTGGGACCTTTAAGGTCGCTCAGTGCCAAAACTTGATCAGAATCGCTAACAGCACATCTGAAATGAATGAGTAGGCACTACAGCCCCCCCAACCCAACAGTCATGGACTGCTTCTAAACTCATGTTAGCTGCCACTATGGAAGTACATGGAAGCAGCATAGGACAGCATCATCTCAGAAATGTGGGCCAAGATTCATGTAAAACACTGGTCTTCTGCTTTGGCTTTAGTCACATTAGTTTCCTAGTAAATAAGTGTTCACGACTGGAAACAAATGACTTCCAGTGGTCATAGTTCATTTCTAACTGTCATTTCGGTATATACAGTTTACTTAAATGTTAATATTAAAAAACATAACTACATGATTACAAGCAATTATACAACATCGTCTGAATGTATAACTCAAAACTCTCCGCTTTCTATAAATCAGAAACTTCCGCAGCACGCCGGGCCTATAAGCCGGGAAAAAAGTACCATGCCGTCGACCCACTGGTCTGCGCCGCTGAATTAAAGTCAACCAATCAGAGCCCAGATCAGGCTTTGTGAGTAACGCCTTCTGTGGAATTGGCCAATCCGTCGTGGCTGACGTGTCCGTGCGGACAGAAAGGAAGTAGGGGGCTGGCCGAAAAAAAAGCAGAGCTTAACCAAGATGGCTGCTTTCACCGGGAGGTAAAAGATACCTTTGTAATTAAACGGAAACGCATTTTAGGCTTAGCCCTTATGCTCGACACCGTTTAATAAATGTTAACCGCAATGGTTAAGTCAGACTATAAATGCAGGCATTTTTATTGTAATATTTGCACACTTTGACGGACATGTGATTTAGCAATTATGTGGCAAACTGCATGGCCACCTTTACATGTCTCAGACTCGAAATTGCTGCCGTCCTGTTAACTTCATTAGTCGCAATTGCTGCTTGCTACACGTACGATAACTTCTGCACGTCGGGTTTCGCAAAACCGTAGCCAGCAGCTCTGTATGAAAGGCTCAGCGCGTCAACGTCGGATGCCGGTACCCGATCTCAGCTGTGCAGATTACCTGCCTGCCAGGAGCAAAGAGCGGCACTGATGCAGCTAGCTGGCCAGCTAACCGCCCGGCGGAGCCGCATGCTCGGTGTTTGCTATTAAGCTGAGACGAGTCGCATTTATTAAGAATGTAGCGCATGCCTGTAATTTCATTTCAGTTGGTGGCTAAATAGCTTGGTATCCGAATGCTTTTGAATGAATGACACTGCTGTCATCGTCTGTTAATCGGGATAACCACGCACAATTAAAACCTGCTCGATTTGTTTTTTATGGCTTTAAGCGATCCTTCTCAGATAAAAGTGAAAATAGAATTGGCTTTATAAGCTTTATGGGATGTTCATATGGACATTTGAGTTGGGATTACATCACACTTGCATCACACTTCCGCGTCCCATGGGCATTTGAACAGTTACAGTAATACGTATGATGATACCCCACTAATGCGGGCAAAAGCATAATGACTTCCAATAAAGGCTGAGATGAGCAGTGAAGGGCCCCTGAAATTTTAGTCACCATTGTACGTCATGATTTTGTGATACGATTTTGATTCTTAGTTTCTTAATTTTATTTTTTTATTATTCCACGAGGTGTTGGTTGATAAATTAAATTAAAACATCTGCAGGACGGAGAGTACTGCGGTGCAGTAATATTAATTCTCACCTTACCTGGGTTAGCGATCTGAAGATGAATATGAATATAATGCTGATTACAACAGTTTGCTTACTACTCTTTGTAAATTAGGTTATGGTATTAAACCTGACTTTAGTGTACCGTTAAATCCCCACATATAAATTAGTGGCCATAGTACTTATGTGACTGTCAAGGAAGTCCAAAATTACGCACTTATGTTTTTTGCCCGTGGCTGTTTCGTTTCACCCTGAACACCATGTCTTATGTCCTCCACATCTCTCCCTCCTGTCCTTTATCTCTGCTTCCCTCTTCTCTGTCTTTCTTCAGAATGTGGATGCTCTGGGCAGCCGGGTTTGCCTTCTGCCTCAGCATTACTGTGGCTGTGGATCGAGGCAACTTCAAAACCTGTGACCAGAGTGCATTTTGCAAGTAAGTACTTCCCATGAGAACATGCTTTTCTTCTGCCTTTTGTCTGGGAGGTCGTTCTGCGTGTTGCTTAATGTTTGCTGCCTGCATCTTTATCATTGATTTACAGGTAATATGTAACACAGCCTGTACTTTAACAAAGTTACTGAATATCTAAGAGGCTCGCTTTTAAGTGGTTGTCCTAGATAAGCAAGTCTAGGAGGTCTTTTTAGCTTCCATTATGCTATTAAGGGCCCAGAAAAAATCTTAAGTGCATTCGTTCAAGACTGTTTGGTCATTCAGGTGGTTTAGCGTCTGGCTGGAACAAAAACATCCCGGTATTTGTCTGAAGGATTGTAATCGAATTGTCCTGGAACTGGCCCTCTGTACAAACAAATTAGACAAGCCACCTATTTTCCTTGGGCCATCCTCAGCTGTGATCGTCATGAGAGCTTCGCTAATGGTTACAAAGGTTGGGATGGCAGCATGTTAGACATGGTTGACCAGAGGAAGAGAATCCCAGTCCGGTGTGGATTTACGGAGTAAATTGTTTAAGTGATGATTGTCAAATGATGATGTTGATAATTTACAATCAAATGTAGTGAGAATAAAACTGGAATTGCCACTTAGAACGCAGAACACAAAAGCAGTATTTTGTGTATGGTTGGTTATTGCAGGTGAGATATTAGCAGTTTAAAAAAATAATAATAATAAATAAAAATAAAAAATAAAATTATTCCAACTTAGTGTCTTTTTGTGGATGAGTTCATGTCCAGAAAGTACAATTTCAGACCACGATTTTGTTTCAACCTGTTAAGTATTAATGCGACTCTTTATCCTTAAGTGGTTGGTTGAAACAAAATCTTGGGTTGGATTTGTAATTTCTGAACTCGAGCTTCCCACCTCTGGTGAGCAGTAGCTGACAGTGTGCATGTCTGCAGGCGACAGAGAGCCATGAAGCCGGGCCAGTCCCCCTACAGGGCCCTGCTGGACACGCTGGAGCTCAGTGACTCGCGCCTCACTCTCCAGCTCATCAACGACAACAACAAGGTCTGGCTGTCTGCTCGTCACGCCCCATTGACTTGGCTTCCATTAAAAATAAAAATCCCCCTCTGGGATCAATGAAGTTTATCTAAGTTTCACTGGACATTGTCAGCCATTACTTTACCCAGCTGTGAGGGTTTCTTGAGCATATGTTGAATTCTCTAGATGCTGATCTGTGGCTTCCCCTGATACCTGGTTAACGATGCTGACCTCCGCAAGCACGTTTCTCCCTCACTGAATACAGGTGCGGCTGCTGCTTGAGCTCTACCGTCTTCAGGGCAACATGACCCGGGTAAAGATCAACGAGTTGAAGCCCCTGAAGCCTCGGTACGAGGTGCCGGACGTTCTAGTCGCGGACCCGCCTACTGAGCCGTGAGTGTCCGCAGGGCGATTTGAAGCAGCTTGATTGGCACTGATCTAACTGGGTTGGTGATCTCTGACCCGGCCGGGCTCTCTGTCAATGTGCCGTCTGACTGGGCTGGTGATCTCTGACTCGGCCGGGCTCTCGGTCAATGTGCCGTCTGACTGGGGCTCCTTCCCGCAGTCTGTCGGTGGTCTCCCGGGATGAGAATGGCGTGGTCCTGTCGCTGGGCGCTGAGACTCGACGCCTCATCGTCAGCGCCCAGCCCTTCCGCCTGGACATCATGGAGGGACCCCAGGTTCTGCTGTCGCTCAACTCCCGCGGCCTGCTGGTGTTCGAGCACCTCCGGCCTCGCAAGGACACGTGAGTAAAGAGTGTTGGTGTGTGAGACGTGAAGCTGCTCTGCATTTTCCCCCTCTGTACCCTCTAACGGAGCTGAATGCAGACATGGGAGTGGTGTTTGTGGCACGGGCCGACTTGAAGTAACAGACTTCATTTGTAGTTGACCATGAATATTGCCTTTTAGCAGATGTTTACGGAATGCAAAACATGGGACAATGCAGGACTCGAGGCCAGATGCACACAGTGCATCAATGTGTGCGAACAATGGCAGCAGCACAAGCAGTGAAATACAGTGTTGTTGTCCTGGCAAATAGAAATTGAGGGTAGCTTTAGGCATGGGTTGGGGGTGGGGGGGGTGTCGATGGCTACCTTGGGGGAGAAGCTGGTGCTGTACCTGGCTGCAGTGGCTCAGATGTTCCTGTAGCTTCTGTCAGATGGGAGCAGAACATGGAGATTGCTGGAGGGCTCTTCCACAAAACTGCAGCAAGGCAGTTCCTGCAGTTATTTTTATTTATTTTTTTTGCTCATTTCTCATCTGAAATGCCCCATCCCCTGCTGGGACTTGTAGTCTAAGGGCGATGATACACCAGTGAGCAATGTCGCTGACAGGTGCTGTTTGGGTACTTTCCCATTGAAACGGGGGCTGCAGATTTTCTATTGGAAAACTTCTCGCCATCACCCAGATCCAAACGAGTTTTCCCTTTGCCTCACCTGGGTGGCAGTTGCCTGGCAAAAGTCGCCTTGTGTATCATCTCAATACTTGGCAATTCCCAAAAGGGATAGTGATGTAGCTGGGGGGGGGGGGGCTGGGTGTGCGCTGCCTCCTCGCCTTAGTGCATGTTCTTGCTGAAGAATGCGTCTAGCCGGAATCGCTCGTCCTCTGATGTGCGGTATTTCAGGAGCTCCTTCCTTACACTCGTGAATAGCATCCTGTCGTGCTCTTCCCGTCTTTAGCTGGCCCGTAGACCTCCACATAGTAGCTGAGCGCTCTGACTCTGACTCTTTATATTCAACTGGTTGCTTGAAACAGTCTTGGTTTGGATTTTTACTCCCCGGGCCTGAAACGCCCCTTTTCTGCTCTCGCCGCTGGATTTCGGGACGCTACACGGTCTCCCTTCTCTTTTATCCGTGCCCTTTTCCCTACGTTACCGCCCCCCCCCCCCCCCCCCCCCCCCCATCCTGAACTGACTCGAACCTTTTGGCTGCAAAGTGAATCACATGCCAGCTATTTAAAGGTCGCGGCCTGGAGGGAAGCCGCTTCCGTGTCTGTAAGCCTGGCGTTCCATCTTCGCCGAGGCAGCTGGCGCTGCGGCCTCAGCGCTGAGAGCCTGGGACTGGATGAGTGTGTATGGGGACTGTGTGGGGGGCCTGTAATAGGCAAGCGGGGCGTTTAGCAAGGAGGCCCCAGGACTGCTGTGAAGTCAGGAAGCACACTGAGCATGCCGGGCTTGGCCTGGCGCCTGCGACTGTAAGTAAGAGGAGGTGCCGTGCTCCGGTTTCCTGTAAGCTGAACCAAATAATGTCATGCTGCCACAGACAGGATGTTTGGTGGAACTCGCTGAACTGCAGGCGAGGGCTTTTCTTACGCCAGTGACCTGTCCTATATTTGGATTGTATTTATCTGTTAATTGGCCGCAGGTTCTTATTTTTTTTTTTTTCTTTTTGAAGTTGCCATTTCCCAGGTTGCACATTGTGTCCATTAAGGTTTCTTGTTCTCCTGACTGGCTTTCTGGTGACTAAATCAAATCACCATACCGCCCCTGCCGAGTAAATCCATTTTGGACGAGGGATGTGGCCGTTCATATAAATCCTTTTGGAGTGCAGAATTAACTCCAGTGTTCCTTTCTTCTCTGCACACCTGACTTTGATGGTAATTAGCTTCTCTCTCTCTCTCTCTCCCCCCCTTTCCCACCCCTTTGTCCTGATTGGCTCCCGTCCCGGCACGGTTCACCCTCTAAGCCAATCTGACGCGGAGGAGGCGGAGCGAGGGGGGGATCCTGCCAACGCGGACCAGCCTCCTGCAGAGAAGGTGGGATGCTCCTCTGGACTTACGGAGCTCTTTCCTTCATCTGTACAAAGACAGTCTGACTGTTGGTGGTGCTGATGTGGGGACGGTAATGTTGCTGACCAGGGCTCGGCGAGAGGTGTCGACATCGTCTGCCTCCTTTTGTTCTCCTACTTCCCGTTTCTTGCTGCTCATATTTCCTGTTTCCCAGGCTCCCGACGAAGAGAACGCAAAGGATGAAGAGCCTTCCTTGTGGGAGGAGACGTTCAAATCGCACACGGACAGCAAACCCAACGGTGCGTCCCACGGGCCCCTCTTCGTGTCTCTATATCAGCTATTCGCTGGATATAATCGCCAGAGTATTCAGAACCCATTAGCGCTGCTTAACTACAGCTCTGCGCTTTGAGCAAATGGCTGTGCTTGTCTCTCGAGTTTGCCCATTCTCTCACCCATGGACCTGTTCTGAAACCTCTGCTATTCTCACCTAATATTTTTTGGCCTTTGTATGACTTGTATGACCCACCAAGGGTAACTTGCCTTTGAGAAAGTGAGCACTTTCCAGATAATGATGGCGGGAGAGAATAATGGAGGGCAGTGCAGTGGGTAGCACAGCACTTTTGCATCACACCTCTGGGACCAGGGTTCTAGTCTCCGCCCAGGCTCTGTGTAGCGTTCAGAGGCGGACATTTCAGGTCCAGAAAGTAAAAAATCTTGGACAGGCTGAGTACTGTGTGACTGGGATTCCTTATACTCAACTAGCAGGTTGAAACAAAATCTTGATTTTTCACTTCCTGGACCTGAAATGTCCACCTCTAGTGGAGTTTGCATGTCCCCCTCACCCCCGGTACTCTGGTTTCCCCTTTTAGTCCCAATTGCTGAAAGGTGTGTGTGTGTGTACGCGCTGCCTTATGCCTGTAGCTTCAGGGGTAGGCTCCGGACCCCCTAGACCCTGAGTAGGAAAAGCGGTTACAGACGCTAGATGGATGGACAGTAGTGGGTTGTGCAGCTCAGGTTTGCGTCTCTCCTGCTAGCGGATGAACTTACTGCTGCTCTCGTTTGACCTTGGCGTGGGGGCAGGTCCTTCATCCATCGGCCTAGATTTCTCCCTGCCGGGAGTGGAGCACGTGTACGGCATTCCTGAGCACGCTGACGACCTCAAACTGAAAACCACAGAGTAAGTCCCCCCCCCACCGAGGCTCGCAGCCGGAGCGTTCCGGACCAGGACAGTCAGCTTCTTGTCGAGCGCATGGCTGCTCCATGCTTTCTGGGTAGTGTGCTAAGTGTGGGTCACATGAGGTAGATTGGGTGGGTGGAGGGGGTTCTTTTTTTAGAATTTTTAAACCTACAGGATTGTTTTAAGGTTTGTATATATTTATATAAAATGAGATTTGTTCACGTGTGCACAAACAGACCCCCCCCTTAGTATATGAGGCCCTGAGTTCCCTTGTCTCTGACAGCGGGGGAGACCCCTACAGGCTGTATAACCTGGACGTGTTCCAGTATGAGCTCTACAACCCAATGGCACTCTATGGCGCCGTTCCCGTGCTCCTGTCCCACAACCCCCAGAGGACTATGGGTATCTTCTGGCTCAATGCCGCAGAGACCTGGGTGGACATCAGCTCCAACACTGCCGGCAAGGTAGGTGCCTTGAGTCGTAAGAACTCCAAGCTACGAAAATGAACATGGCGATAGAGATCAGTGCTAGAGGTTTATATTTTCATAAATGGCTTGTAGGGCTGCATGATTTAATAACATTTTAATTTGGATTTAGGCTTCTAATGGTAACTAGAAGAAAATGGAGAGAGAACCAAATTTTTGCTTTGCAGTGATGCTCATATTTTTCATTATGAATCCAGTGTACCCCTTCTCTGCCTCTTTCTATTCCTTTGTTGATTCATATTTGGAGTTCAAGGAAAGAAGTTTTTAAAAAGTTCCCTTTTGCCTCGTTGTCGAGAGGCATTAACGGCTTACGGCGCTCTCTGCAGGATTCTCTCGTTTTTCGCCCCTTGCTGTTGACGTCACTGTCGTCGTCGTTTCCCCTCCCTTTTCCCACCAGACGGTCTTCGGGAAGATGCTCGACTACGTGCAGGGCGCCAGCGAGACCCCCCAGACGGACGTCCGCTGGATGTCCGAGAGCGGCATCATCGACGTCTTCATCATGCTCGGGCCCAAGCCCGCAGATGTCTTTGCCCAGTATGCCTCCCTCACAGGTGACCGTCCCACCCTGTCCCTGTGCTCCGCTGTCCCGACTCGGTCAGGACCCCCCAAACTCACATCGCTGGGGGCGCCGCACTCTGTCCAGGCACGCAGGCCTTCCCCCCGCTCTCCACCTTGGCCTATCACCAGTGCCGCTGGAACTACAACGACCAGGAGGACGTGCGGGCCGTGGACGCCGGCTTCGACCAGCACGACATCCCCTACGACTTCATCTGGCTGGACATCGAGCACACCGACGGCAAGCGCTACTTCACCTGGGACTCCGGCAAGTTCCCCCAGCCCCGCGAAATGCTGCAGGGCCTCATGGACAAGAAGCGCAAGGTCTGTGTGAACCTGTGTGCCTGGCGTGGCTGCTCACCCCCCCCCCCCCCCGGCCTGTGTGCGCCAATGCTCTGCCTCTCTCTGCTCTTCCTCCTGTGCTCCAGATGGTGACGATAGTGGACCCCCACATCAAGGTGGACAGTGGGTATAAGATTCACAACGAGATTCGCGCCAAGGACTTCTACATTAAGAACAAAGATGGTGGCGACTATGAGGGCTGGTGCTGGCCAGGTAGGGAGGCTGGTGTCTGTCTCTGTGGGCCGTCTCATCCCTGGGCTGTTTCTCACCATGATCTTCCTCCGTGTCCCTCTCTTCAGGCAGCGCTGGCTACCCGGACTTCACCCGGCCCGATATGAGAGCCTGGTGGGCCAGCATGTTTGCTTACGATCAGTACGAGGTGAGAGGCTGCCTTTCCCTCCTTGCTGCCTCTCCGTTTGGTACCCGATTCTCCGCGTTGCCTTTATGAAGAGCAGTCTCAGCTTCTGAGCCGTCCGCCTGCCTGTGAATCCTGCTGTCTCGCTGATGCCTATTCCCCTGTGCGCTGTCCCCCTGCTCACCCCCCCCCCCTTTTCTCAGGGCTCCATGGAGAATATGTACACCTGGAACGACATGAACGAGCCCTCGGTATTCAACGGGCCCGAGGTCACCATGCACAAGGACGCCGTCCACCAGGGGGCGTGGGAGCACAGGGACGTGCACAACTTGTATGGCTTCTATGTGGTGAGGGAGGGGACAGCCTGGGGGTGGGTGGGCGGGGCTGAATGTTTGGACAGTAATGTAGCCATTCTGCTCTGCCAGCAAATGGCCACTGCGGAGGGTTTGATCCAGCGCTCCGGAGGTGTGGAGAGACCCTTCGTCCTGACCAGGGCCTTCTTCGCCGGATCTCAGCGCTTGGGTGAGCCATCGCCCCTCTCCATGTTTCATTGGGTTTACTTCTTCAAATCAGTGATGGCAGTTTTGCACTTGATAAAAAGATCATCCTTTTTCTTTGGACAAGATTTAGATTGCAGGGCTTGTAGATCCAAGTCTCCATTTTAATAATGCATAAAATAAAATAATAGATACTTTATTGTGGGGAAATTCTCTTCTCACCTTCCCCAACACATTAAGGGCCTTGCTCAAGGCCCCACAGACGTGCTGAGGCTGGGCTCAAACTGGTGACCTTCTGATCACAGGCACAGAGGCTTAGCCCACGTGTATGATCATCTCCCTCCCTCCCCCCCAAGGTGCGGTATGGACGGGGGACAACGCTGCGGAGTGGGGCCACCTGAAGGTCTCCATCCCCATGTGCCTCAGCCTGGGCCTGGTGGGGATTTCTTTCTGTGGAGGTGAGGAGGGGCTGTTATTGTCAGTGGCTGAGCGCCTTCCATAGCAGTGTGATGAAGGCACCACCTCTGCGTTTGCCAGTTACCAGAGCTGCACCTGACCCTGGCTGACTGGGAGTCGGCCTCCGTGGAGTTTAGCTCCCTATGGGCAGTCTGGGAAAGAACCTTTCCAGGCTCTTCCTCTTGGTTTCATTGTCGGGCAAATTTTTGTCCATCAGCGACTGGATTTCTTTGAAGTTAGATGTGATGTTGGAGCTTCCATGCTGACTTCCCTGAATCTATGTACAAATAAATCCTTATGTGCCCCCCCCCCCCAGCTGATGTGGGTGGCTTCTTTAAGGCCCCCAGCACAGAGTTGCTGGTCCGCTGGTACCAGACGGGGGCCTACCAGCCTTTCTTCCGTGCTCACGCCCATGTGGACACCCCCCGGCGGGAGCCCTGGCTCTTCGGGCCAGAGAACACGGCGCTGATCCGCGAGGCCGTTCGCCAGCGCTACACCCTGCTGCCTTACTGGTACCAGCTCTTCTACCATGCCCACCGTACTGGCCAGCCCGTCATGAGGTGGGCGAGCAGCTCCGGGACATGTCACCTTGTGGCACCGGCCCGCACCTCAGCTCCCCCCCTCATTAACCCCCTCGCCTTGTCACAGACCCCTGTGGGTGGAGTATCCCGAAGACGCGGCCACCTTTACCATGGATGACCAGTTCCTGCTGGGTTGGTAGTTCAGTAGATAGTAGGCGGATGTTTAAAAACTGTTTCATGAGCAGCATTTGAAGTATGGAGTCTTGCACCTTTAAAACGTTTCGTTCTTGTAAATAACTTTAATTGGCCCTATTGCTATATGAAATTTTAAGCCTCTCAGTGTGGACTGAGGTTGGGTATTTGCATAGTCGGTGAAGTTGACTCATTAGTCCACCTGTTCGTACCCGTTCCTGAATCGGGAGTAGATGACTGTAGATTTACTGCAGTCAGCTCTGCTGAACTGGGTGTCTGTGTCAGGGAGAGACCTGCTGGTTCACCCTGTGACTGAGGAGGGGGCGCGGGGGGTCACTGCCTACCTGCCTGGCCGCGGTGAGGTGAGTCTCCTCCGTGCCGCGTCCGTCCGGTCCATCCGCCACCTCTTACTGTCGTCGTTACGATTCACTTGCTGCTTGTTGACTCTGCTGTCGTGGGCGTGACGCTTCCTGCCTGTCTCTTCTGCCAATCCCAGGTCTGGTATGATGTCCACACATTCCAGAAGCACAATGGAGCCCAGAACCTCTACATTCCTGTCACCATTAGTTCTGTAAGAAATGTATTTTTATGCTTTGCGTGTGTATTTAATACATGTTTTGAGCTCGGGGGCCAGTACGTTGGATGTGTAAAACTTGGAGCTTAGACCTAGCAGTGAGTTATCCATTCAGCAGTCTCCATTAATACATAATCATAGTTACATTGTCAAAAGTTTGGACTCGCCGAGCCACATACGAAGGAGAGGAATAATGTCACATCACATGGCCTAAAATCTGTAGCGATGCTTTTTGAGGAGTTTGACCAGAGAATGACGGAAAAGCGGCCAATGAGAGCTCGGCAATATGTGGGACCACCTTCAGGATGCCTGGAAAAGCATCCCTGGCGACCACCTCATGGAACTGGCACAAAGGAGACCATAGGGTCAGCTAGTCCCTAGAGAGATTGGGATTAAGGGCCTGACTCAGGGAGCCAATGGGGTCACTCTGCCGATACAGGGATTTGAAACGGCCCACCCCATAGGGCTGATCCCCCAAGAACTGTTTTGGTACTTTATTGGCCAGTGCATAATTCCATGTTATTTTACAGTTTTGCTGTTTTTAATTATTCTAAAAGGTAGAGTAAAATGTAATGGTGCAAATAAACCTTCCTATGGGTATGTGTCCAAACCTTTGGCTGGTACTGTAGCTTAGATGGCATTTCCTGTGTCCTCAGATCCCAGTGTTCCAGCGAGGTGGATCCATCATCCCCAGGAAGCTGCGCAGCCGCCGGTCTTCCTCCTGCATGGAGAACGACCCCTACACGCTCTTCGTGGCACTCGGGCCCCAGGTGCGTGATGCAGACGCTGGGTCTCTGGTCAGGGATGGATGCGGCTTTGCCGGCCTGAGTCCCGGGCTTCTGTCGCCTAGGGAACTGCTTTATCACAGTACTACCATAAATGAAGACTTGTGATTTATTCTGGGGGGAGGTGGGGTGGGGGATTAGTATGATGCCCCACCTTGTTTTCATTTTGTGCAATGGATCACGATCAGAATCGGTAAAAATGTATTAATCCATGAGGGGAAACGGCTTAGTGGTTGAGAAGTTCCTGTGGCATGTAGGTTCTCGCTGGGGTGCCACATGGCATGTTGTGATGATGTGTTGGATCTGAGGAGGATCTGAGTCTGCTGCTGCTGGGACTGGTGAATGTGTGATGAGCTGGAGCTTAATCTTACTGCCGCCATGACAGGGGACTGCCCAGGGGGAGCTGTACATAGATGACGGCCACACCTTTGCCTACAAGGGGAATAAGTTCATCCACAGGCAGCTGACCTTCTCCAGCAACGCCCTCGTCTCCCGGTCTGTAGATTTTTATTTATTTTTTTCCATTTTATTTTTTCTCCTCCAGCCCTCTCCCTGTGTGTGACACACCCCTGTAAGACGGATAATGGGGAGGTGGACTTGATGCCAGCAGTGGTCATGTCTGTATCTGCATTTCCACAGCTTGGCCTGTGCTTCTGCTATTTGGGCATATGTGCTGAGATCTGCTCTCTCTCCTCTTCCTCTGTCTCAGCAATCTGGTCCCAGGTTCCAGTTTTTCCACAGCATCCTGGATTGAGAGGGTGGTGATTCTAGGAGCCCACAAGCCCAGTAAAGCCACACTGAGGGCTGCAGGTCAGTGAGCGCCTCTGGCACATTCTTACATTATCAAATTATTATATATTTAGTCAAATATTTCAGTGATTTCATGAATATGGTTGTTCTGTTTGTTTGTGCATGTGTGTGGCCTGGACCTCACTAATTCACACTTAATTTTTAAAAAAATCTGTGACTGCAGTCAAAATGGTAACAATGCCAAAAGTCTTGTATTTGGGGTGGTTAGAGCTGGGTGGGTAGTGGTTATGGGTGTTGTGGTTTGGGATTAGGGTTTTTCCCCATAGAAATGAATGGGTGGTCCTCACTAATGTTTAGGTTTTTTTTTCCCTTTTTCTAACCAATGCTAATCTTCGTCTTCAGATGGTACAGAGTCGCCACTGGAGTTTGAGTTTGACGCCACCATGTCAGTGTTAACCCTCCGCAAACCTGGCGTCAACGCTGGAGCCGACTGGATGATGCTGCTGCAGTAGTGTGACACACAGCAGCACGCTCAAACTGATAAATGGGAACAAGACAGCACTGATCTCACACACACACACACACACACACACAACGGGTGGCATTCTGGCTCTGAATTGTAAGAATGGGAACAGGGTGTGAGCAAGAACCTGAAAGGTAATTTAGGTAAAGTAACATTTCGCCTCCTCCTTACCCAGAATTATTTGGTTACTGCTGCCCCTGTGACCAGTTAGTTAGATATTAGTTTTAATTTTGATCTGATAATAATGGCACTTGTGAAATGTTCTAAATATTGTCTAGAATACTTACAAAGGCACTTCCTGATTTAACCCATCAGATGTGGCTTTTGGTCCACATTCCCCTTTTGTTGATGTGTGAGCCTGAAAGTTATTTGGGGATGTAAAGTTTGTCTAAACTGAACGGACCTTAAGTGGCTGTATTCACTTCCAGCCCACCGATTTACAGTAATTCCAAGGACATTTCTCTCGCTAGAGCCACCTTTTGTTCGTTGGAAATGGCAATTTAGAGAATTGATTATTCCAGTCTTGAATACCGTGGATCTTGATTTACTTTTCTTATCACATAAAAGCAAGCATCCAGCCAATTGAATGTTATCCCAGTTCGATTCTTCAGTTAAAATTATAAGTAAAATTTGTTTGAAATGAAGAACCAATGTGAGTTTACACAAATATAAATCTAATCTGTAAGCCATTTTATTTCAGCGAAGGGGTTTGGTGGTCAAAGCTGAAGTGGGTAGGAGGAGTTTGGAGTTTGGCACCAAAAAGGTGGAGAAACCTCAGAGGGACAATCCACTTTTGAACCTTCTGCAATGTTTCCTGTCTGGGTTTTGTGTATCATTTTTGTTTTTTTTACTTCATTTTTTTTCCCCCGAAAGCACTTGATTTTTGAGCCTCCCAGTGTTATCGAACTTTTCAAAAGTCTGTCTCAACGTTGAATTTAGCCCAAACACGTGAGGTACGGGGTTAGGGTGTGACACTGGTCCAAAATGTTGCTTCTTGAAACGTACTGTCTTCTGCTGTCGAAACTGACTTTATTAAGGATGGAAAGAGACGTTTCATGCTTTCAGTTAGGTGGTAAAGGGTGCGTCTGCTCTGAGAGCAGGGTGACTAGCAAGCCAGCGCCTGGCCGCGTCGCTGTGGAATTCCCTGTCCTCCTCCTGTGTGTTTAGTCTGCAACGTCGTCCTTTTCAAAGTTGGTATCTCACTACACTGAGGCAAGTGAATTGCGTCACGTAGTTTTAAGCATCAAGTACATGGTTGGTCAGGCCTGAAAGGTATCGCCAGAACTAAAATTTTTAATGTCCTCAGCATCAATGTTTGTATGTTTTAGTGTAACGCTTTTTGGATAATTGATGTGAATAAAACTTTTTCTTTGACCAAAATGTGTAAATGGGGTGCTGACACAGATTTGCATAAAATTTAAATGAAATTGTGAAAGGGGGGGGGGGGGGGGGAAAAAAAGGAACATTCCAAAAATGTGTTTTCGGTTTTG
>JAODKL010000002.1:8809478-8823847 GCA_026780765.1 Petrocephalus schoutedeni
TAATAATTGCAACATATTCAACAAAAAACAATGACTGTCATTCCTTCATGGACAACATATTTCTGGCATTCTGTGGGGAAAGGAACATTCCCAAAATGTGATTTCAGGTTTTGCTTAATGTGTCCCACCTGTACGAGGACCTGAAATGATGGCGATTGCAAAGTGGGATGCTGAAGTGCCGCCATTTTGTATTGATGACTGCATTCATATTTCATAAAATGGGAATAAACCTTTATAAATATGATTGTAATAATTTAATAGATCCTTAATTGGTCCCCTTTGATGAAATTCTCTTCTTACCTCCCTTAACCTTGCTCTCCATGAGAGCAAGCTTGGCTGTGAAGGGCAGCCACCTCATGTGGCACCCAGGGAGTTGGGGGTTAGGGGCCTTGCTCAAGGGCCCATAGATAGATGGAGGCTGGGCTTGAACCGGAGACCTTCTGATCAGAGAGACACACTGCCCCCGTGCTTTTTATATGGTGCTTTTCAAGTTCTCAAAGATGCTTGCATAGAATAAAGTAAATGACAAAAACTATGGATCGAGAAGTTAGTACGCTTGAGCGCAGGAAAAGAATTTTAGGTCGATTTTGAAATCCTGAGACCTGAGATTGACGAGTAGCTGTAGGGTGGGTCTTTCGAAGTCAGGGAGCAAGATGGGAAAATGTGCAGTGACCACAGCCGTGGCGTTTGGAAGGGAGGATGAGGAGAGCCAGAAGAAGGGGGACTGGTCAGGGAGAGAGGCTTAGTTAGAAATTTTAGAGTTGAAAAATTCCAGTAAAGCATTACAGATTTCTGGGGTAGCAGAAATATTGTGACATGGGGCTTTGAATAGTCTTCATATTATAAATCTGAAGATGTGGGTTCCTATTATTGCTATTTATGACATCGGAGTAATACGCAGTTAGCAGTGTGTGAGGCAGCCTTATATCAAATGATGTGTTCTTTGTAGGCCTCAACCTGGACAGTAAGGTGGGTTTTCTTGAGCCGTCACTCAAAGCTATGGCCTTTCTGTTTCATGGAACAAAGCTCAGGAGTATACCAAGGGGCAGTAGTAGCAAAGGACACCTGTTTGGTTTTCAAGGGGGCAACAGAATCTAATGAGTCGGAACAGTCACTATGTTGAGAATAGAGGCAAGGTCATCAGGGGAGGAAAGGGTACATTTCATGGGCAGAGCTGCAGAAATAACTTGGGACAGGATGGATGACAAAAGAATTTGTGTTGAAATGTGCCATTTATCAGGCAGAAGAGCAAAGAGTAGTGGAAAAGAGAGCAAGAAAATAGAGGAGTGAAGGCTGAAAATAGACAAGAGGAATACACCAAGTCAAGTGTGTGGCCTTTACAATGGGTAGGGAACAACAGGTGTGGAGGCAGTCAAGGAGTGAAATGACATTATCTGAAGTCTCACAGGTTGATTAACATGAATAGTAACATTATCACAAAATGGCAGACATGAGGAGAGAAGGAGGTGGTAAGGATTTCTTGGAGCTCAGAGAGAAATGTAGGTCAATGCTATGGTGGACAGTAAATCAGCAATACAGTAATGCAGGGGTGTCAAACTCCAGGCCTGGTGGGTTTACCCTCATTTAACAAACCTGATTTAACTCCTTGCAGCTCCTTGTGCTAATTAGCACACAGCCCAATCATTTGTGGTGGGACAGGGAAAGAGCTAAACTACAAAGGGCACCAGCCCTCCAGGACTGGAGTTTGACACCCCTGCTATAATGGAACAGGTGTATTAGTGTATTTACCATCACCGAGTGACATTTAGACACTAAAAAGTTAAGCTTTAATAAGCTTTGTACTGTAATAAAAAAAACTGTATAAGTAAGGACACCCAAGGCATCCCCTGCAGACACTGGTTCCTCCGTTTATGCAAATAAAGAATCAGTCGTCGCTATTGAATGACGTCCTACAGGTACAGCTTCATTATAGTGTACCATGATAGCTCAGAAAACGACACGTTGATACCGGATCATTGTGCACATTAGCTGCATGCATATATTATTATATGGCACTGTTAACAGCCGATCGCTTGCCGCCTGGGTTGCCGTAGCTTTTGTCTCACCTTGATGACGTCACAAACCGCGGTACTGTAGTATCTTCAGTCATGGCGGCGGAAGGACTGGACATGAGCAGTAACGGGGATGTGAGCTCCGAGCTAGGTCTGTTATTGAATACATATTAATGCGATGTTGCCGAAAAACTGGTGCGACCTCGGCGCGGATTTGCCAGGCCGAAGCAAGCAGTTAGCCGGCCTCTAATTGCACGAATATGCTGCAGCTCCGGTTCCTTGGCTAGCTGGCCGGCTAACGGAGGAGCCGCGGCGCGTTTGCCTGTTCGAACTGCGCTCCGGCTCCAGTACAGTACGGCTCCATTCATTTCTCAGTAGTATAAGGTACACTTATTTGGGTTAAACGGAATGAAATAATGTTAGCGTCTCTAGTAATTTCTCGTCACTTGCAGCGTTCATAATTTCATTAGATTTGCATGTTATTTACTTCCCTTCAACTCATTCAAAATGTAACTTAGCAGCGGCTTGCTGTTCTTGCTTTTCGTGTCTCATAAACGATCAAAAGGCGTAAACATTTCTCCACGACCGCTGTCTCCTCTTAATTCATTCTGCTTTTAATTTCCCCGGCTTCAAAGGAGAAAATACTTGTCTGAATGTTCTTTCACTTGTATAATATTACATTAGTGGATTAGTGTGATCCACAGGTGTGATGTATTGTTTTCCAGGGAGTATAATGAAAATGTCAATTATAACTATATAAAACCTCAGCTATCTGTCAGGATGATGCAGAGATGCGCATTTGTACGAAACTAAGAGTTTCTCATGAGTGTGCTTTTAACTTGCCTATTTGTTTTCCGGTGGACAGACTTTGGTCTCCATTTTTTAATTATTCTTCGCCGATACTGGGGCTTGGACCTGATAGAATAGCTGGCGATCAGAAAGCATTTGTCGTTTTGTTGTGATTAATCTGCATCTGAAATAATTGTTAAAATAGCTTCACAGGGCATTTGTTTACCCCGTAATGAAAGGCATACAGTTCACATTTTACACGTCAAATCCACTTCTTATATGGTAATCTGGGTTGACTAAGAATGGAGTATGTGTTATTGATTTTAAAGGTAGAGATAAATGTTTGTGTGTCTGTTTGAGCTGGTGATAGGACCTGCATTAACAATCAGGGTGATCTGAAGAAATCGCTACAGGAATGGCACTGTTGCAACCCCGAAGCTCACGTCAGCATTCTGTTGTCCTGTTCAGAAACCCCCGTGCCACCTGAGGTCATGCCTGCCGACCAGCCGGAGCCCCCACAAGCAGAAAGCTCCCAGCCAGAGGCTGCAGAGGAGACGGCCGAGGCCCAAGATGGGAGTGGGACCGCACAGTATCCCACCGCCTTGGAGGAAGGCGATGATGAGGAAGGAGAGCTTCCTGTGGATTTTGACAGACTGTGGAGGGTGGCCCACGACAGCCCACAGGAGTTCTCCAGCTGGACTGATCTCCTGCAGTACTGTGAACAAGAGGTGAGTGGGGACCAGGAATAATATGTGAGGAAGAGGGTTAGAGTTTCGGGTCACTTCTGCAGTTAGGTTTATATGAAGTAGGGGAGAAGTACAGGCATTGATGAGACAACTAGTTATTTAAGGGATAGACCATGACCAGGGGCTTGGTGTAATGATTATTATCATTATTATTATTATTTTCATATAACCGTACACTTCAAAGTAGTTAATCCTGCTTATACCACAGCTAACGAACAAAAAAATAATGACAGAATAACACATTCATGGTGCATTTTTCCTACAAGAATGATTTTGGTTAGCATTTAATAATGTTACGCTGTGGTCTTGACAATATAATCCCTATAATGATAGAACGTCTGGTCAGGGTACTCACTGGAAGCGGCACGTCTGTTACGTTACGATTGAAACCGTAAACAGACTGCTTATTTATGAGCAAAAAGTGACAAAGGTTTTTTTATTGACATGTTAAATGAAATTTTAAATCACATCAATGGCTACTATGTTGCCAGAAGTACCTGTGCAGTTACATTAAAATGATCAACACCCATGTGACATCTCTGGACCAATAAGGAAATAGTATTTGGCAGAGTCGTAGTATTAGGTACTCCTGACTGAATGACTCCTGGCTGCACTCTGATTACAGAGCCACACGACAGCCTCTCGCCGGGCGCTGGGGGCTTTCCTGGTCAGGTACCCCCTGTGTTACGGCTACTGGAAGAAGTTTGCAGACTTGGAGAGGCGTGCTGGGAACCCGCTCAGGGCTCAGGAGGTGGGTGGCAGTGATGTGCAGGGATGCGACGGTGTGCCCGCTCCCCCTGCCGGCCCTGCATTGCTGCTCGGCCTCCTAGGCGACTCTGCTGCTCTTTCCTTTTGTGGAGCTGAAGGCCTCTATTTTAAGAGCGCACAGCTGTTTAGATGGAGTTTCTGGTTTTTATCACAACAGCTTGGTTTGTAATTTAGATGTCTACCATGTGACCTTTCTGCTTTCTGTGTTATCCTTAGGCTCAGAATATGTGATTGGGTGCACAGTCAACCGGTGTAATTTTCCATTTAAACTTTTTAACTCTTAGGGGCAAAGGCGTGTTGAGATCTAGACATGTCCTTCTGCCTGCAGTGCAGAGATCGGCCGGTATAGCTTATTCAGGAAGGAAACTGGTGTTGTACCTAATCTCTATGTTCAGATAAGTTTTTAAAACTGATCTCTTTGGTATCTAGTGGAGTTCAGAACATTTGTTTTGTGGAAATAATAGGAGATATAATCCATTTATTCTCGCATAGTAATGCAATGCAATTGATAATAGTTTTTTTTTTTCCATTTGTTTTTTTTTTTTTGGTTAGCTATTGGTAATACTCCATTCTGTTGGGCTGTGAGGATCGGTTGAAATGTGACCACACCACATTCGGTTTGTCTACTGTACATGACCATTAAAGGTTGTGGGAGTTGATAGTGAAAAATGCCCCAATATCAGCCTCTGTGGGCAGTGAGTATCTCAGCAGGCCAAGTCCCTGTCCCTGTGTTTGGAAGGTCGTCGCTTCGAGCCTTGGTCTCAGTAGAACAGTCACACGTCTGTGGCCCTTAACACCCAGCTCCAGGGCTACTGCATATCCCCCTGTGCTGTGAGCCCAGGCCATGGAGAGCAAGATGGGGCAGTGGAAGAGAAGAATTCCTATGTAGCTGTACTTGCACTCGTGCAAATGGCAATAAAGGATTTATCCTTGTCATTTATGGAATAACTCTGATACCCCTGTATGTTCCCTGAGTGCTCCTAACACTGCACTTTCTGCTCATCGAATAGTTTTTAGTTATTGCTTTGTTTGGAAGATTTATTTTATCTCTTGCTCCAAAGCTCCAAATTCTTGTAGCTGGCCATTCATTGGAAGCTCAGCCTAGCTGCTCTTATGCCCAGTCGGCTTCTTGGCAGCAGACATGCTGTAATATGCTATTCACCGTTCCCATACGTCACTTTGGACGGAAGTGTCTGCTGAATAAAAAAAAATGTAACTGTTTCTCAAAGGCTACCTGAATGGCAGTGGCCGCGTGTGACGCACGTCCGCTTGCAGGTGTGTGTGCGTGGACTGAAGGCCATTCCGCTAAGCCTCGACCTGTGGATCCACTACATCACCCTGCTGCAGGACACCCTTAACATGAACCTGCCGGAGTCCACGCAGCACATCCGCAGGTTTGTCCCGGCCCGCCCGCCCTGCTGTGCTTCCCGGTGGCAGGTTTCCTCGCCCGTCTTCTGGTAGTTCAGTGGAATTCATTGCTTGTGAACTGATGTGCACTGTGACTAACCGGACTCGCAGGTATGGCTTTGGGTGCAGTACACGCTCTGATCTTAGGCCAGAGCGGGTGAGTCTCTCGGCTCATGCTCCTCTTCTACCAGTGTTCTCCACTCCATGAGCCACAAAACAATGTTCAAGTCACAGGGTTGCACATTTTTACAGTGGCAGCGCCAAGGCTTTGGAGCAGTCTGTCCGCACATATTTAGGCTGCCTCTGAAGATTCCGATTTTATTGCTTTTTTGATTTTTACTTTTTTATTTTTTTGAGAACAAAAGTTCCTTAGGCTTTGAGGGGATTTTAAAGGGGCAATTCACCCCAAAACTGAAAAATATATGTTATGGGTGGAGCTGCAGTGCAGTCTATCCATCCCGGTCGTTCTGCTGGTGACATCATCTGCGCAGTGATATGGTTGGTGCGTGGAGTTCTGCAGAAGAAAATAGTTCCTACATTAAACTGCTCACTGCAAAAATCTGCGGATTATCTTGAGTAACCGGGTGATGATTTTTGGTAAGAGACGTTACTGTTGAATTTTTCCAAGAGTATTTTTTTGGCATTTTAATCATTAGACGAAGAATGCCATTCAGTCCCATTATATATCAGAGAAGCTTGTTGTTTCGCATGTTTTTATTTACAGGTAAAGATCCAGCTGTTTCTTACCTGCAGAATTCCTCTCCATGTTAAACAGAATGTTCTATTGTATTGTCATTCTGTTAACACCCTTAGGCTGAGCTGCCATTTTCCTGATTCTGTAAAAGAGGTGTTTAGTAAAGTCAAACCAGATTCTTTATCAAAAGCTAATTTTAAGATTTTATTTAAAACGTTTTAACTGTTTGTAATATTTAACAGATTTCTTGAAGCCTTTACTTTTTAGGTTATTTAATCTATTTTGATAGTCCCATACTCTCACCATGAGTTTAGCCTGTGCCATTAAACGCCGTCCTAACTCGGTAATCTGACGCTCTGGCGCCCCCTTGTGTTCCCAGCGCCTTCGAGGCCGCCGTGTCGGCCGCGGGGCTCGAGTTCCACTCGGATCGCCTCTGGGAGATGTACGCGGACTGGGAGCGGGAGCAGGGCGACCTGAGGGCCGTGACGGCCATTTACGCCAGGGTGATGAGCATCCCCACGCAGCTCTACAGGGGTCATTTCGAGAGGTACCCTTTTTGGCCTCCTAGTTCCGTCACAATCCACAACGGGATCTTGCTGTCCCTTTGCATTTCATGAGCTGCTCTGTGATGCGGTAAACCTGCCTCTAAGTGGTGTGGGTAGTTAGGATCCAGATCATCCCAGAGATGCCGCCCAGCTCGCTACGCTAATTCTACTGGTCCATGTGCAGCCAAGATAGTCTTCAGTAATGAGGCTGTCGGCTGAATTGGACACCCCGACAAACGGTGTATGAGCGGAGGGCACCCTGCTCTTTGTAGGATCCCTCAGAATCCTCTGTCCTTTTTAGGGTTCGCGCTCACCTGTTTGCCCACCACCCTCAAGACATCCTTCCAGCGGAGGAGTACAAGCACCTCCGTGCTGAGTTTCGGCAGAGCCAGCAGGGCGAGGCCGCCCCCGCGGAGGGCGAGGAGGCCAAGGAGGCCGAGGAGAAGCCCCCCGGGGAGGAGACCCCGGAGGACGGCAACACGAAGGGCCAGGACACGGTGAGGAGGCGAGGCTTTATGGGGGGATCCAGGAGTGCGATGTCAGCCCTGCAGCTTGCATGGCGGCTCAGTGACTTCCTTAATGACCCCCCGCCCCCCCCCCCCCCCCCCGCCGCATCCAGGAAGAGGACGTGCAGAAGATGCAGGAGCTCCTGCTAGCAGACAGACAGAAGCTGTATCAGCTGACGGAGCTGGAGGTGGGCAAGCGGTGGGCCTTCGAGGAGGCGGTGAGTGACTTTCTGTCTGAGACTGATTAGACTGATTTTTCTACATTAGTTATTTCCCCAGCCCTGGTCATGTTGGTCCTTTATGTAGATTGATTTATATTGAACTCCTAGGAGATAATTAACGGAATTAGATCTGAGTTTGTGTTCACTGAAGTGGGAAGAACAGGGATGACTGCATCAGTCAGGGACCCTGATCAGTACTGACTCAGTATTGACTCGCTATGCGACTGGTGTGTAAGTCCGCGTTGTCCCTTAATTTGTTGCATCCAGATAAAGAGGCCATATTTCCACGTGAAGCCTTTGGACCGAGCCCAGCTGAAGGCCTGGCACAGCTACCTGGACTGGGAGATCAGCGAGGCGGAGCAGAGGGTCAGCGAGGGCGCCGACGACGGCAGCCGGGCGGGACGCAAGCGCGTGCTGCTGCTGTTCGAGCGCTGCCTGATCGCCTGCGCCCTGTACGAGGAGTTCTGGACCAAGGTGGGGCACCGAGGAACGCCAGTTTGCTGATCTGCCCACACTTGTGTTCTCGCATGCCCGTTTTATGTTGTCATCCAATGCTGAAGACCATTTCCCGCACTAATAACGGAAGTACAGAGGGCGGTAAAAATCGTTCTTGCCCCAAATATCAAGGACTCATCTGGTGCGACTCAAGTACCCTCACAAGTACAATCTTTGCTTGCATGGTATTGAGAAACACCCAAGGGCTTCCGTCAGTGGTGCCGTCAGACTCAAGATTCCCAGTGCTGTAATTATTAAAACATCGGTCTGATTATCCTCTGAGCATTTTTCTCACACCCCCTAGAGGGCCCCTGGAGCCCATCGCCTCTAACTGTATCTCACGTTTAGCTATGAATTGACTCTCATCAGGGAAATAATTTTGTCCCTATAGAACAGGGGTGTCAAACTCCAGGCCTGGAGGGCCGGAGCCCTGCACATTTCTGGGTTTACCCTCATTTAACACACCTGATTCAATACCTTGCAGCTTCTTGTGCTAATTACCACACAGCTCTGCAGCTCAATCATTTGTGGTGGATCAGGGAAAGAACTAAACTACACGGGGCACCGGCCCTCCAGGACTGGAGTTTGACACCTGTGCTATAGGACCACAAAGTACAAAAGCATTAGTTATTGTAGGGCTCCATGAATGGGGCTGAACAGAACGGTATGTTTGGCTAGCAGGACATATCCTGCTGTGTGATGTGATAGTGTCGTCGAGCTGAATGCAGATGTGTGTCCGCATCTGGGAAGAGCGGCTTTATCTAGTTCCTCCTCACCTAACAGAATGTTTCAAACCCCTTTAAATTGCAGAAAGACTTTGTTTTGGTGGAGTTCATTGGATATCCTTAGTGCAGTATGTACCTCCGCACTTACTGCTGCCCTGTCTGTCGCCTGCCTGTCTGCGCTGCCGACCTTCCCCTGACGCCTGTGTCCATTTGCCAGTACGTGCGGTTCCTGGAGCAGCAGAGCGTGGAGGAGGCGCAGGCCGTGTACCGCCGGGCCTGCGAGGTGCACCTGTCGCACAAGCCCAGCGTGCACCTGCAGTGGGCCACCTTCGAGGAGAGGCACGGTGAGACCCCCCCCCCCCAGGCTGGCGTCCCGGCCTTCTGCGGCGTGCCCGCCCCCCCGACTGCACTAAAACGGTGTTTCCCAGTCTAGTCCAGTCGGAAATCACTGGCTTTGAGTGAGAATGCTGGGAAACAATCCACCTGTCGGTGCCTCTCCTGTGCCTGACGCCGGGCGTTTCTCGAAGGCAGTAGTCTCGCTGCTGTTCCGTAATGGCTCCTCCCGTGGCCGCCCCCAGGAAACATCACCGAGGCCCGGAGGGTGCTGAAGAGCCTGGAGGAGGCCATGCCCGGCCTGGCGATGGTGCGCCTGCGGCGGGCCGGCTTGGAGCGCCGCACAGGGCGGCTGGACCAGGCGGAGGAGCTGCTGCGGGAGGCGGTGCTTCAGAGCAAGGAGACGCCCACGCTGCACGCCTTCTACTCCATCAAGCTGGCCCGGCTGCTGCTGAAGCTGTCCAAGAACTCGGCCAAGGCCAGGAGCGTGCTGCTGGAGGCCATCGAGCTCAGCCCGGTGAGCGGCAGCTAGGGACGGGGGTGCGGTGGCCGGCCAGCATTCAGCCCTCTGCACAGGGTTCTTTCACGTTAAAATGGCGGGGAGGTGAAACCCGGTGCAGATACTCCTTGCTTCACGATGACATGTTAGCGCTGCACATTCCAATGTCAACAAACGATGAATTTTGATCTATTCCGGAGCTGGCGATATGCCGTATGATCATTTCTACTGTTGCCGGCCGATGGTGGCGTCTGCCCAGCTGTGCTTCCGGTCTCTGTAATGCTCACAAGCATTTAACAATGTAACCCCCCCCCGCCCCCCCCCCCCCCCCCGTGTTTGACCAACTTTTCCCAAGGCTGTTATATCGGCTAAATGCGCAAGTGTGACTTGTCATATATTCTTCAATTTTCGATGGGTTATTATCTTCAGAATGTAGCCCCATCGTAAGCGGAGGGGCATCTGTATGTTAACCCTTTCCATACTCTCGCTTCCTGTAACCCTGCTAATGAGTTGCTCCTCTTTCACTGCCCCCCCCCCCCAGGACAACAGCAAGCTGCACCTGAACCTGCTGGAGCTGGAGGTGGCGGGGGACCCCCGGGGAAACGGAATCGGGGTGCAGCAGTGTGTGAGCCGGGCCCTGGCCGCCCCCCTGTCTCCCCACACCAAGCTGCTCTTTTCCCAGCGTGGCCTGCAGTTTGCTGAAGACTTCGGGGCTGCGGTGCAGAGGTCAGTGGGCGCTGAGCCTGACGGCTGATCGGGCCTTTCTCACTGTGCCTCCAAGGTGACTGTCTCTCTCCTCTCTGCCAGCGTCCTGACTGTGTATGATGAGCATCAGAAGCTGCTGAAAGAGCTTGGCAGCAAAAAGCGGGGTGCTGAGAATGGGTAAGCGTGGGCTGGCAGGGATTAAATCTTCATTAAGCTTTCATTTGCACGTTATTTTTAATTTAACCATGCAGTATGACAAATGAACATACTGCGTCGTTAAGACTGTGATGAAAAACACATGACAACTAATAAACTAGTGCCTGCTCTCTCTGGTTCTGATGTAGCCCCTATGGGCCGCTACATTCAAGATGCGCCAACCCATTAAATTGTCATCGTCATTTCATCTTTTGTTTTAATAATGTGCTGCGATTTGCATGACCCCTTCTAGGGACAACGATGACCCTGAGAAGATGAGCAAATTAGAGGAGAGCATGCCAGCACCTTCCATGGCCACGCCTCCAATGCCTCCGGTTGCCATGGCAACACCACCTCCACCAATGATGGGAGGCGATATGAGCGGCTCTCACTACGGATATGGAGGCTGGTATCAGGTACTGAAGCCTGGTGGCTTTTTTCAGTTTGCCAGTGCTTTTTTAAAAGTGAAACATGATAACGTTTTTGGCTAAATTGACTTTTCAATGCTTGTCCTCTCTTTAACTCACACACTTTCCACCGTTCCGTGTGCCCTTTTAGCAGCAGCAATATGGGGGTTATGGCTACCAGAATCCTTGGAACTACAATCAGTACTATCCTCCCAGCTAAAAAAAGGTGCAGAATGTGGAAGATCAGACGTTGGAAGAACCTTGGATGGTAGTAAAGTCATGTTGGCACACAACTGTTTTATGCTCAAATACAATAAAACCCACAAGTAAATACTTTTATATACCTAACAGTTTGAATTGTAGGCTTTTTAAATCTGTAAAATATGCATATATGTTAAATGGTGGTAAATTTAATTTTGTTTATGAAGTCAGACTGATTTTAGGAAAAGCAAATATCTCAGTGGGATCTGACCTGATTTTTAGTTGGCTGTGCAGACTTTCTACAATGCTACATTGTTTTATTGGGATTCATTTGGCTGAAGTCCAAACTCTGGCTTGTCTGTCACTTGATATGATTACTTTTTCATAATTCCATTTAAAATTAAAATCTCCATTTAGTTAAATTGACCTTTTATGAACTGACAACTTAAACGATTGTGGTACTAAGTGCATCAGTCTGTCTCTGATTGGTCATGCACGTGGGGTCCTTAAGACCCACAGGACCAGAAACCCATCAGTGAAAGTTGTCCCTGAGTGTGTCTTGCTAAACTGCTCTCTATAGTTGACTTGCCTCCTACGTCGTCTTCTTTTTGCATCAGTGTATATTATGCAGACCTTCAAACTGAATTGTTTCTTCCTTATGTAGTATGTTGTTAGTGTTTTTGTACGACAAACAAAATCTTCCGGTCATATTATGTTAAACATCATTCCAGAAGTAGAGTAGGATTTTTTTTGTGTGTGTATATAAATGCATTTTAAGCTTTGAAACGGTGTATCCATGATGGTGACATTTACTGTCACCCTGTATCTGAATATATAATGATAGTAAAATATTTTGTATTTTGACATAGACATTTTCAATGGTGGTATGATTGTGGAAATAGTGTTTTGTAGTTTTGAAGTTGAGGTAACTGGCTCTGAACAAATCTCACCGGATTTATATGTTGGTCTTAAAATATCAGGATCAGATACATAACAGCCCCCCACCCACTGGTGTCTGGCTTCCTGTGGTGGTTCAATTGTGTGTCAGAGATTGCACAAAAGCTTGTCACCTGTTAAGTCCATTGCAGTCCTCTGTCTGAAACGATGCCATTCCATTTACTTTGAAAGTTTTGAGAAAGTATACAGTGTGGTGTCGTAAAATGTATTAGAAATTGCAGAGAAGGTGCCCACCTTACAATTGTCCGTTTTTAATCTTTGAATTATGTGTTTAGTTAACACTTTCAAGGTTGCTTGCATATTTTTGTATAAAATAAAAGGTACTAAACCAGAATGCTTTAACATTTTGTTTTGGTAATTTTAGATGACTACAACAGAATTTGAATGTGTACATAAATCACAAAGGAGTCATTGTGAAGTAGTTACATAACTTTTACTTATACATAAAGTTCATAGTGCACAAATTATTTTAAGAGGGTGGAGAAAAGTATTAAACTGCCAGTGATGTGTGTTTGGTAATCTAGGATGGATTTGACGTAGGTTTGTATTGTTTTGGCTAAATAAGTAGGTTATTTTTAATGTTGAATTGTTTTGATAACTGATAGTTATGTGAGAGATGCATAATTGTCAGTGATCAATGAAAACAAGCCCAGCATGACACCATTGCAGTAAATTCACAGCAATACTCTCTAATACCCCTTTCTTCTGTGAGCTGGTTTAACAGCATTGTCATAGTACAAGAAATGCAACAAAATCTGGCTGACAGTTCATCTTCAAATAATTGTAATATTCCATAGTTTACAGCCAATGTTAGAGAGGCTGAAGAAATGAAATCTGTATGAAAAAGACCTGTGGATGATCAGCTATATTTCTGAATTTGTAATTTATCCATCAAGTTCAAGTGCTTTAAGGGTTGGAGTACAAACTGTACAATGACACATTAAAATTGGACACCTAATTGCTTAAATCATCCCAAAATTTACCAATGTGCTTTATGATTTCTGCATCATCTCTCTATCCCATACACACACACATTTATACTACATATCAGTAAATCTAGAATTGTAATAACCTAATGTTATGTACTGATTAAAAGTGAAACTGTTGTACTTTCTTACAAATGCATATAAGGTTGCATTTACATGCACAAGATATTTTTCACGCTTCCTGTGTCATGCAATAATACACAGTTGCAGATTCAAAACAGTGTCGACGCTTGAGGGGTGGCGAATTGTTCTGCGCATGCGTTGACCGGAAGGGGCCTGCAGATGTGTACTACGTCAGTGAAATTGAACAAACTTTATTGTTCATATACAAATAAATCCATATATTAAACATAAACCTATATGCGATCCGCTTTGCTGGGTGATGGTAAAGGTTTAATTGGCAACATTGTCAACTTCAAATACCCGATGTATAATTTGCATTTAATGAAAGGTTGAACTGACATGTTTGGCGGGCAGCGAAATGTGTTTCCATCCCACTTCCGGCTCCCTACTGGCCAATAGGCGCTTCCTGCGTGGTGTTGTGCACGCGCTGTAGCAAACAGCCGACCGTTCACAGGTGAGTGAAAAGTTAAGCGACGGGGATATCGAATAAGCAGAAAAAATGTAAATTCCCACTTGGTATGCATTTATTACCACATATATGTTTTTAGATTTTTTTTTGCAGCCGTCTAATGCTCTAGCTGTTACAAACTGTTGTTTGCCGTGCATACATGGTTAATAGAGCTGAAACGAACGAAAATGTATTAGGAGTGGAAACGAAAATAAACTCTAAATCTAAGAATGTTTCTCGAATACATTACAGCTCAGTAAGAAATGCCGTAATGTATTGGGAGCTGGCAATTTGTACTGTTTAGTGATCGGTTAATATAACGCTAATGCATATTTTCCAAAAAAACATAACCTTGCCGCTTATTATGGTGTTGGGAGGATCTGATGGTATTTTAAAGTGGGCAGGATCTCAAGAAGCATTTTCATTTAGACTGCTAGCTCTGCTACTCGGTACATGGACGGAGAAATTAAGGTAGCACCGTAACCAACAAAGGGTTGACAAACTACACAAAACAAAGATCTGTTCATTTCCTATAACGGTTTATTCAATGCAGGGTCAGGATGAGAAATGAAACCGGATCCAGTGAACGGGGTGCCAGTATTATCAC
>JAODKL010000002.1:8823947-8835088 GCA_026780765.1 Petrocephalus schoutedeni
CTATAACGGTTTATTCAATGCAGGGTCAGGATGAGAAATGAAACCGGATCCAGTGAACGGGGTGCCAGTATTATCACGGGACAGGACGCGCACATTTAACGTTTTAAAATAAAATCTTTACTGATTGGCCAAAATTTAAGAGTAAATGTATTACCAAAACAACAACAGTAGCTTTCGTAGTTGTTCGTTTCGTTATTGTTATTTCGGAAAAAAACTCGATTTTATTGACATAGTTACTTGTTTTAAGTAAAATATTGACCATCAAAGTTGCCGTTATTTAAAATTATGGAATGGATGATTATTAATAAACAAGCATACCGATCCCCTATGCTATTAACTGAAAATCTTGGCATGGCCTTATAAATGTGAAATTGAGTGGCGTTCATATGCCCATCATCAATCATGGGTGTTGGAGACTCCTGCTTTAGAAATGTTGTGATGACTTTGTAATCCTTTTTTCAACGCATATATGATCAGTATTCTAGAAGTATTTTGTGTTGCCATTGTTAATATATTAATGTAAACCTGATGTCATCATGCTTATTTGGATATTGCCCCCTTAAAGCAGCTATATCTCTAGTTCAGCATTGTGAATCAGCAGGTAGCTATATGCCTTTGTCTTCAAGAGTTTTTGTGCCCCGTGCTTTTTTTTTTGTGTTGAACTGAATGTGGTGCAATGCTTGTCTGGCCGTCTGTGTTCCTTCTGTCAGTTGAAGTGATTACTTGAGAACATGAGCATCCTGTGATGTAATATTGTTCCCAGGGCCTAAACACCTTGCACAATATAATTCTCAAGGTTCCCTGTAACCATAAATAGATGTATTTACATCCAATTTTAATTAGAGTTCAAGGAAATCCACTCTTAAAACAACAAGTGTTTTAAGTTTTAAGATATTTCCCCAAGTCTATTAGAATTTCTGTTAAATAATGATGATTATTGCCACAGTCAAGCAGAATTTTTGATTGTATATATTGTAAGTATCAAAACTGTAAACAAATGTATAAGCTTGTTTCTTCTCTGCATGATTTTGAATGTCAGGTGTGCAGTAGGGCTGGGTGATATGATATCTGTAATCTCAAATCCTGCAAAACCTGTTTAATAATCATGATTATCACCATAATCAAGCAGCCCTACTTTAATCCAAAGCAACATTCAGTTGAGAAAGCAGGGTCAGCCGGTCCCTGGAGCAATATGAGTTAAGGGCTCTGCTCAAGGGCCCAATGGTGACATCACTCTGTCAACCACAGGATTTGAACTGGGGACCTTCTGATCACGGCATGGTGTCCTAACCTGCTGGATGGATGTAATGTGTCACTATACTAACATTTAGAATAAGGATTGACTGTTAACTATTAATGTATTTGCATTGTAATGCACAGAAATCTCCTTTGCTGATTTCTTTCAGCTGTAACATGGGTCGGCATCAGGAGAACCCCGTGCGACTCTACTTTTCCTATGATCCCATATCCAACAAGTCCCGCTGCCAGATTGATGGATGCTTAGCTGAGATTGCGGGTAACCATGGTGGCAATTTGCAGCGGCATGTTCAGAGGATGCACCCTTCTGTTTTTGCAACAATGCTTGCATCCACACGAGTTGAAGACCCTTCCACACCATCAGCTTCAGCCTACAAGAGGCCAGTTTCCAGTGTGGGGAATCAGAGGACAATGGACTGTCTTGTTGCAAAACAGCCACGGTGTGAACCCATCTACATCACACCGGACTCACTCAGAGAAGCTTGTGTTGAGCTTGTTACTGTCAATGGTAGACCCTTCTCTTTGATGGATGATTCAGGATTTAGAAAGATTATAGATCCATTGCTTGAGGTTATAGACAAGACTGCCATAATAAATAGTGAATCTATTTGTACTATGGTATCGGAGGTTGCCGAGCAGGACCGTGAAAAACTACGAAATGGACTCAAGGACAAACTTTTAATGCTTAAGGTGGACATTGCCACATACAAAAACCGATCAGTCCTTGGTGTTAATGTCCAGTACGCTGAAGGTGAGCGTATTTTACTCCTGACACTGGCTGTTAGGGAACTCCATGAAAAACACACTGATTATTATTTATCTGCAGTTGTGCGGGAAGTCCTGAAGATATATGCTATTGATTTAAAGCAGGTTTATTCAATCACGATTGATGATGGTGACACATTTTTAGATGTAGAGAGCCTGGTATTAGAAGATAGTAATAAGGCAGAGAATGATGGCGTTGATAGAGATGAGCAAAAACATGTAGGTGAGACTGGTATAGAAGGGAATGGTGCACAGGCTACAGAAAAGAGCAATGATTTCCTCACGTTGGACATCTATGAGACATCAGGAAATGTGAATGGGGAGATACACAGTGTTGGGAGTGGAGGTCCAGTTCTAAAAGGCAGCAGATGTTCTGCTCATACCTTCCAGTTGGCTATTGAGGATGCTTTAAAAGACAGAAACGCATCTAAATTAATTGCCAGGGCAAGGCATGTTTGTGAGAAATTATGCACCCCAAATGTGTCTGGATTTCTGAGGAGACTAGGTCAAACACAGGCCGTGGTTGACCATCCAAATCGATGGCTCTCAACCTCTGATATGCTTGAGCGACTTTGCCTCTTGAAAACCTTCTGTGAAGACATGGCTCCCACTATTCCTGAATTGTACATAAACGAATCTGAATGGGATGAGATTAATCAGCTGGTTTGGACTCTGCAACCTGCAAAAATGACAACAAAACTTCTCTTGTTGGATCAGATGACTGCTGGTGACTTTTTTGGTGCTTGGCTCAAATGCAAAATAGAAACTGACAAAATCGGTGGTCCTTTCGCATCCTTGTTAGTCGAGTGCTTAAACCGACGCCAGCACATGCTCTTTGAGAATGAAGCTTTTCTGGCTGCTGTGTTTCTGGATCCGAGATACAAAGTCCTTTTGACTGAAGCTCAGGTTGAACAGGCGAAAAGACACCTGTGCCAAGCCTGGGGGATGATCCAGACTCTCACACCAAACACAGAGCTGGCACCTCCTGCACAGTTATTGAAGAAACCTGGCACGGGTGATGCAGATGATGAAATCGAGCAGATGCTCATGGCAAGGGAGCGTGAGACTGGCACCGAGGGTATGAAGTGTAAAACATCAGTGATGTCATCTCTGAATGCATATGCAAGTCAAGAAAGGCTGAAGAGGGAGGAAAATATCTTCAGATATTGGTTGAATACCTCTGTGATCAACCCTGACCTGTATCGACTGGCCGTTAATGTAATTCCTCTGCCTGTCACACAAGTTAGTGTACAGCGTACAGTCTCAGGCCTCAGGTATATCCTGTCTCTGAGGCCTAGCGTGACTGATGATACCCTTGAAGATGTTCTCTTTGTACGACTAAATAGGCAGTTTAAGCAAACAGTGAGTTAGTGTTTTGCTTTGTATGCTGCTGTTTGAGTTTACACAGCCAAAAGTACATAACTTTAATGGTGGTGGAACATTTATCTAAAAATCTGTTGAATAGTTTTAGAAAAATAGTCTTTGTAGTTTTTTGATTGTATATATTGTAAGTATCAAAATTGTAAGCAAATGTATAAACTTGTTTTCTCTCAGTCTGAGTTTGATTGTCAGGTGTGCAGTAGGGTTAGGCAATATGATGATGATGATATCTGGAATCCGACAAAATGCAAGTAACATGGTGTCGAAATTTGGCCGTTATTACTGATTGTCGTCATCGTCAGCCATTTAGCTTACATTTCTGACAAAAAATGTTATTAACGTAACGGTGTATGTAAATGTCGATTAAAATGGTTGTTTCCGGCTAGGGCTTACCATAAGTTTGTGAACCACTGCTTTAGATGGTCCACGATATGGTTTTAAATCATAATTAAATCTTGCCTGCTGATTGTTTTCCAAAGAGCTTAAAAAAATTATGATCGGCAGTTTCCCCCCTCGGCTGGCAAGTTTTAACACCAGCTGTTTAGCGGCGTCCGTATGTTGATTTCTCATGCATATTTTTAAATTGAAATATTGCATATTATATTTTTAGCTGTCACCCAGCCCTACTGTGTAGTGTTTCCTGCTCCAACTCATACAACACGCTGCCGGCTGCCTTAGGATCCTAGGGTTCTACACGCATCCATTCTCTTTACACTTTCAGCCTTTTCTGCATCAAACTTTGGCCTATAGGCTCATACTGTACCCATACCTTTCATTTCTCAAAACCTTGCTAGTAGGATCAATATGAAATTTCCACCTAAGCAACCTACTCTGATAAGAGTTGTTGATTTGTATTGAATGTTATCAATAAAGATGATATTGCTATATTCCATTAAAAGCTGGACATTAGCATTAGTAAATTTTTTTTTTTTTTACTTGTGGATTTCATATTCACCCATTATAAAATAAAAAAAAAAACCTAAAATCTTTTTAAGATTTGTTCCACTTGTATATAATTCATTTTCCTAGAGAACACTTCACAATACTATACACAGTGACCATTTTGCTAGGTACATGCATCTACTGATGTAAGAAACTCCACCGAACAGCAGCTGAAATTGAACATATACAAAACACAGAGAAGGGCAAGAGATTAATTTACTGCTCAGCTAAACATTAGAGCAGCCAGGATGACCCAAATGATGGCTATGGTGTGAGTGCAGGTGCCCTACACAGTGGCTCTGGGGCCTTATGAACGTTCTGCTTCCTGCACTCTTTGCACACTGCAGTGTCTAGTGATTACAGAGAACGGTGACATGAACAAAGAGCGTTTCTGTAGTCCGGAATACCTGGTTAATGAGGCAGGTCTATGCTAACTGGCTAAACCTTTTAAAGCTAACAGGTAGCCAGCCCTCACCCCCCAGGTGTGACGCTCCTGCTTTCCGACTCTTCACTCCGTCCTCCATGCTTGCCCAGGATTACCACTTCTAAAATTAGAAGAATTGGATAAACGGGGTTATGTGGAGCAAAAAGCCACCACAGTGCCGTTCAACAGTGATGACATCTTACAGCAAAAATGACTCGGGGCTCTAGTTCACTCACACATCTTGCGGTAGAATACAAGGATCCTGCCACCTGACGGTAACAAGCCAAGTTTGAAACTGACTCCGGTATGAGAACTTCGGGTAAATTCGCCATGGGACTGGCGAAAATGGCCGCTAAGCAGCATGGTTATTAATAATTCATTTAAAAGAAAACCGAAAAGCAGCTGCCAGCAATGGCTGTGGATATGTGACGTTTGGAAACCACTATAACATTTAACAAATTTGTTTTTTTTTTTGTTCAAGAAATCACGGCGTCATTTTACCTGTTTTATTTGCATGGTTCCTTAATTGTATCATTAAAACGCACGTCACTATCAAAATCGATAGTGCAAATAAAAATTTAAGTCACGAAATATCTCAGTTATACACCGGCAAACAAAACAACAAAGTGGCTAAAGAAATAATAGTACAGATACATTTTGCCACAGAGTTCTCTTTGTTTGCTAGAGATGTTAAAACCATGGCGAAATAACACGCCTGTTACCTTTCTATCTAGATGTCCCTAAGAAGGTGACAGCCGAGTGTAATATACAGCATATCATTTTATAAATACAGAACGGGACTATAAATACAGAACTTTAAGTGTCTAGATTTAAGTCAAGTCACTCCTTCGCTAATGGAAAAAGTGAAACGAAGCTGTAGTTAAGCATTATCCTGTACGTGCGCGGTGTGGTTGCTCGCGCTTTTTGCCCTCCCTGGGCTTCCGTAGTGTTACATGCAGACAGGAAGCTCCCGCGTGTGATTGTGAGTAAGCAGATGGTATTTCGCTAACAGATGAGCAATATTGCTGATTGGAAAATAGAATAGAGCCGAGTGTTGATGTATAACAAAGTTTTGTTAGGTGAGCCGTAGCATAACCACATTAAAACCACGACAGGTATCGAAACGCCTTTACGAATCCAAATACCACGCTAAGATTGCAGTTACCTTTGCTAGGATAAAAACAGACAGCACGTTAGCTACATACAGACTGCATCATACTACTTTTTAACCATCGCACATCCAGATACTGGCTTTTAAAGTTAGTTAACTACCCAGCAATATTACCCAGCAACTCATTTGGCTCTTTGCATCTATAAAGATACCATCGACACTCCAAATTTAAACCATATAAATTCGTGTAAGACATTACATTCTTTTGTACTATGTATGTAAACAATCCCTTTTCCCTCTTAGTACGATGGCGGAATGCACAACGTTAGACAGCCTGTTGGAAATGGGCTTTGGCAGGAACAGAGCGTAAGTTTGAGATTTTATGTACTCGGTGCAGCTACTTTATGTTAATTAGCTCTTTATGTGTTGATTATTGTGCTAATGACTGTCGCGTTCTCAGGGAGAAGGCTGTTGCACATACTGGTAATCAGGGTATAGAGAGAGCCATGGACTGGTGAGTTTGCCCAGCCAGGGAGTGCCAATCATGCATGCGTTCATGATACCCTGTTTATTAATTTTGTTTCTATCAAAATCTTTCAACAGGTTGATGGAGCACGAGAATGACCCAGACATCGATGAGCCCTATGTCCCGCCAGCAGGGAATGTTCTGGCGTCAAGTGACAGCCAACAGATACCGACAGACCCTGCATCAGGTAAAGCACAGGATGTTCATACCCACAGCCCTGTAACTGTTTACAGTCTGATATTGATGTGCCCGAATTCCAGGCATTGGTCCTGCTTTTGTTTTATGTAACAGTTTGTTACTGTTCTAATCTTTTAAATACCTTGAACCTGAAATTGCTTTCATATGCAAAGACATAGCAGCAGAGGCGGGGCTAGAGATGACAGAAGAGGGAGAAATGAGGAAACCAATGACAGAAGAGGAGAAACGGGAGCAAATCAAACGGTTGGTGTGTGCGTGCAGGAGCGTGGGTCGGTATGCAGGAGCGCGGGTCGGTAAGTGGGAGCGCGGGTCGGTAATCTTTTATTCGTTTATTGTAAAATGGTATTTTGTTATTTTTTCTGAAAGTTTATAGCGCGATGAAGGTTGTTAATTATTGTTGCTTAATTATAATATAAAATATATAGCTGAAATGCTAGTGTATGTTATTACTGCTTAACTGCTGTATGTGATTTAACTGCTGCCACGTAATGCAGCACAATAAGCTGATGATTTGTGCACAACCATTACATCATTTGTGACCAAACAAAAGCTAAATGCTGCTGATGTGTTTCTCTCAGTCTGGAGGAGCTGATGAAAGTGAAGCAGGAGGAGCGGAGAGAGCGGGAGAGACGGGAGGAGGTGGAGAGGGAGAAGCAGAGGCGGAAGCAGGGCCAGGAGCTGCTGCAGGTCAAGCAGAAGCTCCAGGACGAGGAGATGAAGAAGCTGGCGGAGCAGCGGCGGAGGGAGAAGATGGAGGATAGGATGGCCAAGTGCGTCCGACTTCACTTCCAAATGTGCTGACGTTAAGGGCAGGTCTTCCACTCTTGGATGGGTGGAGACAGCAACAGGTCAACAAGCAAGACATGCCATCATCATACTACAGATTGTAGGACCATCTCCTTGATAATCAAAGATGCAATGACGGCGATGATGTCAGTAAATACCGTGACATAACCATATGGACATTAGCGCTGTCTTTTGTATTACGAGATTTTTATTTCGTCGTTGAGACTCCCATAGGGGTTGTTTCTTCACATTGTTGGGACATGGCTCTTCTAGACTATCAGTCATTTAGCCTCCACAGCTTTAGTGCCTTAGTACTGAAACCTCTTCACACTGACCTCATTTAAGTTGATCTTATTTTGTGGTTCAGGCAGCGAGTTCGGGAGAAGATTGCCCGGGACAGAGAAGAGCGAGCACAGAAGGTACTGAATCCACCAGCTTTCTGTCTTGCTATTTGAGATTCTTGGAGTCTGTTATGACTGTTATGAGAGGATTTCAAAGCTTGGAGGCTGGAGTTACTGACTGCACTGGAACTTCCCATCGCCTTCATTAATGTAACAGAACTGTGTGATATATTTTACGTTATCTAATTGTTGTAATGTATATTAGATGCTATCTTTTTCAAAACCACCCACCCAGGTGACAAACTATGAGTAATATTGGACATCACTACTTTGCTATATATGACATAATAAAATGATTGTATGTCTGCTAGCCCTGTACGCTTTGCCTCCTTGCTTGATTTTGCATGCTTTTCATCCTGAAGACTTTACAGCTTTATATGCCCAGTGTTACTATCAAGCACAACAGGACAGCTTTAATTTTGAATGACAGGCAGATGTGGTTCACAGTCACTCTTCAGCTGAACGATCCCCAACGTGCACTGTCTGTCTTCCCAGTTTGGGGGGGGCTCTTCAGTGGTCTCTCCGCCATCGACCCCCTCTGAGGCTGCCCCCTCCACCCCCCCGAGTAGCCAAGGACCTCTGCCAGCTAAGAAGGACTATGACGAGTCTCGTATTCAGGTACGGGGTGCATGTGTGAGGGTGGGGGCTGCATTGTGATGCCGCTGCTCCCGCATTTCACTGTCCACCCCCCCCCCCCCCTTTCCCAGGTGCGCCTGTTGGATGGCTCCACCCGTACTGCTGTGTTCAAGGCCCAGGAGCCCTTGGCAGCAGTGCGTGTCTATGTGCAGATGAATGGCGTCGAAGGCCAGGACTTCACCCTGCTGTCCCCCTACCCCCGGCGCGTCTACACTGACATGGACATGGAGAAGCCCCTGCGGGAGCTTGGTGAGTATTTGGGCCATGAGGGAGGAGCCTGTGGGGTTTGGGGTGGAGCCTGCTGGGCTTGGGGCAGGGCCGGGAGAGTGAGGGCCTCACTGTATGATGGTGTAGCCTGGGGGCTCAGTAACTACTGCATCCAATATGAAGTGCCCCGGGTGAGCATTCTTGGGAAGGCAGCTATTTTAAAAACGTAAATAAACATTTTTAAACCTGAATTTTAAACATTAACTCTGGCTAAATGTAAACATATCAAATAGACAAAAACGTGTAATGAATGATTTTGGCTAAAGACTTTTTTTGTGTTGAAGGGAGTCTTGTGTTCAGTTGTTGAGCTGATGTCAGTGTGTCTGGGTAAAATAAGCCTTAATAAAATGTCATTTCTCACCAGTGTCTTATCCCTCCCCCAGGACTGGTGCCATCTGCTGTCCTAGTTGTTGCCAAAAAGTGAGGTCAAAGAGGGGCCAAGGGAGACCGTAACACCAGAACACCTACCAATGAACTGAAGGAATTTGGATGATTAAAAGCAGACGGCGGAACAATAATAAATTGCTCTTATTAATACACCGGTCCCCTTCCTTACAGATGTCATGCAGACGGCAGTAGTTTCATGTAGGGCCTTTATATTCATTTAGGTCTTTACTTGTGCTAGATTTAAACACTAGTGTAGTGAAAGTAATCAGCATCTCCTTAAATTCACGTTGTTCCTCAAAATGACCTTAAGCACAACATTGTCTAAAACAGCTGTTCTGGTACTTTTCACATCTTGTCATAAATGATAAGGAGAAAAGGTGAGAGGGCAGAGGCATAGAAGGTAAGGTGAGGTGATCACATTTTTTATGTTCTGCTAAATATTAAGAACTATTGTGACTTAATAAATTGCTTTTTTAAATTGTGTTTTGCCTGAGTACGTTATATAATGTCTATGGGTATGGTAACATGTTTCTCTTCACAATAGTAGGTGTTTGCACAAATGAGAGGGGAAGTTCCGCATATAAACCTTGCCAGGTAATGTTCACTACCACCTTCCAGGAATTTCAGGGGTCTGACGGAATTTCTATAGTCCAGTAAGCTTCACTTTCCTGGTCCAGTTCAGTGTGGAATCTGCTAACTGATTGATGACTGAGTTGCATTCGCACTGACTCATAGTAATATTGTTTCATTAACTCGCATGCAGTTGTACTAGACATATGAGAAAAGTTATAAAAATGACGCTGACAGTGACTCACTTGGACTGTGTGCACATTGCCCATAAGGGCAGCCTCATGCTGCTCTGTGAGATACTCTGCATTTTTCTGCTGTATGGGGTGGGTTGGCGTGGCATCCTTATGATGCAGTATCACAGGATGCAGTGTTTGGCCAGCATAATACAGAGGAAGATGCCGGCTTGGGCCTGATTCGGTTTCAGAGCTATGCCAGTAATATGTTCACCCGAAAGGTTGTCAGTGATATCATGGACATCAAAGAAAGTCTGGAAGAAAAATGTTTATATAGATTATATCTATTTTTTATTTTAATATTTAAAATGTGTGTATATGTAATATTCTTCATAAGTTAATTCTTAAATCTAATGAAGGATTATTCTTAATGTTAAGCATTTTGTGGCCCTTGGTTGTAATTCTGTAATGCTATGGGATGGAACAGTATTCACAAACAAAGGTGGATTTTTCAATTCCTGTTAAAGTCAACTGTGTAGAGGTGATGTCAATTGCTGTTTGTTTTAATCTCAGTACTACTTTTGCATTTTTATTTTTGCCTGAAGTACATACTTGTCACTTTTTGATTTCAAGCCCACATAGTGCCCACGTTGTTTTCAGTTTATTTTAGTGCAGAAGAAATTGCCCATTAGTCATACTTCTGCTGAGTTTTGTGAGCATGTTCATGCACCTGTTTCATGGAATACCTCAAGAACACTTGGAACAGGTGGAATGGTAGTAACCGAAATCGTCCAGTGGGTGTCGCCCGTGCAGTTCTCCAGAACGTGGAGCCTGTAATGACGTTGTGTAAGCCATGGACGCGTAAGTTTTTAATAGCATAAATTACTCTGCATGTAATTGTGTATGTAAATGAATGCGTCAGTCATGAAGGCTCGCCCTCCTGTGTGTTTACGCTAGGTGTGCACTTGTTACATTTCGCATGAGAAACCTGTCGGTGTGTTGTGTGTGTCGCCGTGAATCGGTGTGTGTCTGTGTGTGTGTGTGTGTGTGCGGGTGAGAGTCAATGGGACGCTTTCTGTCTCCTGGAGGCTGACTCACAGCGAGTGGGTGTACTAAGTGCAGATAAGTGCTGATGGTGTAGATGCATTCGTCAGTGTCAAGGTGATAAAGAGACGGAACACTGACACAGTGTTCGCAGCCCTGCTTAGATGTATTTTTAACCGTTTTGGTCCTGAATTGGTTCCCAGATCTGCAAAAACACCATATATGACTTATCCAAAGCTGCAAACAAGAATATTTAGCATTTCGTAACTGTGCG
>JAODKL010000002.1:8846652-8862186 GCA_026780765.1 Petrocephalus schoutedeni
TGCTCGGCACACACCCTCCCTGTCCAGTGGCCGAGAGAAGGAAGGTGAGCTATGTGGCGTCCTGGGATGGAGTGATGAGGTGTAGAGGGAAGGAGAGCGATGTGTAAGACGCTCCCCGGATTTTTGCCTTTGTCTTGCCAGGTTAGAAGCTCACCAAGGTGTATACCATGCTGAAAAAGTTAAGAAAATCACACAAAGGCAGAAGGAGACAGTATAAGGAAAGTAGCAGTTGTTATGTTGTCTTGCATGGTTCATATTATCTTGGAAAACAGTAGCATGTTTACCTGGACTATTTAAGTTATGTTTTCTTGTTGTATTTCTTATGTGTAAGTCTCCTAGAACAATACTATGTCTATGTTGTTGAGCACATGGTAATAATCCTGTAATATTCTGTAATATTATCCTGTAATCTTATTTTTCTATGAGAATAAATACCCATTTTTTGGGAGTAGAGCTGTGGCAAGAACTTCTTCCATTTACTTTTGAGTTCCCATATCTCCCACGCACATATGACCGCACTGGCTCTGCAAACCTTGTTTATTTTACTTGTGTATTTTTTATTTGCTAATCTAACAGTCGTACCAGTGTATCTTTATCGAACTAAGGACGAGCCTATGCTATATTTCCCAAAAAGTGCTCTATTTATGCTTCTGTATTGAATGATAAAAACCATATTTACAGCTTTAAAGTCCAGCATTTTCTGTTCATTATTAAATGAATGGGATCCACATTGATATATAAGTACATCAGCATATACACTATATGGACTAAAGTATTGGGTCACCTGACCATTACACTGACAGGAACTTTTTATGATACCATTCCAAATCCATGTGCATTGATATGGAGCTGGTCCCTCTTTTGCAGCTGTAACACTCTTCTGGGAAGGCTTTCCACAAGACTTTGGAGTGCGTCTATAGGAATTCACCAATTTATCCAGAAGAGCACTTGTGAGGTCAGGCACTGATTTTGGACATAAAGGCCTGGCTTACAATCTCCATCCTAGTTCATTCCAAAGGTGTTCAATGGGCTTGAGGTCAGGGCTCTGTGCAGGCCAACCAAGTTCTTCTACACCAAACTCACTCAACCTTGTCTTTATGGATCTTGCCTTGTACACTGGGGTACAATCATGCTGGAACAGAAAAAGGCCTTTCCCAAACTGTTCCCAAAAAATTGTACAAAATGTCTTGATATGAATTGGCAAATATTCCTGGGATGAACTAGAATGGAGATTGCAAGCCAGACCTTCATGTCCAACATCAGAGCCTGATCTCAAAAATGCTCTTCTAAATAAATGGGCAAAAATTCCCACAGACACCCTCCAAATCCTTTTGCCTTCCCAGAAGAGCGGCAGCTGTTATAGCTGCAAAGGGGGGACCAACCACGTGTTGATGCCTATGGGTTAAGAATGGGTTGTCTGTGGGTGTAATGGCCAGCTGTCCCAATACTTCATAATGATGAGTGAAGCAAAGTGCTGATAGTAATGATAGTACCACTGGCTCCCACTTACCTGTACAGGTAATAGAAGAAGGAGAGAAGGTAGAATCCCAGCTTGCACCAGGACTCCTTCTGGCAGTAGTTCAAGATGTCTGCATTCATGATGCTCACGGGGTCATACATGACCTCAGAGCCATCAGCTGGCCGGTGGAAATACCTGCGGGAGGGCAGGGATAGAGGCAGAATAATGCTCCTCAGTTTGATACACCTGCCATCATCATCATCAGCATCATCACCATCATCATCATCTTCATCATCATCACCATCATTATCATCGTCGTCATCACAATATCTTCATCATCATCATAATCATCATCATCATCATCATCATCACCACTATCAACATCATCACCATCATTATCATCATCATTATAATTATCTTCATTGTCAACGTAATCATCATCATCATCGTGATCATAATCTTCATCATCATCATCACCACCATCACCATCAACATCATCACCATCGTCATTGTCGTAATAATCATCGTCGTCATTATCACATCATTGTCATCGCCATCATCATCATCACTATCATCATCATCATCATCAACATCACTGTCATTATTTTATATTCTCCGTTGCACTGGTATTTATGTTTTTTAGATGTATATTGATATTTACTGATTTATCTATGAATGAAAATGGATGGATGGATGGATGGAAAGACATTTATGTGTCGCGCTGAGTGCAGCATGCATCTCGAAGGCCTGAGTACCTCCACAGGTGGTAGAACAGTAGAGGAATGTTAAGGCCCAGGGTGACCCACTCGGCTGCACACATGAACATCAGGCAGAAGAGCCCGTGGATGCAGTACTCAGGGACCACCAGCTACGGGTAAAACATTACCGTTACACCATCTGAGATGTGGAGACTACATACAGTGCTGTGCAAAAGTCAAAGAAAACGACGTTTACACGATCTTCATGTTGGTGTAAATCTATGATGTTATGTCTGTCAAATTATGTCAGCTGAGTCATTTCGAAACCTCTCCTTAAATCACCCAGGGCTTGCAGCTACCATCCAAAAGACTTTTGTCTGACTACCCCACCAAACAAAACCTCATTAAGTTACTTAACTAATTAACTTACTTAATTAATTGAGCTGGTGGTGAAATTTAAGGAATACATGGAATGGCTGAGGTGCCCCTGAGGAGAGGTTGGGGAACTGAAGCAGTGTTCATCTAGTCTTCCAACAGAAGAAATTCTTGTTTTTTTATTGTTTGACTGTTAATTAGCATCCGTTCTAATGTTCCAATGCTTTTCTGAGCTAATATTAACTTATTTCCCAGATAAATAGCCTTAACCATTCTCGTTGACTGCATAAGGCTTTTGCACAGTACTGCACATACACAATGAAGCGCCACACATACAGTAACACATACAAAGATCCAGTATGTCCTAAAAATACAGGTTAATGTCATACAGCCATCCTCTGGCACATTGGCTTTTTGGCACATTAAATAATGCGCAAACACAGAGCACCACATGCTGACTGACTTGAAAAAAGAGCAGACCTTTGTGCACAGATGTAATATTTCCCCCTCTTTTTCCTTTCCCCCCAATACTTTATTTTTCTTCTACTTTGTCTCTCGCCCTCCGCCACTTGGCTGTAAGTGGCCCCAGCCTGTTGCCAAAGCAGCCGCAGTGTATAAAACAGAAAAAGCTACAGATGGGCCATTCACTGTCATTATTGTTGGGTTCGTAATGCTCTCACTGCATGGCGAAACCCGCAGCCTTATCCAAGTGGCATGGAGCTGGGGGAGAATCGTTTCCTTTCAGCGCAGAGCTACGAAGGCCGAGCACAGGTGCAGAGAGGAGAGGAATGTGAATCAATCTGTCACAGCTCTCAAAATAGATTCTGATAGAAGGCTAATCAGGGCTTCACCCAATCCCCCAGTGCCTGCATGTTGCTTGGTTAACTCCCAATACCTGACATCTATATACAAAACCCAAGAGCCCCCCCCACTGCATATTGTGTTGTCACACAGGTAAGTAACGCAATCAAAGGAAACATGAAAATAACTTACGGTTCGTAGCAGGTTACAGATTCGTTCAACATTCCGAATCCTTTCCCTCTGAGAAAAAAAAAGGCAAAAGATATTGTTATTGTTATCATTAGATGTTGTTAATGTTATCATTAGATATCGTTAATGTTATTCAGTCATTTAGCATGTAACATGCATGCTTTTGTATGGTAGCTGTTATAAAAGCACTCTATCAAATGAACTGTATGAGACAATACTATATTTCAAGAACCAGCATATTCAGTATAACTGTCATATATTACTAAGTGGTTAGCTGAAACAGCCATAGTTGAAAAACAAGCTGTAACTGTTTAAGAAGACAACAAAAAATGTAGCATAAAAATACAGGATCATTATCTTTGTAAAAGAGTTTCAGTAATAATGTTGAATCATGTATACTAATGCATCTTAGTGCAGATCCTGGTAATATGCTGTGTATACCTTGTACCACTCCATGTAGCTTTGAATTAATTTGCCTCGGGCTAAATAATAACAGATGCTTATGATTTAGATGTGAAATCTATTTATAGCTTCAAATCTCAGGCCCACGGGTACACCTGTGCTAATGAAATATAACATATGTTCCAATAATCTGATTTCCAATGATTTGGTTGGCATGTGCCCTTCAAGCAGGAAATCCAGATCAGTGTTGACGAAGCCAGGTGAGAAGTGGCAACAGGCTTACTGCTCTGGTGGGGTTGCTCTGGTCGATGGGATTCTTGAAGTCTTGCCGGAGATCGTCAAAGGCAATAATCTGCAGAGAGAGAAGGTGCAGCCCGGTAGTTCACTGATACAAGGAATTAATCAAACAGTCTCCCTGTGCGAAGCAGGCGGCAAGAAGACAGACAGGCAGGCATACCAACCCCCAGAGGGGCTTAAGCTAATTCCATTACTACAAAATCATATATTTTCTGAGTGATAATGCAGAAAGGTTGCTGTATCACGTTTAATCTTCCTGACAGTGTGCAGCCTTTGTTTTTTCACTTAGGTGAAATTGAAGAAGAGTAATGTTTTTCACTTCCAACACTACATTGTTCAGGTGATGTCTTTCCTGGATTTATGAACAGTTTTGTGGTGACTTGATCAGTCAGGGCTGCTCTTTGCTGCCATCACACACCAGGACAGCACTGGCGCCGAAACATCAAAGAACACCCCTCTGGAAGCCTCTTATTAGGATGTACTGCCCCACAGTCTCTCAGTGCTGATGACCAGCTGACACGTGAGGCTAACGCTACCGCCATCTTCGCCCTGGCAGAGCGCTTACTTGATTAAGACCGACTTTTTTGTGTAAACTTGTTCATCTTACTTAGTAACTCCAAAGTGAAGTTTGTCTGTTTTCAAGGTGCCATAATGACTGACAGCCAATTTCAAAGACAAAAAGCTATCAATATCTTGTAGATGACAGCACAATGGCGAAACATGGCCACTCCAAGCAGAGAAGGATTGGATGGAGGTCACACCACTAATCTGCTAACCAGCTAATCTGCCCACAGGTTTCTGAAATTCTGTTTCCCTGGGCTACGTATTATTACGAACATCTCCATTTGTTTTATGGACTCCCCTTTCACTCACATCACTTTATTCTGTACTTCTCTCTTTCTCCATCACTCTCATGGTGTAAACAGATGCAGTTGCCATAGTGACCAGATGATGACTTAAGCAGGCACCATGGCTACTACTGAAGCAAACACTCAATCCTATTGCACAAGAGCTTCACAGTGGAGGCACCATTATGTTTAGCTTTTGAGTTATCACGCGCACACAAACTCATGGTGCTAAATAATGACTGTGTAAATATTCCTGCACTGTTAAAATGCTTGCATTTATTCTGTGAGCCAGTACCTTACGATCTGTCACTATTTCAATGTAGATGTGTCTTTTTGAGAGCATACATGTTTCATGTATGTTGTTTGTGCAGCACAGAAAAGCGCAGAAAATTTGTCAGATGTCCTGGAACCTTACAGTGTCACCCGAGAAGTATGAAAAAGCCATTACTCTAGTGTAAAAACCATTCCAGTATGAATAATGTGCACCCGGTCAAGGGAGTCACCTTGTGTCTGTGCTGAATATCAATCACTGAATTTATCATACTAATTATACAATCCCATAAAAGTCCAAAGTCTTATTCTCATTATTGTTGGATAAAATATATTGACAAATACACCCACCTCATCATTGCTCATATGCTGATGATGTGAACTGACAATTTCAGCCTGCTTGCCTTATTTCACTGGGGCCCTGTCTTAAAACACCCTGAGACCTCTTTATACTTCGCTGACACACACCATTGCGTCAGTCCGTCACCGTGGCGCTTATTAAATTCCATTACTCATTTTGTTATTAATTTCCTCTCATCCCATTACCATTTCACTGATGGAGCTGTCTCGTCTAATGAAGTGATTGCAGTCTGCTGTTAAAGGAAAAAGGTAGCACTTTACTCGTAGGGGCACAAATAACGTAATATTATGCTCTTACTTATGCATTACCGACCCACAAACTAAGCCTTACTTACATACTGATTTGATGTTTGCTCATCATTAATGAATCATGATGCATCTTTTGTCTCAAGCAGTTACAATGTTTGATACTATATCTGTTAATTCTATAAACCTTTGTGAACTACTGAAGGAACAAATCATAAATAACACCAGTGAAATACTGATCTCATGTTTGTTCAACATTAGTGAATGGCATCTTTTATCTCAAATAGCTACTATATTTGTTCATAATTTGTGCTTCAGTAGTAAGTGAGTTATTACTAGGTATTTGTACGCTGTCAGGTAAAGTGTTACCAGAATAGAAACTGTACTTCTTAAATGTCTGCATTTTTGGTTTTAAGCATCTTGGCATGTTTGTTGCCCTGGCCTATGCCCAGTAGACAGAAAGTGGCCTTGAGAGGCTTCATGACGCTGTTACATCTTCCACCTGAACTCAGAGCCATTTTTACCTGCCTCACTTTCTTCCCCTGCAGCCAGTATATTTCACATGTCAAGACGTGCATTTGTACCTGGGCATTCACTGGAAGCTCAGCCTATAGCTGCACTTTATCCTAGCTGACTCCTTGATAGCATGCATGTTGTAATGTATAATTTGCCTTGACTTGTGTGCTGCTTTGGACAAAAGTGTCTGCTAAATGTGTAAAATGTAAATGAAGATATATATATTTTTTTTGTGTGTGATTTTCAAGGTAGTATTAAAGTGGATAAAATATATAACTGCTTCATGTTTTATTCTTGTGTTTTTTTGTAGGCCTTAGCCTGTATTTATACATTTATGCCGATCTTTAGGAATTTTTAGACACCTGGTCTGTATCTTAGTAAAATATCCAGCTGGAGATGTGTGATTGTCAGTATTTCCTCTCCACTTGAAATTTAGTCACTCAGAATTTGGTCTATCACGACATTCTGAGTCATTAGATCAGGGGGCCAGGGTCTGTGCTTTCCCACCTCCTAAATGGTAAAATCATAACATAAATCAAACGAAAGTCTCATGATTTTAAACACCTTCCAAGCGATGCTGCAGTTCTCCACGGAGGGTTAGTGTGTGGGGGTGTACGTACCTGTGCGTGCATACGTGTACGTTTACGTGTACGTGTACGTACGCGTGCAGGTGAGCGCACCCGCGTACGTGCGTGCCGAGGGCTGGAAGAGCGGCACTCACATGCCAGATGACGATGAAGATGAGAGCGGCGCAGAGCACCAGTGTCAACATGTAGCAGAAAGCGGCGAAGGTGAACGCCATGGCAACGCGCGGCCGCTTCCCCGGCAGCCGCTATCGCCGTCGGCCCCCCGCCGCGCCGCGCCCGCTCCCTCCGCTCCGCTCCGCGCCTTTCTCTCTCTATCACTCGCCGTCTTGTAGAAGGACAAGGAGGAAATAGAGAGCAGTCAGGGCTTCTCGTCCCTTCGCATCCGTCCGCGTCTCCGTCTCGGCGGCTGACTGTCGCTGGCTTTTTCGCTCGCTTATATCAGGACGCGCTTCACGCCTTTCCACTCTTAACTTTCCCTATTCACAGTCGCTTCCTCTCACTCTGCATTTCCCCCGCTGTTTATCAGTTCACGAAGTGGCGTTTTATATCCCTCATCAAACAGCTAAATAAGAATGAGAGGCAGAACTGATTTTTGGCGCACAATTATGGGCTTAAAGAACAAAATGCTAAATAAAGACAGCAGAAACTTTGCGTTTTACTCAATGCAAAATATCGCAGTTAATGTAGCTTGTCAGAACGTGGGTTATCACTAAAAGTAAAGAGAAAATCCGAGAAATGATTGCTAAACAATGGCGCTGCATTACTACAGCACAGATCCATAAGTAAAATCAATAGTAATCACATGAGTAATATTCATTCATAATTACTTTAGACAAGTCATTGGTTTAAATCATTTTCATTATTCTACCAGTTTAAAGATTTTTCACTAGTGTTGTACATAGCTGCAGATGTTTATAATATACAATAATAACGATGCTGATTATACAATTATACTAATGCTTTACAACGTCAAGCAACTTCTTGGCTAATACCTACATTGTTTCACAGCTCTACATGAGACGGTGCTAACAATAGATGGTTATTGTACACTACTACAGAGTTAATGTCAATATAAATGCACCTGTTTTTTTGCCAGGTTGAGCCAGTGAGCAGCTTTACACTCTCTTCAAATAACATTTAACACCATCCAGAACACTTCTCCTCTCCTTCATCCCTCTCACTCCCTCCCTCTTTCCCTCTAGCATCCGCTTCCATCCACCGCCTGATCTGTCACTTTTGTAAACATGGTGTAAGCAATGGATGCTGACACAAGGCAGAGACCATATGCTATGAAGGAGAATTAACTCTCGTTTCTGTTCTTCCCGACAGAGAAATGAAACCCTATGTGTCTTTCTTTCAGAAATGGCATCTGAAAATGAACGCCGTTAAGGAGCTCCCTTTCCGTCCTCCTGATTCCTCATCCTACTTCCAACTTCTCTCCATCATGCTGTGGTCTCTCCTTCCACAGAAAACTGCAGTTTGATAAGACAGACCTAGAAATGTCCTCCTCCCCCTCTGTCTCCGTCCGTCTCCGTCTCTCGCTGTGGCCTCAAATGTCCCTCTCGTCCTCCATGTAGTGTCCAAGCACATTCAACAGTCTGTCTTTCTGACACGTCCCTGATTTCTTCTGTCTGCTCGTTGTATTCCGGCGTTCTCCGGAGGGGGGTGGGGCGGGACCTGGGATCTCCGAGGCTGGTCCTCCCTTTTCACTTGGACTTCCTTACTAGTCTCTCTCCCCACTACCTCTCATCGCCCTGTCACTCACTCAGTCTCCCTCTGCTGCTATTCCACCGTCTTTTGAAGGCAGATGAAAGGGTACTGGAATGACTTCTCTCCCTCCCTCCCTAACTCTCTCTCTCTCTCTCTATCTCTCTTTCTCTGTCTCTCTCTCTCTCTATCTCTCTTTCTATGTCTCTCTCTATCTCTCTCTCTCCCTATCGCTCTCCCTCTCCCCGTCTCTCTCTCTCTCTCTCCCCCTCTCCCCCCCGCATGCGTGTGTGCGTGCGTCTCCCCCTCACTCACGTCAGCCCCTAATCTCCCTTCTTTCCTCGTGTAGTATTTTGTTCACCATTTTGTTTTGAGTCTGTCCTCTTCATCTTGTCATAACTTCTCCCCTCTCTGCCTTGCTGTCTCATTAATGCCCTGATTCCCTCTGTCTTTAGCGGCTGGCCGGGCCGCCCCCCCTCTTCCTTAATTCTCTATTTTCCTTTCTGTTTATTGCTCTTTTCTCTCTGCTGACAAGCTCCAACACTTTCGCCCAAATCGAAGAATAAATACAGGGCACGTCAGAAGCTGAAGCGTGGAATTAAAATGTGTGTTTTGAGGATCTGACAGCCCTCATTCACTCCTGCTGTTCCTCCCTGCCTGCCAGGCTCTTCAGAGGAGCTGTTTGCCACACTCACCACAGATGGTTCACGTTCATTGTTGCACGTAGGGTGTCATTTATCCAGTTGCTTGCCCCTGTATCATGGTGCAGTTAATACCGAAAGGAAAACTTGGCCGTCCATTTCCCGTGGCTAATTATATTGTAGGTATGCGAGAAGTGCAGGATCAGCGGCGTCAAGGAGCACCTGAGCACATGGGGTCCGGAGGTGCCTTTTCATTCAAACTGCAGATTATATCTACCAGTAACCCAGACTGCATCCGAAAACCAATATCTCTGGGGGAGACGCATACACATGCAGTAGAAACAGCATTCAAACTCGGAGCAGACAGGCCAAGACTGACCCAGCAAAGGTCAGTCTTTGGACTCTGCAATGATGCTGCCTTGAAATGCCAAGTTCAAATCTAATAAAAACAGCAAAAAAGGCTCCACATTCACATTTAATTCTCTTACATATTACTGTGGTATTATCACAATGACAAGCAACCTTAAACACACCTAGATCTCCGTCTGGGTTCAATTTATGAGTGAGCAGGCCTGAAAGGGGCTTTATCTTGATTAAAGGGAGCACATAACTGCAATCGCACGCTCTCACACACAAACACACAAACACATTTTATTTATATTGGCAGAATGAAAATAACACTCCTCCTGAACGTCATTAGAAACTGGACCCCAGGAGCACCCCAAGCCCTTCCACACATTACAACTCCTCATTGATACCATAGGTTATCTTTACTTCTTAATTAAATCAACATGTACTTTCTCGCAAAGAGGCCGACAGTAACGACCTTTAAGATGAAAATCCCGTGAAGGGGAATGAATGCAGTTTTTAAAAGCATCACATCAGCAGGGACTGCTTTGATGGTGCCCAGGAGAACAGCTGAAGGTCATTAAGAGAAAGGTAGTAACGACCCCTTTCCTGAAAGATGGCATCACCGCGAACTCAGAACGCATGTAATTGCTGTTATTTCCGAGAAGGCAATAGGGACGCGTATGTGGCTGCATGTTCGATCACCATTCATAGCTGCAGAGTGCCCCCTGGTGGACATCAGCCATCAGTAAATGTATGATTTAATAGCAGCATGTGCACAGCTATCTGTTTGAAATATTAGCTCCTGGTATAGCACTGGCAGAATGGACTTCCCATTAGACTTCAAAACTGGGCCGGGGCATTAGGCCCAGAATAATAGTCAGAGAGGAAGTACCTTCACTGTGGATGGATTGTAGAGGAAAGTAGAACCTGGATGGTCTCTGAGGCGTCTTGCAGGACTAGAACTGCTAGCTGATGTCACTGAATGTGACCTCTGAGACCTGAAAGCAGTCACTGTCAAAGCATGGTAACTGCGGACATCAATAAGCAAGACAAAATCAACTCTCTTAATAATTGAATACCAATTTAATAAAACATAGATGAAGAGGATCTTTAGCTCCGGATTGAAAGGCCCTAACAGACAGCTTGTTCTTATATATCATGAGTTCTTATTGATGTGTTTAATATGAATTTCAAATTGGTTACACATACTGTATATATGGATTCTATTCAGCTGAGAACACATAAATGTCGAAAAAGAATGAAAGCCCTTATCCCATTGTATGAGGTCTGAGACAATGTTTTACAGAAAAACAAATATTTTAATTAAAATGAGTTTTTTTTTTTTGAGTATGATTTAAGGATATGGTTGTCTTTTGGCTCTCAGCATTCTGAGAGAGCGTCAGAAGGCAGTTTGTCCAGAAAGTCTGCCACAGTGTTTTTGCCATGGTAAACATTATAAATAAATACTCAGCGGTCAGGAAAAAGGCAAGATGATAAGAGAACTGAGTAGAATCCTAGAGAGCATCATGTTTTCTTCGCCTAAACGAGATCATCACTCTGCCGTGATCTCAGAGCCAGAAGGTAGCGCCTGGCCCGGTGGCCCTGGGACGGCCGTGCCACACCCTATCTGCACTACTGGACTCTGCTCACAGGCGCCAGCAGCCCTCCCCACCCACTAAGATTAGATAATAACAAGGGAAGCTTATTAAACAGATTTTGCAAAAGAGTCCCGAAAAACACAAAATGTTTTTCATTTCTAAGGACGGAGAAGGCAGCCCTATAAGAACAAACAAGACAAGGAGAACTGGGGTCAGACCAAGAGGTACAGTTAGTTCCACTTCTCAGTTCTGAAAGGGGTTAGTATTACTGCTGTTTACAAGAAAGGAGAAATTCAGACAGGAACAAGCACCTTTGGAATTACTAACAGAGATTTCTGCCCCGTATCTCATTGGGGGCCAATAAACCGGAATTGCCTGCATTCAGAACGAGCGAAATTTGCATACTGTTAATTAACTGGAACTGGAACAACAGGATTTTTGCTGAGTCCGTAGGAAAGGTCTGCCTTTGGTGTCCGTTTTGCTTAAAATCAAAATAAGCAGGGCCAGCAAGCAAGCGTTTAATCAGAACTATCCTTATCCTCACAGCAATTTACAAGGAGAAATTAAACAAAGCAGTAGACAACAGTGTTAAATGGAGTAAATATCCATGGAAAGGTAGAGTTTGAAAGAGAAAAAGATGGGGTGAAGGTAAATACAGAGGGTGACGATGAGTGTGTGGATAGAGATGGTGGTGGAAGATGCTTTTGTTAGTGCAACCAGTTGTTAGGGTGCAATAGCTGTGTGTTTCCATTTAAACATCTGCTTAATGTCCCTGAAAAATGGATGAATTTAAACTGTACTTATAATTGGTCAGAAGTTTTCGCTGAATTTAACCGACTGTAACTGGGGAAGTAAAATGTTGACATCTTATGGGGATAAAACATTGTCTTTCATGAATTACATGAAGCTACATGCAAACACCCAATTAATTATATTATACTACACTCCATTTTACACCTAATGTAAAGGGATGGTTTTAAATAACTTATGGAGGATTTCCATATCAGCAGTTGTCCTTTAGCCTTTTCCAGTCCATGTCTATTTGCTTAAAGTGCTTTCTTTTTACCCTTGTAACTCTGAGTTTGCTGTGTCTTGCAATTTATTGCTTTATAAAGCAATAGCAGCACCTTAGTTTTTATATGCGTGCAAGTGCTTTTCTTACTTTGATTATTTTGATAAGTGTCCTAATCTTGTCTCAATAAGAAGGCCAAAGTCTACACCTTAATAAAAACCAATTGGCAGCTAACATCATTGGTTGGAGAATGTGTCAGCTCTGGAATTCTGATTATTAGTGGTCTTTGGTGCTGCCATCTAGTGGCAACATCTTCCATGGCAAGACATCTGCATGCTTGTGATATACACAGATCAGCAATAACGTTTACAACACTGACAGCTGTAGTAAATAACACTGTTTCTTGTACAGTGGTATCTGTCAAGGGTGTCATTGTATATTAATCAAATTAACAATCTGTTCTTCAAGCTGATGTGGATCAGGAAAAACAGGCAAATGTAAGGATCTGAGCGACTTTGCCAAAGGACACATTGTGATGGCTAGACGACTGGGTCAGAGCTCCAAAATGGCAGGTCTTGGGGCATATTCCCAGAATGCAATGGGCAGCACTGATCAAAAGTTGTCCAAGGAAGATCAACCAGTGAACCAGCGACAGTGCCTGTGGGGTGCAAAGGCTACAGCCCCTCTGGCCCAATCCCACAGGAGAGCTACTGTAGCAAAAACTGCTGAAAAAATGAATGCTGGCTATGATAGGAAGGGGTCAGGTGCATAGCAGCCTGCTGCATATGGGGCCGAGTGGCTGCAGACCAGTCAGAGTACCCATGCTGACCCCTGTCCACTGCCAAAAGTGCCTACAATTGGCACATGAACATCAGAACTGGACCATGGAGTAATGGAAGAAGGTGGCCTGGCCTGATGAGTCATGTTTGCTGTTACATCATGTGGACAGTCAGGTGCATGTGTGTTGTTTACCTGGGGACGAGATGGCACCAGCATGCACTATGGGAAGAAGACAAGCCAGCTGGTGCAGGGTGATGCTCTGGGCAATGTTCTGCTGGGAAACCTCGGGTCCTCGGGTCCATGTGATGTTACTTTGACACGTACCAGATCAGCTTTGGCACAAAGGGGACCTACACAATATTAGGTAGGTGGTATAATGTTATGGCTGATGGTGTATGACCTTGTACCAAATTAATAGCAGATTTCTTGATCCCATCATTCTATACATACCACCTCTGATATTTCTCTATTTGTCATTAACTAGTACTTCATAATTACGTATTAAAAAGTAATAATGATCACTGTTTTACAATCATCTCAACTGACATCATGTCAATTGAGCCTTTATAGATCTTAATATTTTTATAGTCAATGATTACCCCGATGCTTCACTGTGGGATTATTTTTGTTATCTAGTCACTGCAAGCACCTGTAGCACAGAATGATGTTGGACAATAAAAAGGCAACATTCCAATATTATGAGAACAGTGCAAGATCAACACAGAAACAGATTTTCAAAAAGTTTCACAGAAGCAAAACTTTGGAACTGCGCACTACGTAAACACTCTTACTTATTGTTTCAGTGTGTTGAAGGCCATTGACTGCAAATAGAGTCTTAGTTACTTGATTAAAGAAATACTTCCTGTGCTAATGTGGAGGTGTTTAATGCTTGTCAGATCACTGCTGTAGCTGCGATGGTGGGGACCTATACTTGCTGGACATTGGCCCAGGGAATGGGCCCTGGCTGGTTAAATATTGACAGGTAGTGTAACGATTAACCCATCTCCCTCCCAGGTGCTTTTAAAGCGGCCACACTTTCGGGGCAGAGCACTGCTGATGGAGGCACCCTGGGCATCGTCAACGGCCTGCCCGACAGCCGTCTGTCCTCTGTCCGTCTCTCACTCTTTTTATTCTTTCTTTAGCCACTCTGCCCCCCATCTGCCCCTTTTCCTCCCGTTTGTGCTCCATCGCTCGCATCCTCTCGGTGAGAACACCGCGTCGTTCCCCCTGTGGGTGAGTACGGTCCCGTGTGTTTGTGCGTGTGCCCGCTTGCCTCTGTGTGACGCCGCTCCGGTTTTCCTCCGACGTGTACAGCGGGAGCTTGAGGGCACGAGGGAGGCGTACTGGAAGTGTCCTGAAACCTGGCACACCCAGAGAGCCAGACACGCACATGTTTTTGAAAGACGCGCTAAGCCGATTAAATCCTCACTGACTGACTGGGGCCTCATAGACAAAACAGCATGACTGCAGTGGTGCACTTTGTAAAAGGTGAGCAGCAAAATGAAGTCATACTGCCGCTGTCTTTATTGGCTGTGCCTGTGTCCTGGCGACATCTTTATCTCGAGTTCCTGTCTGCTCGCACCGGTCCAGCGGCCTTGCTCTTGAGCCGCCCGCCGTCACCCTAGCAGCTTGCCAAGTCAGTCCCAAAGCGCAAGAAGTGTGATGTAATGACGGGAATACCAGAAAGGGCCAGTTCCAGTGCACTGCACGTTAGTGGCTCTTCTGCTGAAATGTACATTTACACGCGTCTGTCTGGGCGCGTTGCCACCTGGTGGCAGACAAAGCAGAACTTCCAGATCCACTAGCTCAGGGTGTGGGCAATCTTATCCAGAAAGGGCCGCTGTGTGCGTGCGGGTTTTCACTGCAACTCCCGAATTAGATCAACCAATTAGAGGACTGAGTGGCTGAAGAATTCTCACACCTGGGGTTTGAACAGCTGACCAAGGGCCGAAGTATGACAAGCAGCCAGAAGAATGAAGGCGTATCTATAAAAGGCTCCTTATTCTGCATTTTGAAACCGACCTCCAGTAACACAGCGGCACACTTAGCATATATGTCATTATTATTCTGGTATTTAGAACTATGTATTCTTTTTCTTTCTGGTATTAATGCTTTATAAAATAGAATTAGTCAAACAGTTGAAGATCAATCAAATTGTGTTGGAATTGAAAAAGCAGCACTGACATTAATGAAAAATGAGTCAGGAATGATATCGTGAAGTATGATGACGGGGGACAAAGGGCCCCCATCCTCACCTTTTCATTGCTTTATTGTTTTATTTTTCTGCAGATAGGAACGGGTGTAAGGTCCACCAGCTATTTGGACACATATCCACTCAGGGAGTGTAAGCAAGGTGGGGGGGGGGGGGGGGTGGTTTTGGGGGCACCTGCCTGCCAC
>JAODKL010000002.1:8872847-8883635 GCA_026780765.1 Petrocephalus schoutedeni
GAAGAGTCTAAAAGCACTTATGTAAGTCGCTCTGGCTAAGGGCGTCTGCCAAATGCTGTAAATGTAAATGTAAATGTAAATGACTGGTACCCTTTCAGTCACCATAGACAGGGTACCTTGGTTAGATATTCAGATTCTCAATAGCAGGATATCATACTATGTTGACTCTGCTGATTTAATAACTAGCGGTTTAGAAGCCTTGTCATTTCAGCTATGTTATTTTTCTGTGTGATATGTGCTATTCTGTAGGTACACTCTCTGGGAAGCAGCTCTTGAAAGAAATTATGAACGACAAAGACAAGTCACTAAAAGGACAAAAAACATTTATTTGCGGACAGTGTCCAAAACTTGATAATGTACAGAAAATGGCTGACAGTGAGCTTTACACGGATCTGAGGAGAGACGTCGGACATCTACATGCAGCTTGATGGGACTTGGGCTGGGTCCACAGAGCACAGGACCTCTCCACGCGCTGCCCTCAGCCGCGCAGCTTTTAGGACGACGGCCCTGTGTCCAGGACTCACAGAGCAGAGGGCCACATCAGAAGGTTTCCTCCTGTGCTCCAGGCGGGTTCACTTCATAAAGTGTCAGCAGGGAGGCGCCGATGCCGGCCCGCCTCCGAACATCTCCTGGGACGCGTAGGTTATGTAGAGGAAGCCGTCAGCGTCCCTGTACTGGGAGTAGATCTCCCCCATGCTGGCGGACATGCAGGACAAGCTGTGCTCTGACACCATCAGGAACAGCGTCTGCGTGGGGCTCAGGTCAATTCTGCTCCTGTAGGAAAAGGAGATTAGCTTAGGCCAAGTGCCAGGGACACCTGCTAATTACTGTAGACCCAAATCAGGCACCAAAACAAAACAAAGAAATGCATTTTAAAAACATATTTTTGTTCACAATCTAGCGACTCTCATACAACAAAATGCGCGGAATAAATGTCATGACTTCGAGGCACCGTTTTAATAAAAGCGCCGTAAATTGAGTGACATTACTGATATTACTGTGAACAGGGGGAAGATAGAATTAAAATAAAAACTTGTTAATTAAAAGAGGGAATTGACTGCAGGGATTAGGAAATCAAGAGATGAGGGTGGAAAGGCTAAAATAGATAAAGAGGAAGACAAGACAATAGAGAAGGCATAAAGTAGGGAAGGATTCCTCTAGAACAGCCTTCACTCATATTAACACACGCATTCACAAGTAGGTTAGGGTTAACCTACCTGAGCAGACTGAGGAACTGGCCCATAGTGAGCTCGAAAGGGACAAGAAATTTGGTTTTATCCAGCAACGGCAGGTGTTTCTCACGAATATACCGCTCCACGATAACCTTGATTGAACACATGAAAATGCACAATTACATACTGCAAAAATAATTATGCAATCAATTACAACTCTGTTTACTTGTTGCATACATATTTTTATGCTGTCATGTTTTAAGGTTATACCCAATGTATAGTAAATAACCAGCATAAATCGGTAAGTTGTACACTGGCAATAAATAACAGAAAAAGGAAAACGAGACCTACTGGGACTTTGTTTGGGAATTTGGAACGAATGCTGCAGACCTCATCCTTTCTTGTCGCTAGAACACACACCAAGATCTTAATTAAGGGAAATGTCATTTAAATTGGTGTAATGCACATCAACGGCGTCCCAGAAACGCCGTTATTTCTGGCAGTTGCCAGATCAGAGTCTCTACACTAATCACGTACGTTTCGCATGGTCCGGACGGCCATTGAGGATGCTAGTCTGATCTGCGTCGGTTAAAAGTGCGCACTTTGCGCAAAGCGCGTACTCACCCAGGCATTTTCTCTGTTTGAAGGGCTTCAGTTCTTGTGACTTCTCGAAGGGGGGCATGTTTACTTGCGGCGACGCGTGAAAATCAATGCAGGGGGGATGACGGGCATTCGGAGGGGCCGAAACGGTGTGTCCCCGGTGGTGACTGGGTGCTCCTTCGGGTGGAGATCCGAACAAGCTCCAATTTATAGGCCAGCCTTTTTGGAGAGGTGGGGGCCAGAAAATAAGGAGGCACGAGTCAGCACGCCCCTAAAATCAAAAGCCTGTAAAATCAAGAGTCTCGCTAGGTGACGCAAATAGATAAGTGGATATAAATTTCGAATTAGTCACGTGTCATTTTTACAAATACGAGTTATTAATAACCTTAAGATACAATGATTGAAACTCTCACTAAAACTTATCACAGCATCCATGTTACTGAATACCGACATTTTAAGGATCATTGTGATTGTTTAGGTTATTGCCAGACACGGGCGGATCTACCTGGGTGACTTGGGGTGGCAGCTGCCACCATAAAAAAGCCTTGCCACCCCGCATATTATATCAGCACATATACTTCTGCCATAAGGTGCCACCCCTCAAAATCTCCTGCCCTCTTGCCACTCTATGAAGATTGTTCTAGATCTGGCCCTGTTGCCAGAGTTAATACATTTAAAATAATTATGAATGTCTAATAAAAACTGACGCCAGATAAAAGTGGGTAATTCGAATTTCATTTATAAATTTTAAGTCCCTTGTAGTGTTGTTGATTAGGAAAGGACCACCGCGGCAATTAATTTCATAAAACCAACTTGAACGATCTCTGGTTAATGAGTGTACTTCAGAATAGTGTAATTAATTGCTCTTCGAATTTTAATTGCTCTTCAACTGACTGTACTTTACACGGTCAATTTAGAATCATTTTAAATTGCTTTTGACGATTAACAATAGGAGCAAACATAACAACGCAGCCGATGTCAAGATATTCACGCATTTCAATATTTAATTTCAGCAGCAGGGTCGCCATCTGCATGACATAAAAATGTTACATGTATTTAAATGCATGTTAAATGGATGTGTGTGCATATTTTCTCTCGATTTGGAAATCTCACTCCAGCCAGCCGACCAAAATCGGCAACCCTGCAGAAGAAAGTATCACGGAAGACTCGATATACTTTACACCAGGGTCGTTGGAGGGGCATGGATACCCTGGCAGATTTTGGGGGGCCCAGCACTTTATAGGGGGCATGGGCGTCGCTAGGACCTTTTCACTGGGGTACGTGCCCCAGTACCGATCAGGTGTGCCCCAGTAAAAAAAAATCATGTTTTCATTCATTCATGAACATATCTCTACATTTTCAGATCGGGTGAGTAGGGTGGGGGGCTGTGCTCCAGTATAGCTTTACCTCTAGCGACGCCCCTGATAGGGGCCTCAAATTTTCGGGGGAGGAGACGTTTTCTTAGGGGTTCCAGAATTTCTAGCTACACCCCTGCTTTACACATTAATAATACATAATAAACGTTTAGAAAACGCGTCTTATGACATTGCATGCTTAACTTTGTGACGCGAATAAGAAGAAAATATGAATGGACAGTCTACCATAATCCTGCTTTATTTACAGCACAAAATGCATACACTCTTTCATAGTATCGAAGAGCTGAAGCTGGCGATCTAGCAGTTTTCTCCTGGACCGCCCCCTGGTGGGTCACAACGGGTCATGCATTTAAGATACCGCATCATTAGAGCAGGTATGGTACCCGTCCTGTAAGTGCTGTGGTAAAAACAGGCTCCCTGTGACCCTGACAAGGGTCCGCGGATCGAGAGTGGGGGGGGGGTCTATCAGAAAGGACCCTCCAGTGATTTTGGTTCTCAGAGTAACGTGACAGTTCTATCGTAATCATATAATCATGTAGCTCAGTAACTTACAGGAAACCCACTTTATCGATAAATCAAAACTATTTCGCCTACTTCAAAAGTTTTATTGATTTTTATTTTAATAATTGAATAGCGTGACGTTACTCACGTTTTGTTTCTCATTTAACTTGCTAGCCTTTATTTTTTTTTAAATATTTGAATTCTCATTGATCTCTATCAGGAAATTGGTATGAGCGTTTTAACCAACCACAAACTGCAAAATAAAATAATAAAATATCGTTTCATAAATATCTGTAGGTAATACCGTACACAAGTACAATTAATCGTCTTACGTTGATTGCATTATGCGATATTTTCATGCCAAGAAAACGCATATATTTATATAGTTTCACGTGTCTCTCCGCTGTCCATTTCTTTGTAATAAAGCTTCTTTGTGTCCCGGGATTGTGCTCTCTTTTAATGAGTGTGTAATGCTGATAGGCACTGCTAACGTCACTGTTCCCCGGTGATCAAAGCCAGTTTTTATTGGGTTTAGGGGGGAGGGAGTAGGTGAAAAATGACACCGGGTGGACAGGTGTCCTGTGCGATGAGGGAGTAGCCGACAACAGCATCAAAAGTCGGCAGCCACTACACGGCCAACACCAAGGTGCTCCTCACAAATATACATTCTAAAAAGGTCATTTATGCTATGTATGATTATGCATGATTTGCAAGCAAACTTAGTATTTCTTTGTGCTATTGTTAAGGGTTTAAGCCTAATTGTTTTATATGAAATAAAAAGTGGGAAATGCTTTTTTTTTCGAAACCTTTGCCAGCCAATCACAGCTGCCAGCGGCGCGGCCGCCCCGCCCCTGCACGCTCCTTTCCCCCAAAACGTGGAGCGTCGCGCCTCGCTTTGTTATCCGGATCCGCGCAGTCAGAGCGCAGAGCCGCAGGAAGGGGGAAGGCGACGCGAGCTCTTTCGGGGAAAAGGGGAAAAATCTGGCCAGATATCAATGGGAATGCTGGCCGATACTGAAGATACGGGATCGCCACAATAAAGATCGTATTGATGCCTCTTCATTGTTTCAGAAAAAAACCAAGTGATTTAATCTGCTGCTTTGCTTGGAGCTCCAGTGTACAGAAAGTTGGCCTGCTGGCTATTCCGATGTAGTGCTTAATAGAGGGCGAGCTTTCGGGCTTCATGCGCGAACTGTACGCGCCGCGGCTGGGCTGTAATGCGCTTCCTGGCGTGATGCTTTCCTGGAGCCGATCCCTCGCACTCGTGTTCCCGTAAACCGGGCTTTAGTGGCGCACCGTCAACCCGGACATTGGCTCATAATGGCCGGTCGCCGTGGCTGTGTGACCTCGCTGTGGTCCGGCAGCGAGCGGGTCCGGATCGGAGAGCGGCTGAAGGCGAGCCTGGCCGGCATCGTGGAGTTGGACCTCCTCCGGTGCCGGCACTGGGAGATGGTCGAGGCGGTGCTCGGCCGGAGAGCGACCGCAGACTCGTCCGGCGCTGAGCGGCGGGGACCCGGAGAGGCTGTCGCCGTCGATGGCGTGTCAAGTTCCCGCAGGCAACAGGTCAGTCGGGGGATGCGTCGGGAAAATGATGGCCTGCGGGGTCCGCTAATTGAACATGTGGTCCTGCTACGAAAGGTCCGTAACCGGCGATTGGGTATACTGGATCAAGACTGGAGATGGCCAGCTGTGCGCATATTATATGAATTAAACAGACGCAGAGCCGTGCAGCACTGCAATGGCAACGTGAATACCAAGGAGGTCCAGCCCGATGTGCATAACCGAACCCGATCCAATACGCCTGACATTGTCAAAGCGCATGATACCCGCCGCTGGTAAACGTCATGTCTCTCGGCAATTAGTCCAGATCCATTAAGTATTTTCCAGCGCATAATGCAAAACAATTCGCTCGTGTCCGAACATCCTTTTTCTGTATAATTCTGGCGCTCGATTCAATCAAGCGAGTCAAAAGGGTGCCTGAAAAAAAACCCCATTCATAGCGCTGTATACCTAATGGGGGAAGCCGGAGTAGTGCACGCTGCGGTACTTTTACAGGGCTGCGCGCAATCACTTCAAAATAACCGAGATTCTAATGTTTTCGATTTTCTAATTTTATTTTGTTGCATACCGCAAGATTTTTAAATGTAGTTTATTATACAGGACACAAGATATAGGTTTTGCTGTAGTTTCGGAAGATAAAGCGCCTGGTGTACCGCGATGATGGATATATAGCGTATTGTTACAATATATCAGATGCATTCCATCTTAATTCACGTGGCTTCGGAAGAAGTGCGCTGTTTGTTCAGGCTTCTTACACAAGTGCTGTGGTATGTTTTTACACGTGTGGCTCCCAGTTGACACCTCCTGTTTTGATGACGGGACACCTTGATGTATAGTGATTTATTATTAATCTATTGTGTTTCGAGTGATCCCGAATCCTGTTCGCGCGAGCAGACGGAATCTTATAATCCCAAACATCCTGTTTAATACCAGGTTATATAACACCGATTTCATAAAATACGGCTTGGTCCCACGTTGACCCCTAGGCCCATGCAGTGGATTTTGTTGTAAAACTTTTAATTGTGACGGCCAGATCTGCATTATAAGATTTACCAAGACACCCCCCTTAGAGAAATAAGGCGTGTGTACTGCGTAACGTGGCTGACAGCTTGGGTAAACCTGCTGTTCATGTTATAAACCCGACAGTGGTAAGATTTTCAGAGCAGCCGCGGAATGTAAACACTGCATCTTCAATGGTAAGATTCCGAGATCCCATGGCGCATAGCATGGGTGGCTATGTCATGGGTTATTTTAAGTGGGGGAGGTATGAGTGGCGTCATCGTAAATCTGTCAGTGTTGTAAGGACACACTTCCCCATTAGTAAAATCACTACATTCGCCTTTGTTGTTCTTTAAACACCAGCACTGTTAATGGGTATTCATGCCCATAGGAACAGAATCCCACGTGGCGTCGCAGACTCCTACAGTCCTGAATTGGTAACACGCTGACCACAGCTTTGCGGGATTCCCATAAAACCGAAAAAGGCCAAATGTTGGTTCTAGACTAAGTGCTGTGCACTTAATCCATAGACCTCCAACGCAGCTTTATTCATTCTGTTGCCTTTGTGTAATATGCATTTGCTCTGAAGGGTTTCATTAATAGAACTGCATCCTACGTAGCCTGCCGCCAAACTGGCTGCACCGATTCTCCGTTTTAAAGCGGAGGTCGGGTAGAAAACGGTCAGGTAACACAATAAGGCGGAATAAAAAGCAAGGGCTAAAAGAGGCTTCGTCCCTGTGTGTTGGCGGATTTTAGCGCCTTTTATCGCGGTACCTCTGGTCTCGGCGCTTCACCGCTGTTATATAACGGAACTGGCCAACTTTACGCCAACGCGATCCGGATTTGCATGAGATCCCGTTACACAACGACCGGAGGAGACGGGCGAGCACGTCACTTACCGAGGTGACAGGAGCCGGGGATCGGGGCGGGAAGCACGGCGGCAGCTTAACCCTCAGCGGTCGCTTTATTTAAGCACTTATAGGTCCATATACTGCAGACTGAATGAACCGGCAATACTCATGAATTACCGCCGCACATAACCACCCGTCTCGATTGTATATTATATCACGGTGATTTTATTTTCATCTCTTTCTTGTACCAATGTCAAGCTAACCGGGTGTAAATGAGGTATGACAGCAGTAAGGTGATGTACAGCAGTCATTCTGCCGCAAATCACCGAGCGCAAATTCACAGGTAATATCTCATCATATACAAATAGTGGGGAAAGATTATTTACCTCTGGAATTGAATTGATACCTGCAAATGAATTATGAGTTCTAGGGCATCATTACAACCACAATCTTATAAATGGTGGCAATAGCAGTTTGTAAAATGAGAGATTCCTATAGGGTACGAATGTAGGCCTATAATGACATACATAAATCTATGCATTACCAGGTTTTCATTAAGTAGATTATAATTTAAATAAACTATTCATTGTTAACCAGGGATCCCCCACCTATCCGTACATGGACAAACGTGTCCATGGCTAAATATTTTCATTGAGAAAGAAACTAAACTGGTTATTAAATACCATGGTAAAAAAAGCTATTAATGTTCGTCCGGGTTCGGCATGGATTAACTCCGCCTTGGTGTTACATTTAAGTTCAGAGCATTAGGCTTATTCACAAACAAAATGTGTTGTTTATTGCAAGTTGTAGATGGAAATTTAACCAAAATAACTCATTGACAGTATTCCATTTGTCATTTATTGACCATAATGGCTCATTTTCGAAATTACTACACCTACAAAGGGGGCATCACTCACACACTCACTCACTTACATACTTACTCACTCACACACATACACACTCACTCACTTACATACAGTACACACTCACACACTCACTCACTCTTTATTCGTGTACACTCCCATGTGCTCACACGCACTACAGCCTATTCCTAAACACCATGCAAATGGCTTTACCAGAACAGTGTTTTTTCTGCTGAAATGCAGCCCAGGTTAAGACATGTTTTGTCCACCGGTGCTTTGAACTGTGTTTTAAAACTTGTCCACAAACCAGCTTTACATTGTGAGCCATCCATATTCATGCAGTGACACAATTTGCAATGTTTTTTACATGGAAATAACTGATTAATTCCTGTGCAGATACCCTTTTCTGGGGTACGGACGGCAGTAGCTGCTTAATCCTAGAGGACTTGCCGACGTTCCCACAATATGCCCTTAATGGTGATAAATGTTCTGGGCAGCGCCACGTACCACGTGTTCCCTGTGTTGCACGGTACCGAGCAGATTGATTAAGGCTATTGTGCAATACTGCAAGGCACGCATTTAGTATTTGTTTTGTATATTAGTAGATATAAGTATAGTATAATTGGTGGCTGATTCCAATTTATACATTAAAAGCATCCATGTTTAGACCCCAGGAGCAAGTTAATATTTAATACCATATGTATTTAGGCGTATGCCGCATGAATTTCATAGTCTTTACAAATGAAGGCATTAGAAGCATATGTAACTGTGATTATAAATAAGGCTTGTATGAAAATGGACAAGGAACCAAAAAGTAAATTAAGCTAGGAGACCAGGATTAATATGTGTTTTTATCCCCCTGAAATGCCGTGAGAGTGACTGGTTTAGTGTCTTGTTCTACATTTTAAACACATATATCACATGACATGGGACTGGTCCATTTGACTGAGAGAAAATGTTTTGCCCCTCAGCACCATTTTCTCTCGCCGCCTATTTTGGACAATCTTTCATTGCCAAATGGTACACAGAGAGATGTTATTGCATTATTTAGAACCTGGTGTGTCCCTGGCTGTGAGTGAGACGCATTTCAAATTGAGGTTTAACTGCTCTGGGAAGTTACTAAATACGCATCTGTCCGCAGTTTTTGCTGATTTTCTCCCGTTTTGTGTGGGACCTGCCTGAAGCATTTGAGTTTGACGCCATCGTTTGACGTTATTTCCCTGAGTTATTCCTCCTGTTTACCACATCAGAGATGCAGATGCTAGTGAAGCCTGACCTGTTCTTTTTTTAGACTACTTGTTATTATTTTAGACAGAATTAAAGTGTATCTGAAACTAAAAAACAAACTGAGAAATGCAAATGGCTGTGGATTCCATTTCTGTACCGTAAAAGGTACATTTACCTACAGCTGGGGTACAGCTGGCAGACCCTTCAGGGTACAGCCCCAGTGAGTAAGTAATTGTACTCTCAAAGGTACAAATGGGTGCTTTTTTTTGACTGTGTACCATGTCACTCTACCTTTAAAAGTTTCAGATGTAGACCTAAGCTCCCTTGCTTAATCTACATGTTTGCATAGGGACACCTAGAATAACACATGTACTTTCTCCTTTTTTTTTTTGATTGCTTCCTCAGGTACTGAAAGCTTGTTGTCGAGTTGTATAACCCAGTTCTGACTATATGTTTAGAATAAAGATTCAGTGATGTTTCAAAAGAGACGTAGGCTCTTCCATCACTTACCGCATGTCTATTTACACAGTGAAACCTGCAATTTAAAAACGTGACCAGTCAGGTTTCCCTGGTCATATGAGTGTTTAAAATGGATGCAAGCATAATACTGCAGCCGAGACCTAGTGAGTCAAACGGAGCTGACTGCGAAGTGTAAGGCTCATAGAAACAGTCAGCAGAAGTACATTTGGTATTTACTGGCCGGTGCAAATGAGTAATCCTGTCTTTGCCTGCGAACAGGAAGTCACGAAGCAGCTCCCGACAGCTGGGGAATTCAGTTCTTTCTTCTAAAACTTCACTTATTTGGCTGAAATCGATTGGCTCTCAATTGCACATTTCGCCATCCAACTGGTCATTGATGTGCTCTTTGAGTCGGGGGGCCCCGTGATTCCACGCTAAGGGGTTTACTCATGACAAAAGCAGGGTGCATGGGGTGCGAGGAAGACGGCACGGCTGCAGCTGTTTTAGGGCCAGGCGGCACAGGAGTCCTTCGTTACCATCTCGGCATTTTGGGTGCAGTGTCGCAATCACATATTTGGAGGCTGGTCCCAGCTTGAAAAAGGTACTTAAAACATCTTGCTGCTCGGTCATGTTGCATCTAAGGGCACGTCCATCGACGTGTCTCTTCTGAAAGCTGCTTCCCTAATAATCTTTTGAGATGCATGAATCACTGCATCTCCTACTTCCATGTTCGCATGGGGAATGTCCGCAAGGTTCATCTAGTTGCATTTGTTATCGGAAACAAATTCAGATCGGCACAGGACACTCAGACCTCGAATGGTGGAACATGAACGCACAGTCGAAACGTACCGACTATAACGAGGTGAAGTGTAATGCGTGTTTTATTGCAGGAATGCGGCCCTGCATTACGTAACAGGGTGGGGTGGATATGGTGGCGGATGTGTGTGCGTGCCGCGCACATTGTTTGTGTGTCCGCGCTTTCTGAAGTGTACTTTTGGTACATCTCTCTGCAGAGAATTTGGCATGTGGGCGACAAGTGAAATAGAAAGAGGCTGACTGCTGATCAGTGGGGGTGGAAGACGCCGGAGCCAGGGGTCTTTGACTTGCTTTTCTCCCTGCTGTTTCCACAGCCAGGACCCCCCCCCCCCTCCTCCCCCATCCCCCAGTGTCTGCACCTTCC
>JAODKL010000002.1:8883735-8898694 GCA_026780765.1 Petrocephalus schoutedeni
CCCAGTGTCTGCACGTTCCATCTGGTAGGGAATTTGGTGGGGGATGCAGCTCTAACAGGTGGAGCGGAGATAATCAACCCCCCCAGTCCCATTCCCCCCCTCTTTGCTCTTAATTGCACCACTTCCCCCCCCCTTCAGTCCTGCCTGCTTAAAATTCTCAGCCCCCCTCATTGCCTGAATGGCATGAGTCACCTGTGTTGTCCCTCACTCCGTTTGCCCTCATTACTGTGGATGGATGCGTGTCACGCAGAATGAGGCCGAGTGACGATACGGACGGACGTCGGAGGGCCGAGATAAATCAGCCCCCGAAAAACCTTGTTACTCCTGCACTCACGATATTTTTTTGCATATGCACCCGTATGTCAATGAGTCACCCGCCCCGTTTCGGAGTCTGTTACATCACAGATACCAAGGCAACTAAGAACTGCAGAAATCGGCGCCATGACGACTTTAGACTGCGACAGCTGGAGCGGTTTCCCCTTTGTCGTTCTCCAGGCCACTCCCACCTCGAAGCCAGCGCTCCCCTACCTGGACGGCGTCGGGACCGGCGTGGACTGGTCAGCTCTGTCCTGGGACTTGCCGTCTGAGCCGCTCTCCACCCCCACCCCCGACTCCTCCTGCGCTAACCCGCTGGACTGTGACTCCAGGCCCAGTTCAGGTAGCAGGCAGTTCACCGGGGCCCGGGTTCTGTGCCCAGATTGGCCCGAGAGCCCGTAGCGTGCCGTCACATACAGGGACACTTTAAGCCGCAGTACAGCATACCCTTAGACACACTCTCCAGTCCATGGGTGACTCACTGTACAACAAAAGTGCAACTCTTCTTTCTCCTTTTCCTCCCTTTGCACTCACAACCTTTTGTCTACTCTCCCTGCCCCCGATGCTGCCATGCCATTCCTTCCTTCCCTCCCTCCCTCCCTCCGTAGGTTTCTACTCAGTCAGCGGGAGCTCGCTGTCTGACTCCTGCTGCTCCGTGTGCAGCGACGGCACCCAGGCGGCAGCAGGCACATGTGTGGCCAGTAGGGGGGGCTGCTGCTGCCCCTGGGACTGTCGACCTCATTCAGCAGACCACAGTGCCTCCCAGTGGCAGGATTCCAAAAAGCCCCCCAGTCAGAGCACACAGGCGGCAGCAGAGAAGGGAGAAAGGAGGCCGTTCTCCACAGGCAAGAGCATGTTTCTTATTTCGTTTTACATAATTAATTGACAGTGTTCTCTGAGAATATTTTAATGGAGTGTTTGAGGCAACTGGCAAGAAACTGTAGACCAAGGAAGTCTAACTCATACCAGAGATGAGGACTGACTCAACTCGACTCACTCAAGTCACAGATTTGATGACTTGTGACTCAACAACAAAAGCCATAGAAAGACCTGGACTCAACCGGGACTTGAGGGCTGATGACTCAAGAAGACTTGCGGTTATAGTCTCCCCACTGGATACAATAAAGTTAAATTTACAATTTTAGTGGATATTAATTCTCTGCTGCCTGCATTTTCATTGGGTTGAATGCAAGGTCTCTTGAGGTAGTATTTTGGAAAGATACATCACTCCTTGCATATACATGGACTCAAAAACAATCATGACAGAGTGGAGACTCTTTTCAACCTATCTTAGCCTATGAAGGGCTTAACCGACAGCTTACTGTGGCAGGTTTTTGCGGAAGCAGGTTTTGATTGGTAAAGGTAAAAATAAAACTGACAAAGATAGGGACTCAGGTTACGTGACTCACCACTCAACTTGAACTTCAAAAGTCAAAATGATGATAAGACTTGGACTCCACATGAACTTGAGAACATATGACTTGACTTAGACTCATCAAGGAGCGATTTGTTCACCATCCCTGACTCATACTGACCTGTGCTGGACATCGGAATAATACCACAGCTCAACCCTTTGCTCTCCTCTCTTCCCCGACGCAGGTGACTTGGAAATCAGCAGCCTCCTGTTCCTCTCCGATTTCTGCTCGGCTCTGGGAGAGGACTCCTCCCAGTCCACCCCCGGTGCATCTTTGCTCCCCCGACTCCAGTTGGACCCGAAATTCTGCTCCGACTTGGTTTCCAGGAAGACCAAAGAGGTGTACCCTTATCCTAGTCCCCTGCATGCCGTGGCCCTCCAAAGTCCCCTCTTCACTTCCTGCCAGGACCCCCCGACCCCCACACCGACCCTGGACCCCTGCCCTGACTTAACCACTGATGATGACTCCCGACCAGAAGCTCCTGTCCAATTGCGACGCCCAGCACCTCCCAATATGGGCCGACTTGACCAGTACATATCCAAGCTGGTTCTCCGGTACCACTCCAGGCCCATGGCGGAGCCCGGCTCCAGGCTGGGGTCTCGGAAGTGGCACACGGGGCCGGGTCGCGGCTCTAGCCAGTCGCTGGCCTCCTTCGACAGCCACGGCGCCGCCGGTGTCACGCAGCGGCGGTCCCTGTTCGGCGGCTCTGGTGGAAGCAGCTGCAGGAACTCCATCAATCTGGGCAACCTGCCGTCACTGAATGGAGACGGCATGAACCTGAGCCTCCACCTCAACCTCAACCTGAACCTCAATCCGAACCTGAACGTCAACACCACCCCCGACGTAGATTCCAATGACGGGAAGGGGTCGACCAACTCCTGCGACTATCTGGGCAATGACACCCCCACCCCGACACCCTCACCGTCCTCCTCGTCCTCTGCGTCCGCTTGGAAGGGCAGGAAGAGGATTTCGACGTGCCCCCAGACAGTGAACCATCGTGGTTCACTGGAGATCGCGGGGCGTGGCTTTGGCGCGCAGGGCTTCTCACGCTCACTGGACTGGAGTGGCATCACCCAGGAGGAGGCGGTGGCGGCCAGTCCAACCCGCTTCTACAACAACTCGCCCAAGATCTGCGCAGACTCTGAACGGGTCTGCGAGATCGCCCGTGTGTCTGGACTTCCCCGCTCTGTGGTGGCCGGGCTGCTAGAGGAGGGGGTGGAACTGGACACCGATTGCTTCAGGAATGACGAGCGGGAGGAACCCTGTCCGGTCCCCGCTCCCTCTTCCCGGTCCCCCGTTACGAACCCAGTGCCCCGTTCACACCCCGGCCTACCACAGGACGTGCCAAAGCCCCAACCTGAGCAGCCCAGCCCTTGGTGGGGTGCCCAACTTCAATATCACTCTGCCTCTACACCCGAGGTGCAGCCAGCCGCCCAGCCCCCCCCGCCGTGTCCCCCGGATAACCGCCCCCCCCAGGAAGCCAGAGCCCTTGGCCTGGTCCCCGCAGGCCACTCCCCATCTCACTTCGACTGCCATCCGTCAGTCCTCGCTCCCCAAAGGTCTCCCTCCCCTCGCAGCTCCCCCTGTGAGGCCCCACCCCCTGAGCGGCGGGCCCTCTCGCAGCCGCGCACCCTCTTCGCCCCGCCCCCGCTCTCTGTGTTCCAACGCAGCTCCCCGACGCAGTCGTCGCTGCCCCGCCTGCGCGCTGCCGGCCCCCCGCCTGAGGGCGACCTGCGTCCCCGGGGCGGCTCTCTCAGGCAGGAGGCCGGCTGGTACTCGGGGGGGGGCGGATTCCGGAGGGGAGGCGACGGCGAGCGGCTTTACCGGGGCAAGCATGCTTCCCGGGAGCTGGTGAGGGCGTCGACGGTGACCGGCTTCGTGCGCAGGGAGGGCTTCAGCCGGTGGGACGAGGTGGGGGAAGAGGTGGCCGCAAAAAGGGGGGCCAGCTTCCGGAAGAGGCTGGAAGGACTGTTCGGGGGAAGGGAGAAGGAGAGGTGGGGGGGCAGCGAGAGGGAGCGTGGGAGGCAGAAGGCGCAGATGGAGGACCCCCCCAGCACTAAGAAAGCGGAGGAGGCCCTGGGGCGGGAGGGCTTTGGCCTCCCGCTGACAGGGCCGCTCTACCGCTGCGGCTCCCAAGGCTTCCTGGAAGCGCGGCCTCAGCGGCGCGGCGCCCAGGAGCGCCGGCAGCAGTGGGTGTCGTCCCTGGAGATTGCCCGTGCCGGGCTGGGCCGCAGCGCCGCGGGCCTGAGCCTGGATCACAAAAGGGCGCTGGGCGGCGGCGGCGGCGAGGACGAGCGCCTCTCCTCCACGGCCAGCCTCTTCCACCTCTCCCGCTCCCAGAGTCCCGAGGGCAGCTGCCCGTCGCTGTCGCCCCTCTCCTCCCCGTCCCTCTCTCCACCGCCCCCGCCTCCCCCGCGCCTCACCCGTTCCCGCTCCTTCCGGGACCTCGGGCGCAAGGTGTTCGGCTCGGTGAAGCCGTTCACTTTTAAGACACAGAGTTTGCGGAAGTGAGGCCGGCCCCGACCGCGGCAGTGCATTCCCGCGCCGGCGGCCGCATCATTCGGCCGCGTCGGACTTCGGTTACAGCCTTGTGGTGATGTGGAAGCTCTGAACAGCTCAGCATCCGCGCCATGCTGCCTTCCATTGTCTCTCGGCTGGACTATTGCATGGAGATGGGTGTGTGTGCGTGTGCTCTCTGCAGTGGGGTGTGTCTCTTTGCCTTTCTATAGCCATGTACTTTGCCCACTACATACAAAACCTGTATTCAGTGAGGGATCTATTGTGAGGTGAAGTAAACAAAAGTTATTACCACTAAAGAAAGTCAGATGTTCTGCCTGTTCACAGCTATTTCAAAACAACAGCAGCCTGGAAATACTTTTTCTCTCTGATTCTGAAGCTTATTTACTATTACAGTGAATGTTTCAATTGCCAAATGTGTTACGGAACATTGTATTAATGTATCTGTAAACATTTAGTCCAATTACAATGTAGCGTAGTTATGGCTTTTTTCTGTTAAGTGTAATATGAAAAAGATGATTAAAATGACGACATTTGTGCCTCAGTCACACATCTCGCTGTTCTTGTTCAACCTGGCACTGTTACAGCAGCTGGAGATGGATTTGATTAAAAGGCGTTTACCAATGAGCGTGTCAGTAACCAGCCATTTGCCATGTTCTATATATCTCCAAAATATTTATTCAGCCATAAGAAACAAATTGAAAGACATTCGGCTTGTCCTGGAAACACACAGCTGAGGTGCAAAAACTGCCATTGGTTATGGGGCGTCTTCCACAGACCACGTTTAATGGAAGTAAGACAGTTCTAATTTGTTTAGCTACATTTCAGTCCTTCATGTCAGCTCTCTTGCGTGCAGTAGTCTTCCAGGATATTTTATTCCGTCTGGATCATCTAACATCTCACTTCCTGTTCCTGTTTTGGCCGGCATTTCACCGCCACCTGCCAGTGACTCTCAGTGCATGTGCTCTGGAATAGGCTCCGCCCCCTCAGATGATGGCTTCTTACTTACTTCAGTGTGACACCACTACCTCCCTCCCCAGTGTCCTCCTTCTGCTTGCCAAACATGCCCTTGTAGAGAGCCTTTTCCCTCTGGTACTCGCTGCTCAGCCTCTCTTCGGCTCGCTGCAGGTGCCGTTTCACGTTTGCATCTGGAGGCGGGAGAGAGCCATGGCATGATGCCATCTCTGCAGAGCTGTGGCATGACGGCACGCTGGTGGGGCTCTGACTCACCGGTAGGCTGCCCTCTGCTGGCCTCAGTGAGGTACTGCCGGGCCGTGTGTGCATCACCCAGCTCCAGAGTGGCTACCCCCGCTCTGTACAATGCTTTGACGTCCCCTGGCCGCCACTGCAGCACACGCAGACTGTACTCCTGCACCCGGGTGTAATCGACACACTCCTTCTGAAGCAGGCAGGCTAAAGAACCAGACGAGATGAGGGTTAGTATTACATCTAATACTCTTAACTTTGCAACCCGGGCAGATGCAAGTTCTTTATGCATTTTAACTCATGAGAGGTCCCGATTTGAGCGAAAAAAAAAACACTTTCATATCTCTGGAAGTGACCAAATTGCCTCAGCCTGATCGGAAGGTCGGCAGTTCAGATCCTGTCCTCGGCAGAATAGCCAAGAATCTGTTGGGCCACTGAGTAACAGCCTTAACCTCCCCCAAAAGTGGCTGACCCTGCGCTCGGACCACAAGCTTTGCTGCAGACTGTGAGTGTGTGTGTGTGTGTGTGTCACAAAGGAGGGCATGATGGAATATGAGGAAAGAAGCATTCCAATGTACCTGCACTCGCAGAAATGGTACATAAAGCTTAATTTCATTATACATTAGTATTGGGATAAACTGCGTGTAGCCTAAGAGTGCTTCAGCGCAAAAGGCTGCTTGTGCGATCCCCCTGTCCCCCTGCGAGCTACCTGCTAGATTGTTGTAACAATCCACCTGTGTGCTCCTCAGCAGCGCCTCCTGCTGGGGGCTGAGGGCAGGCGCCTGCGGGCTGAAGCCCTTCAGCGTGGCCGTCACGGTGGAGTCCAGGCCTCGCAGCAGCAGCAGGGCACGGTGGTAGCGGCCGATGGCGGCGCGAATGCTCTTCTCCCGGTAGCAGGTGTTCCCCTCCGATTTCAGCCGCACGGCCTCCTGCAGCTGCCGGTCCACCTTGGTCCCCGTGCCGCCCACGGCCCCGAGCTCCTCCGATTCCTCGGGGGAGCAGCTCGCCGCGGGCTCCATCGCGTACAGGGATCACTCGGCCCCACTGGCTTCTCACCCCGCCTGCCATATTGGACATATCACAGCGAATCCCATTACTCGTGTATTAAACTGGAAAAAATAATCACTGTAAAAGAAACAATCAGCTACCTAAGAGTAGTACACATTATACTGCACGTAACGGAGGGATATCTTAAAAAAAAAAAAAAAGTAACACTGAAATTACTAATGACTCAATTAATAATAATAATAATAGTAATAATGATGATAATAATAAACTGGCTTCTGGTGACGTACCCAAGCCTGAGCCCTGTGCTGCCTGGGACAGACTCCAGAATCCCCATGACCCTGACTAGAATAAGGACCTAGAAGACGAATGGATGGATGACAGACCAAGCACAATCGCTCTGTACATTACAGGTTTGAAAACTATTTGCCGTTTCTGTGGGAAACAGAATGAGATCAAATCTGCCCCTACAACTACTGCAACGGCCAGGGCTCAACCAGAACCCACCGGTCTCCTCCCCGAAATACACTACGGGCCAGGCTCCAGCTGGCCAGGGAAGGTGCATGAGAACACCGTTAGCTCCTGTTATCTCAGGAAAATCAAAACTCGACCACACATCAAAAGAGGCTTATCCAAGCTGACTGTCTATGACAGGGTGAGGAGGGACCTGCAGGCCAATGGTGTTCCTTTGAAGTGTGAGGACTCGGCCACCCGGGGGCGTCCTCAGACAGACGCAGGACATGCCGGTATAATTATAATACCCCAGCTGGCTTTGGGACATGGGGATCCATCAGAACAAGCAGGGGACTGTGGCCTTCAAATGGGAGCTCTGGTCTGACTGGTTCTGCATTCTCCCAGCTCATCACGAGAGTGAGGATGAGAGGAAGCACTCTCTGTGACAGCCTGGCATCGTCCCGAAAGCGCCTGATGCTTAACACCTCAGGAGGATAGACAATGGGTGCCAATATGCGTATGTGTCCACACTTCTCGCGTTCCCTTTTTACATCGCCTGCCATTGCCCAAGACCAGTTCCAATACCGAAAACAAAAGTACAGAGGACGGTAAAAATCCCCAGATGTTGGTCGTGCTCCGCCCGAAATATGATGGATGCGTCAGTTGCATCCTCGCCGAATGAGACCAATCCCATAATTCACTGCTCTCCAGGTTCATTCCTGGGAGGAAAGTTAGTAAGGCCGCCATTGCCAAGAACACAAATACAATCTTTGCGTTCTTGGTATTCTGATACACCCACTGTTCTAATCTTACTGTTAAATAACAGAGTTTAATAAGCATGCTTTGTGCAGAAACACTGCGGCATGTCATGAGATACGTGGTTTCAGAAAATGGGTGTCTTATTCAGGGTCGTGTGGGGGGGGGGGGGTCTGGGGCAAGGCGGAGAACAACCCAGGATAGTCCACCAACCCATCAGAGGGCACAATCACACACCGTACACACCAACGGGCAATTTGGTAACTTCAGTTACCCTCATTATTGTGCTTTTGGACTGCTTGGGGGGGGGGGGGGTCGCAGAGAACACCCCAGGACGACACGGGAAGAACAGGCAAACACCACACCCATGGCAGAGACTCGAACCCCGGTCCCAGAGGCGTGTACTGTACCTCCCACCCACGAAAAGTGATTCCCTTTGAGTTTTGGAAATGCCTTGCGTTCCAATTGAGAGAATAATACTGCCCCATAAAGGCAGAACCCAGTAACTGCATATTTGATAGAAATTGAGTAAAAAATGACAGAGATAGGGTCCCTCTGGCTGTTTTATCTCCGGACAAAATATCTTGGCTTAATTATGTTCGGTTTTGAAAAACACGGGAGTTTGAAAATTACAACAACTACAAAATCCACCCTTACACCAGGCCAAAACACAGTTTCTCTCAGTTTCAGTGTCAGCGTAGTTACTAGATGTTCTGCCTTTGTTGGGCAGAATGCATTGTAGACATTTTAGCCAAATGAATCGCATCCCTTAGAAGCCCCGAGAACAGGGGGTCTTTCCAGCAGGATAATGACTGTGAACAAGGTCTAAAACACAATATCCCCGACCTGCCTGCACAATATCCACACCACTCAACGCAATCCACGATGTATACACTTTTAACTATAACTAGCTTGCTGATAAACTATTATTAGCTAATTATCATTAGCTTGTCGGTGCAGGGAAGTAAACAGAGTTAATCTTTAAAAATGCACGTAGCATTTTAAGTACAGGTGTGTTGGGGGTATTACAAGACTAATTAATTTATATTCCTATATCTAACATCACCAGTTGCCTGGATGTCCTGAATCGTCCTAATATCTAGATTCTGTGCTACAAGTGAGTACTCCCCATTAAATAATCACACACAGTACCGAGAAAGCTCATTTAACACATTCGCATTCACCATTTAAGCTGTTTTTCTTTGACGATCAATGGCCCGGCCAGCTAAGGACGCGGAGGGTCGTGCGCCGCAAAGCCCGCTGGCGGCCCCCGGGATGCGGGATCTGCGCCCGCTTACGGTCCGCACTCAAGCCGCCTCGCCTGTTAAACGCCCGCCGATCCGCAAGCAACTTTCGCTTCAGGTGCAATTTGCAAGCTCGAGTTAATATTAACCCGATGGCACATCATGGGGGTGCGAAGTCTCTGCGCTTATTAACTGCCCCGAAACCGGAGAAACGGACAATGGGCCGATAATAGCTTACCACGTGCGTATACTCACACGCCGACTATACTGTGTTTATTCGCTTGGGTGATGCTTCCGCCCTCACCATAGAGAAGAATAAAGATGTCTTCTTTATGTTCCCAGATATTTTGGTTCTAACGCAGATGTAACCCCGAAGAGAGAATTTGCTGCCACCTACTGTACCGGAGCATACAAAATAAAATGCCTAGTTCTACATGAGCGGTTCTTAACCTTTATATTGTGACTTTTTGGCAGTCAGATGAAGCCTATTGATAGCTTCTAGAAAGGTTTTTAATGCGTAAAATTAAATACATACAAAGGATCCAATTCTGTTGAAATATTGAGCATCAAAGTTGTCCATCCATCCAAAGTTGTGATGTAGTTAACTTACGTGCTTCTTTACTAACACGTTAAATAATAAGGCAATATATTTAAAAAATATACAAAATACAATTTGTTTTACTATAAAATATATAGCATTTAATGAGACAATTAAGACATGAACAAAATAATTGCACTGATGACACTGAATTGTCCCCTGACATTTTTTAAAGAATGCAATTAGCTAGTTGTATTCCTGGATTTGTAAATAGTGTTTCGAAATAACGATATACAATATAAAAATAATTTGTTGATGAAAACCAGCAACTGGGGGTGAGTGATCACGATACAGGACCACCCAGCTGAGGCTTGACGGGAGACCAGTAAATACCGCTATATGTCAGCACACAGAAACGGACTCCTAAATGCCAAACACAAGAATCACTTCCCCTGTGTCTGGGTCCAGCTGATGCCCTGTTAGCTCAAGGCCAGATGATGATGAGGTAAGATTACAAAACAGGCGCTGTGCAGTACCGGCAGGCTTCAGCAGCAGAGTATGGATAACCAGGTACGACACGGAAGAGCCCAAATCATAAGGGAGGTCTGGGAGAACCAAAGCGAAAACAGTGCATGCAATATTTCTGAGTGCTCTGGGTGGCCGCTTTGACTGCTTGGTTCACAATGGAGTAATATATTACCAAAGCGGTTTTCGATAGTTTGACACCAGCAATTGAAATTGATCAGAAAACCAAAGGGGCAATTAGAATCTCAGACAATGCCAAACTCCAGCAAAGAGCGTGCATTTCTGGATGGTTTAAAGCACAACGGCTAATGTATATGTATAATGTATAATATATATGTGTATTAGCTATAGGTGCCATCGTGAGTAATATTTTTCTCAATTGTATTCCCACAATTTTTAAATTCTTTTTCCATTACATTTTACAAACGCATCTGTTGATTGTGGTTTTACCTCGGAACTAAAAATGGGTGCTGCTCTGTAGGCCTATTTGATGGGGGAGAGGATGCGCGAAGGAAATAAAGGATTTGAGGGGGGGTGGGCGGGGGTCGGACGGCTCCATCGGCTATTGTGCCGCATCTGCCGCAAGCCGGGACCCCGCCCTGTCCACAGAACCGCCTCGGCATTCGCTCCGGTGTTTAAAAAAAATATATACACAGAAATTTTAAAAGAAGTATTTTGCATTTCATCAAGAGTTCTCCTGGAAATGGTTTGCAGGAATAGGGGGGGAATAAGATCTTAGTGGTTACAGTAATGGGCTGGCCTGTCTACGTGCGGCGTCTCCTCTTCGTGCGTCACCGCTAAATCTGTGTCAGTCATTATACTAATAGGGCACGGCGGTATATATATCCCTACCCGTCTAAAACAACGACTGTAAATAAATATTTAAAATCTGTTAATATAAGAAACCAAGTGGATATCTTCTAGATTATTTTTTTTTGGCTATCGGCTTCAGGAGGACCAGCTGCTATGGAGCTCGATCGGCGGCTTCTGCTGGCTCACTCCGCCGCCTACACCCTCTCGGTGCTGGCCGGCTTGATGGTGGTCATCCCTTTGGCGCTGAATGGATCGGACTTTAAAGGGCGCTGCGCTCTATTCAGTCAGGGCTTTTGGAGGACGGAGAACGTTAGCGGGAGCGCGGAGAAGCCCGAGTGGGTCTCCCGGTTGATGGTGCAGGAGTGGGGGCCCCCCGCCGCATGCCAGTGCCCCACGTTCGTCGGGGTCTTTACGGTGCTGTACGGCGCGGCGCAGGGCTGGCGGAGTATATTTTACCTCCACCGCCGGCACGACGAGTGAGTATAAATATTGCATTTTACCGGCAAAACGATAAAATAACGATGTTAATGCCGTTTTCTTTGCCCTCTAGCACCCTATTTTCGGCTTTCCTCACGGTATTGCTGAGCCTGTGCGTGCTGTTCCTGTCCGGAGGGGCGAGCGTCACCTTCAGCCTGGGGCTGCTCTCTTGGTGCGACACCGTCACCGACCGGGGCGGCCGCCCCTACAGGTAGCACAACCCCCATGCATCTCTCCAGGTGCTATGCACGGAACTTATTATTGCTACTGATCATTTTTGCATAAAGCAGCTTACACTGGTATTGCTATTTTACCGTGTACACTAAGATTATGCGCCCAACTTGGTGTTTTGTGCTGCTTACCAGCTGTGCAGAGGCTCAGAACGTTCCCATGTACCTGGATGTTGACACCTCCTCTTTCTATACGGAGCTCACCACTGCACAGGTATGTCCATCCTGAAGACCGGGCAGCCCCGTTTAACTGTGCCCTCTGAAGCTCTGTGTTTGCGACACACACTCGCACGCATAAATGCTGTCCCTGGCGGCTGCCAGTCCAGGCTTATATAACACAGGGCCAGTTCAGCAAAATGTAATCCGACATCCATTTTTTTTTGTTACTAACCAGTTATTTTTTTTTTTTTGTATTCACCCATCGTCTAAATTACTCACTTCAGGTTAGTGGGTGAGCTTAATTTTAAGCCCAGCTTATACTGTAAGGGCTGCAGCCCTATTCTGGGCAGAGGTCCAGAAAGTAAAAATTCAGACCAAGATTTTGTTTCAACCAGGTAGTTGAGTATTCTGTGACTGTGACTCTTTATGCTCAACTATTTGGTTAAAACAAAATCTTGGTCTGGATTTTTACTTTCTGGGCCTAAAATTTACACATCTGGTTCTGGGTCAGCGGTTATGAAAGATGGCTGGCTGTATCCTGGGAGATCATAAGAAGTAATGCAGAACACACTTAAACTTTAATTAGAAATGTGAAAACTTTAAAACACATTGTGCTGAAACGGATTCTTCATACAGGAATATATGAGCAAAAACGCTTGGTGGTCATGTGTCATGTTTTCTCCGCAATACATGGGCAACTTATTTAATCGGGCACATGCTAGGATCATTATATTGCTAGTGAAATGTATACTTTACAACAGATCAAACACGATATATTAAACAGATAGGTTAAGTTAAAATACTTTGTTCAGAGAGGGAAATTTTTGTATGCAGTAGCGAGGTACATTAAGTTAACAGGAATGGACTCCTAGTGCATTACTAAGGCCGAGTGCACGGTGGTCTGCCGTGTTTGGGAAGGTGTCCTGCATGCATTTAACTTGTTCCATGTGTCTCCTGGGCCTCTTTTTTTGTCACAGGCGTCCCTCTGGTGTGTCACGGCCCTGTGGCTGACCCATGCTGTCCTGTCCTTCCTGCGCCTGTACCACTCCCACAGCCAGAAGATCAGGGGGCCTTGCCTGCCCAGAGAAAAGGAGCTTCTCCTGGGCAATGCGGCTGTGGAGAGCGGCCTCCCGCACGCAGAGCCACAGCAGGCGGCCAGAGTTTTTATCTAGAGCCAACTTTGCCAATGCACAGGAGGTGTTCTGTGGGTCTTTTTATGCGCAATTAGTTGACATTTGTCTGTTTCTCCTTGCAATGATGAAGACCTGAGCTTGTCTATGTCTTGTTTGGTACTGTTTATTGTAAATAATATTTATTATTCATTTGCAAAACTTACACACCTGTAGCCTGAATTGCTGACATTTTTCCAGTCACAGAAAAGAAAAACGGGTGTGATGTTATAAATGTTTTCTTAAGCTTTAACACTTTTCTAGGACATGCTCCAAAAGTAATTATACGCTCTCTCACCTGTGAAGGTTTTTATGGCGCTATCTGTGTTGATGCGATTGAAGAAGTGGGCAAGCAGCCTTCTCAAAGCAGTGCTTTAAGCACTGGTGAAAAGAATTATGTAATGGAGAATGGAAAGACAAGTATGGGGATATTCTGTGTCTACTCAGAATACATTTATTCTTTCATTTATGAATGATGAGGCTCTGCAGAACTATCCTGATTGCAGTGAGGCACGGATGGCTGAAATGTAAACTGGAGGTAAAGAGAGTATAAAATCACTATTGTTAGCTTTTGATCCATTTTTCTGTAATAAACTTGACCCACACAGCACAAACTTGTAGTTTGTTTATTTATTAGTGAATAATTTGGTTATGCTTTTTGCATGGTACATTTTCAGCAAGCTATATTTTTTTAGCTCATGTTTAGTTTTTGCATAGGTCTTATATACGTGCATTAAAGAAAACATACTTTGGAGCCAAGTTTATCATACTGGCAGCCCTCAGTTCAAATTACAACATTCCGCCCAACCAAAGGAAGTGGTTGTGGGCGGGACCCTCATTTAAAGGCCAATGGTTTTTATTTATTTGAATAATTGGGCGGGGTCAAAAAGAGCGGCACCAATCGTAAAGCAGAAGAGAAACACCTGCGTAAACTCAAAACTACAGTACAGTGTCGTGTGACGCTGTGTTATTTACGGACTATAATCGATTTCTTAGCCGCGGCTAACAGTTGAATTGCTGGGAAAACTGGAAATATAGGGTCAGAGTAGACGAGCGCAACTGAAAATGAATTTAGCTGAAATAAAAAAGTTGAAAGTGGCCGATTTACGGGCCAAACTCCAGGAACGAGGCCTGGATTCGAAAGGGCTAAAGGCCGACCTTGTAGAGCGCCTAATGGCCGCGATTGAAGCCGAGTCGCAGGGCACCGCGACAGGCGAGACCGAGGATGAGGTGAGGCCTGTCGGAGAAGACGAAGCGATGGAAACGCAGGGTGATTCTGTAATGGATCTGCCCGCGTTAGCGGTCGAAACTGCAGCAGAAGCGGCTCGGCAACCGCCGGCTGGAGTAGCGGAAGTTAGTCCAACAGTGGAAGAAAACGAGGGACTCACTCCGGCAGGCGGACTAGCCGTGCCCGGATCCGGGATCTCCGAGGAGCTGACCTCTGCCGGAGCGCCTGGAGAAGCGCTTTTAAATGCCGAGTTTCCCGCAACCTCTGTGCTGGGACAGGAGAAGGTTTCACCGCAGATACCGGTCGAAAGCGCTGATTCTAAGCCAGCTCACACTGGGGTGGTATCGGAGACGGAGCCGCCGCTCAAACCATCCCCTGAGGGGGATCAAGGGGAAAAAGCCGAGCCGAAGCCGGAGCCCGAGGGCGCTCCGGTGGAGGGAGCTGCTGCGGAGGATATTCGGCGGGAACAGCAACGAAGCAGTAATCAGCCCGAGCTCCAAACGGCGACGGCTCACCAGCAGGCCGCCGGACCGCGGAGCGACGTGACCGCTTCTCCTCCGGGTAGTGATCCCCCGTGTCCCGACGTCGAGGACGGCGATGAGCCGGCGGGTGCCGACAGCGCCGGATCCCGGGATGGCGTGGAGGGGGACAAGGGACTGAATGGCGGCGCCGGACGGAGGGGCGAAGACGCGGAGGCCGGGAAGGGCAGCGAGGAGGAGACGGGGTCGGAGCCCGAGAAAGGCGAGCCGCAGCACCGGAGCGCAGGTCAGCAGCACGCCTTGCGGGACCGGGCCGGACTCTCTCCGCGTTATTATTCACAGTGATAGCTGCTCTTATCGTAAAGTCCCCATAACCTGCGTAGGCCAACAGGTGAACGGAACATTTCTATTAAAAAAAAAAAATAAATAA
>JAODKL010000002.1:8898794-8909613 GCA_026780765.1 Petrocephalus schoutedeni
ATTTTTAATTAGGTATCTTTGTTGACACCTAGTTATGTGCAATTTATATCTAAACTACTGCATTGTTGTGAAGTAAATATGAACTTTTTTAGGTCTGTAGATATTTGAAACTTTAACTGAAAAGTTAAGTCCGAATTTAATAAACCAGCGTAGAAAATCGACTGTCTGATCCCGGCTATGCCGATTTAAAACAATGGCCGTGGGGCAGATGGGATTATGCGAGGGGTCTGGCCTTAACTGCCGATAAGATGAATTTACGCAGAGTTTTGCCGAGCCGTCCTTCTGCGGGCCGCTTATATGTGCTGTTATTGCCGTGATTGTGCCACGGTAGTTTCGATCCCCCCCCAGTTCGATCCCGTAAGTTTAACGGGTTGTCCCCAGAGGGCCGTGCCCCTATCCCCGGACACGCTGGTCGTGGTGTTTTCATACCAAAGCAATTAACCGATTGTTTTCCCAGCTGACCAGATCTAGCACCCTGTGTATACCATTCCGAGGTCGGTAAAGCGACATCTATTCGCATATATATTCATCTTGGAGGGCATTTGAAAGGAATGAATAGGAAGCGGGGAGTTTCCGTTTAAGGCAGCAGATGGTAACATTTTGACACATTCTTTACCGTAGGAAAGAAATGCACATTAAAACGAATGAATGTAGGAGTTGCCGTAGTGTTTAATTTCATCATTCAGTTTTGGTGTGCCATTGAGCTGTTTATTCAGTAATAATATCCATGTCCTTACATTGCCGTCTCTAATCATGAATGAGATTTCATGAAGTGGTTGCGTTCATCTCTTCACCTTGATGGATTCCTGTCAGCCATCCTCTCAGTGAGGCGGATTGCTCGGCCCCTCCTCACGTTGCTGATGTGATCGCTTTTTCAGTGGGGTAACATAGTCATGGTGCTCTGCGTCTATCCCATCTGTACCTGAGATCTCTGTGCTTGTGAAATCGTTTTCTCTGCCAGTAGCTGTTTGAAATCCAGGAATTGAAGGTTGTGCTTCACAGGTCTTCCTAATAGCTGGCTGGCTTCCTTGTACGGAATCCATGAATCTGTGATGGCAAGATCTAAAAATGCAGACTTTTGTGCGCTATCCACATTCTTGTTCTGTTTTCCGTCCTGTAATAGATTACCATCCTGCACCCATTATGCTTTTCTGCTGCCACTGTTGGCTTAAGAGCCCTGGATGTGTTTTCCTCCTTTCTGGGACCATTTCTTGCACACATCCTGTGGTTCGTTCCCTTGACTGCGGAGGCCATGGAGCAATGGCTTATTGTCGAGCCGTTTTGTAATTACAGGATCATTAGGCCTCTTTACCATAATTTCAGATCTTCCTCGTCTTTCAAACTCCTCATCGCCGATCACTTGATTTGGAACTCTTTGTTCTTTGTTCTGAAACGTTTGCCTGTATCTCCCGGTATCCCCGCAAAATGTCTTTAAGTCCTTATTATAAGCATGTGAGTCATCATTGAAGTCAGGCGTCCTCATTACGTAAAGTATGCTGTTTGTAAGATGCTCCTCTACGAAATAACTATTTTCAGACACTCTTAAATTCATAAGTTAGTAACTTTTTTCGTGTACACCGCATGCTGGTGAGAATAGATAGAATGGAGAGACCTTTCGAATGGACAAGGAGAGGAAGTTGTCCAGGCCCCCACCCAGACCTTTGGTGTCACCTAATTTAAGAAATGGTCGAATTAAACAATGGCCTTTGCGTACTGGGAGATGCAGTCAAAATGTCATTTGGAAGGGATCCAACTGAATTGGCATTAAACATGTAATGAGATGTTGCTTGTTAACTGTGTTTTATGCTGTATGCTGTTTTGCTACAACACCTTAAAGCTTACCCATTTCACTATAGTGCTCATGTTTATATTTGTTACAAGTGGTCTGCCCTCTGCTGGTCTGGTGGAATCATTGCCGTTCAGAGTGCACTGTCCACGACCATCTGTATCCCAGACAAATGCTGCATGCGCACAAGCGAGTGTAATGGCAGGATGGTAGTATGATCTAGGCTTTACACCCTTTCCCTACAGACTCCCAAGGGGCAGAAACAGCTGGGGGTCCCATGGAGCCTCGGGGGCAGAAACGACCCCATGGTGAGAGGGGGAGGGGATACTACGAGTTCAAGGAAGAGATCAACTATAACAGGTACCTGAGAGCTCAGCTGGGCTCCGCCTCGACTTTGTTAGTATGCTGAAATACATAAAAAAAAAATTCCATTCCATATTTCTAAAAGGAGCAATATTGCAGTTGATTGAAAATGATTAAAACACAGCAAAGGAGTAGAAATGTATAAGCAGATTGCATTGCTGAGTTTGACATCCTACCAGAAACTGACACTCTCTCCCCAACTCCCCCTCCCCCCTTCCTGCCTGCCTCTCCATAACTTCTATTCCTTCGGGGCCACTGCCCTCCATTTCTTTCTCCATGGGCGTCTTTGACCCTTCATTCAGTCGCCTGCCATTTTCTCTCTCGACCTGTCGCGTCACTTTGATTGTGCGAGTTCCTCGGGACCAGCAGTGAGATGTTTTGCTCGTTTGTGTGCCGTTTCCCCACGGGTGTCCAGTGGGTGGCGCTGTGGGCATGACGTGTGATGCTGGCGGCACGGTGTCCTGTAAAAGCAGACCGGTGAGGGGCCTGGTTGTGCGCACTCTCACAGTCCCCCCCCCCCCGTCCCCACAGGGCCAAGTCCCCAGAGCCTGAACCTGAGCTGGAGGAGGAGGTGGATGAAGGAGCAGTACGATTGGACACCTGTGAGCGTCTCGGCATGCTGCCATCGTGTGGCTGCACACTGACATACACGCGTGACCTGTCCAGATATACATTTGCTCCCTAGAGGTGCACCCTCTCCATACAACTCCATACCCATTAGGGCGTTTTCCACCGCACCAAGTGCGGTACTTTTGGTATGGTACTTGGCTGGAAGTCAATGGAAAAGGGAAAGTACTGTACTAAAAGTACTTGCTGCGGTGGAAGAGCACCCATAGACGGATCAGGTATCGGCCATATGTGACTGATCCACGTTTTATGCTTATTTCATTTCCGGCAGTCTGTAAAAAGAGAGCTCCTATTTCTTATTAAATGTGTTTGTGCACTTCAGCTGTTTTTCACGCCATTCAGGCTGAGCACTAACGCTGCCACTCAGTGTCGCTAGCTTGGGCTGTTTAGTGCATTTGCTGCGATGCGTGGGGGCCGCTATCGCTGTTGCCGGTGGGAGGAAAATCGCGAGCCGTTTTAAGCTTTCGGCACCTGCGAAAACTCTCATGGAAATTACTCAAAGGGCGCTTTTCCACTGCACGAAGTTTGGTACTTTCGCTAACTACTTTCGGTACTTTTGTTTTTCCATTGACTTCCGGTCGAGTACCAGTACCGAAAGTGCCAAACCAGTTGGGGTACTTCTTTGGTACTTTGGGGCATAACTTGCAACGCTTTCGCTGTGATTGGTTATGCGGCAATAAACAAAGTAAAAAAAATTAAATAATAATAATTGCAATCTGGTCGGAAGAACAGATACAACAAAATCAGGATGGCGTAACAAGAAATTTTAAAAAGTATTTTATTTAATATATAGTCTACTACTGCAGCACGGTACTGGAGAGTCTCCAGATATAGCTATGTAATTTTATTGTAATAAATATTGGGGTATTTATAAGTTAGTTAATTTTTTTATTTTATCAAATTTCTCACAAACCTGTCTAGGAGTGATTTAAATAGCAAGGGTGAGAATGATACGATGGTCTCGGAGAACTCATGCAGTGCCCAAGCAAAAGCTGCGGAGGTAAACTTTAAACTGATTTTAAAAACGTATTGGATATAAATATGATATATGCAAGGAAGAATCATTAAAGTGGCAAAGTTAGCTAAGTTTTTTCCCTATGCCAAAGTAAAAATGTTTTAGCAAAAACGAAAGTAAGAACTATGATCTTAATGTAACTCACTAGCGATGTAAGAACTGCATGTGCACAACATGCGATGTTACATTTAATATCCAGCATTGTCCAGTTGTACACTACAGACGTTTTTTGAATTCAGTACAAAATGCCACGCCTCACGTTGTGCTTTTACTCAGCGCCAGTAACAGTTTTTACGGCAGTGGAAACCCAACACCGAACTGAACTGGTGGTGTCATTAATGGGTGGTTACTGATGATGTCATTTGGCGCCGGTACCAGTCAGTGGAAAACCAACGCAAAGAAGTACCGAAAGTACCAAACTTTGTGTGGTGGAAAGTGAATTGCAAATGCATCAGTAACGCTTAAAACAAGATTTACGTTACTAGAAGCCTAATTAACAAATCTTTTTGGCATCCATTTTTCTTTTTCATTTGTATTTAATATTTTGTAAAAGAGCTCTGTTATTGGACCGGTACTCATATGGGCCGATACAGTCCTGATACATGAACAGAGGATACCTCTAGTTTCTGCAGTCCCTTACTTGGAATCCCCTACACCGGGATGGGTAATTTTATCTGCAAAGGGCCAGTGTGTATGCAGGTTTTCGGGATGACCCTAAGGTCAGCTGTTCAAACCCTGGTGTGAGAATTCTTCGGCCAATCAGTCCTCTAATTAGGGAGTTGCAGCAAAAACCTGCATACATGCCGGCCCTTTGCGGATAAGATCATCCCTGCCCTACACTCACACCCATAGTTGCTAGACTTGAATGACCTGGGTTTATTGCTTGATCAGCTCCCATTCTTGTTCGATTAGACAATTGCGACCTGCATTTTGAAGTGGGCGCGGACGGGAGCTCCGGGCAGCCCCTGCTTTCTGAGAAGTTCCCCCTGCTGTGGTCGGGCTGTCGCCTGACCCACGGCGTCAGCCAGGGCCGGGTCGGCTTCGAGGCCAAGGTGGGAGGCCTTCCCTTCTGCACCTGCTACTGCACATCCACTGTTTGCTGCTAAATGAACCTGTGCACCTTTTTATTTTTGATTTTACGTTTAGTATGCTAATGAGCCACATGACCTTTGTTTGTCCCCCCATTGTCCCCTTTTGATCAACTTGTGCGTTTTCATCAGATGTCGTTCGTTTCGCTTTTGTTTTTTTTTTTAAAGTATGTGAAGAAGCTTCCTGTCACAGGCCTCGACCTAGAAGAGTCAGACACCCACGTCTTGAGGGTCGGCTGGTCTGTGGACAACTCCAGCTTCCAGCTGGGTGAGCAGCTTCAGTTTGCGGTCCGGCAGAGTGTGTGGGGAGCTGATGCTGTTTGGGCTGGAATAAGTACAGGCATTTTCCTAGTCACCGTGTTCATTTAGTGAAGGGGACATTATTGGAACGCGGGGGAAACTGTACTGTAATCATATACTATTAGAAGATGTAGAGAGGGAAATGACCACATTAGCACCCAGTCACCCTTCATCCTCTGTGACCCTGTGTGAAATGTCTCTTTCCACAGGTCAGGTGGAGTTTTCCTACTGTTACGATAGTCGGGGCAGGAAGGTGACAGAGGGTAGAGAGGAGGAGTTTGGCGAGCCCTTCTCAGAGAGCGATGTCATTGGCTGCTACGCTGTGAGTTGGATCCTGCTGACCAATACGGCTCCTCCTGTGTTCTCCTCATCCCGTCATCCGGCTCTGTCTTTACCGCCTTCCTGATGGTTTACACTGGGGGGCTTTCCAGTGTTGCCTTATGTGCAGAGGGACTTTCATGACTGATGATGTGTATCTTTTCCCCCCCCCCCCCCCCCCCCCCCATCAGGCATTTCTAGACGGCGAGGTGGAGCTCTCTTTCCACAAGAACGGCCACCCCCTGGGTGTGGCTTTCCACCTCTCCCTCGCCTCCCTGGACGGCCGCGCCCTCTTCCCCCACATGGTCTGCCGGAATTGCTCTGTTGCGCTCGAAATAAACCCCAGTGGAGCCCCGTGGCACCCCAGTCCCGCAGACTTCACCCCCATCTCAGCCCTGCCCCTCGAGCTCAGGGTCCGGGCCCCGCTGCCCCCAGTGTCAAAGCGCGACTGTGAGGTGGGGGCCCCTCTAGGTTTGCATGTTTTCTCAGAATTCCCTTGTTGTCCCTAAGTGGACAGCCTGGGCCTCTGATGCTTGCCTTCTCCTGAGGCAGTGGTTTACATTGGTTTCTAGGTTTTGATGATGGTTGGTATGCCTGGTGCTGGAAAGACCCACTGGGCCCAGACACACATGGCCCAGCACCCAGACAAGCGCTACAATCTACTGGGCACGCGCACCGTCCTCAGCAACATGCGGGTAAGCCCCGCCCCCCTGCCCACAGGCCCCGCCTCCTGACTGGCGGATGGGTTGGGATAAACCTCTGTTCTGTCGCTTAGAGTGTCCCGGGCCCTGCACAGAAGGACCAGGTTCTGCAGCAGGCCACACAGTGCCTGAGCGAGCTCATCAGGATAGCGGCCCGGCGTCGCCGAAACTACATCCTGGACCAGGTGAGAGGGCACAGTGTGCACGGCTAGTGGGACCGCCCCAGTGTGCCAGTGCTTTTTGCTCATTCAGCCACCACTGTCCTGCCAGTTCATCCCCCCTGTTCCCACCCCAGGCCAATGTGTACTCCTCGGCCCAGAGGCGCAAGATGCAGCGGTTCGGTGGCTTCCAGCGACGGGCGGTGGTGGTCTGCCCCAAGGATGAGGAGTGGAAGAGACGCCTGGAGCTGCACCAGCAGCAGGAGGGAGAGGAGGTGCCAGAAATGTCCCTCCTCAAAGTGAAGGGTGAGGCTGGTCTGGGTGGGGCTTTGGTGGAGAGGCGGGGCCATGGTTTTAGGGGCGGAGCCAAGCTTCGCTGTATACTAAGGTGTGTGCTTGGGTGTCCGACTTGCTGTCTCCTCCCTGGTTTCCCAGTAAGCTTCTCGCTGCCAGAGCCGGGCGACTACCTGGAGGAGGTGCTGTTCCCTGAGTTGCCCCGCAGCGAGGCCGAGAAGCTGCTGGCCGGATATAAAGAGGAGGCGCGGCGCCTGCTCCCCTCCCCGCCCAAGCGCAAGAAGCCCCGCACCTGGCGGAACAAGTCCCTCCCCCCTGGACCCCCAGGCCGTAACCACAGAGACTGGGGCCATGGTGAGTAAGGGGGGGGGGGGTTGCAATGCGTGTGGGACACAATAACAAGGGAAAGCAAGGGACCTGTTACCATAGTGATTCCAGAAATAGCTGAGTGCCTCTGCACTTTTTTTTCCCGTTGCTTCCGGTTTGGTTTAATCCAATGCTGATTCCTGGATTAAGTGCCTTTTCCATTTCCTCGAAAAACACTGGTTTGACCCAGAGCTCTGGCTTAAGGTGAAGTTGTAAATGGAAAAGGCTGTGCCGTTGTGGGATAAAGTAGTAAAATCTGTTACAAAACTGCATCCCCAGTAACTGTAGGCCAAGTGCTGATACTTGGATGGACAGTGGTCACTGTGGCTGCGACGCACCTCATGCTTGTGGCCTGTCTGTGTGCCTTCCTGTGCAGGGTGGAACAGAGGTGGCTACAATCCCCGGCCCTATGGGTCCCAACCCTTCTGGGGGCCTCAGCGCCGAGAGGTGAGGTTGGGTCCCAACCCGCCAGTGGGTTGACTATTATGCACTAGGGCAGTGTAAATTAATTTAATCATTTATCATTTGTTCACTAACTTTGTGTTATTACTCCGTGTCATGACTATGAAATGTATGACTTAAATTCTTTGTGAATTTTGGGAGTTTGTCCTTAGTTCCACAGGTTAGCTTCAGTGCCTGGTAAGGGATTTCATACAGGCGTATACAATACCGCTCAAAAGTTTGGGATCACTTGGAAAGTTTCTTGTTTTCCATGGAAACGCATGAAATTAGTCTGAATAGGAAAAATAGCAAATGAACAGGACATTCAGATGTAGACATAATGATTTTAATGGAAATGAATGTGCTCTTCAAACTTTGCTTTCATCAAAAGAAAAACACCTCTTGCAGCAATTACAGCCTGGCATTCTAGCTGTCAAGTTTTCAAGATAATCTGATGTGGTTTCACCTCATGCTTCCTGGAGCTTCTCCCACAAGATGGATTGGCTTGATGGAGTCTTCCTCCATACCGTATGGTCAAGCTGCTCCTGCAGCTGCTCAGTAGGGTTCACATCTGGAGACTGTGCTGGCCACTTCATTGCAGTCAGAATTCTGGCTGACTGCTTATTCTTAAAATATTGCTGACACATTTTGGAGGCGTGTTTTGGGTCATTATCCTGTTGTATGATGAAACTGGCCCAAATCAAGTGCTATCCATAGGATATTGCATGGCGACGCAAAACACTCGTGATGGCTTTCCTTCCACTCCGTACAAATCTCCCATTCTACCACCTCCAAAGCACCCCCAGACCATCTCGCTGCCTCCACCATGCTTGAGTGATGCTACTAAGCGCTGTTCTTGCATCTTTTCATTTGTTCTGCGTCTCAGATGTTCTTCTGTTTTGATCTGAAGACCACAAACTTGGACTCATCTGTCCACAGCACCCTTTTCCAGTCTTCCAGTGCCCAATGGCTATGCTCTATTCTTTTTATTGGCCAGTCTGAGATCTGGCTTTTTCTTGGCAATTCTGCCATGAAGTCCAGCATCCTGAAGTCGCCCCTTCACTGTTGATGCTGACGCTGGTGTTTCACGGGCACCATTTGGTGCCCCCGCCAGCTGAGGACCAGTGAGGCATCTTTGTCTTAAACTTCACACCCTCACATGTATGTTTGTCTTCTTGCACATCATGCATCCGCGCCTCCCACTCTTCTCTCCTGTCCTTGTTAGAGCCAGTTTGTGCTGCTCTCTGAAGGCAGTAGTTCACACCATGGGAAGAGATTTTAAGTTTCCTTGCAGTTTCTCGCATTGAATAGCCTTCCTTTCTAAGCACAACAATAGACTGACGGGTCTCCAAAGAAAGTTCCTTCTTTCTGGCCATTTTGAGCCTGTAAACAAACTGCTGATGCTCCAGATACTAAACCAGCCTAAAGAATGCCATGCTCCCTTTTTTGCTGCCTTATACTCGGCACAGCGGCTTACAGCTGTGTAACACGACTGCAAAAGGCTTTTCTAATTAATCAATTAGCTTTATAAAATGACTAACTCGGATTAGCAGTCATACCAGGAGATTGATGCAGATGACTGACGGTTTTTGATAATAGGCCTCTGTGCAAAAATCTTTCTTTAAAACCATCTGATTAAAGTTTGTTTGTGTAATGGATAAAATTGTTTGTGAATTGCATGAAGATGTTTTTTTTTTTGTTTTCCTTTGGTAAACAATGAAATTTGCAAGTGATCCCAAACTTCTGAGCGGTAGTGTGCTGCGTGAGTTTGGCACGTGGGAAAGGATGCTGATGCTGATGCTGATGGCTGCTCTCTGCCAGGACTTCCGACCATTCTATGGGCAGCCTCGGACGGAGTTAGGCCGCTTCTATGGCCGAGACTACAACCCCCAGAGGTACAGGGACTACCACCAGCAGTATTCTGGGGAGGTGAGTGGCCGCAGCAGTGGGGAATAGCCCATGTCAGTGGATGGCTGGACGCCCACTGAGATGGTGACGTTTAACGTTTAATGTGCTTTTTCTCTTTTCAGTGGAATTCGTATTACCAAGACCAGGGTTACCACGGCAACAGAAACTATGGCCAAGGTAGCCATCGAGGTTATTGGTGAAGGAAGTCAAATTGTTACTTAAGGGCAGCTAAAATAGCTACTGTCCTTTTTTTTTTTTTTTTTTTTTTTTTTTTTTTTTTTTTTTTAAATAACCAGTTTGAAAACATGTAAATCTGTTTTAACATTAAGGGAACGTAGTTGATTTTAGTGGACGATTTTGTCTCCTGCTTTTATTCCAAAGAATATATATATATATTTTTTTTTTAAATCCCCACCATGGATTTCAAAGTGGTTTAAATGGTATAATTCGTGAAGAGAATGTGGGCCGACCATCCTAACACTTTAAAAGGAGGGATTGATTAAGTTTCCTTCATATTTTTTCTCTTTTTGACAAACCAGCAACAATCCGCTTTTCCTCCTCATTCATTCTAAAATGTCAATTCACACTTTTTAATTTTTAGCCTGAGCTGTCTTAATTTGTAAAACTAAATCCTTCCCCAGGACTCCCTGGACTTTTTATATAGTGTAAATGTACATATGTGCACACCTCACTCTCCTCCTGGGGAGGGGTCAGGATCAGTGTTGTCCTCTATGGTCACTGCCCCCGCCACCCCCCCCTCATGTGGAGGAGGACGGGGTGGACGCGCCCAAGCGTTATACTTGACGAGCAGCCGGAGAGGTATGCATCACTGTAACCATGGAAACTCGCCGGTGCTCCGGCTGTGACTGGCGCTGGGAAATGCGGGCGTTTACGCTGCGACGCTTTCCTGATGGTCACGGGCGCTATGTGATGCCAGGCTGTGTGAATATGCACCCCCCCCCCCCTCCAAGTCAGTGTAGCGTTTTGCTGTGCTGTTGTGCTTTCGCTTTCTGGGTGGTCCCCAAAGGACTGCAGCTGGCCGTCAGCTTGGGCTTCTCTCGGGCCTCCTGCTGCCTGTCTGCCTGCCGGTAGCTGCTTCCAGATGAATCTCCACACCTCCCAGACCCTTTCAGTTGGCACTTCCAGTTGCAGTCAGCCGGACTGCAGTTTTCTGAGTTCTGTATGGTCGTCTCTGCATCACCGTAGAAGAGGCGAGAGGTGCCAGTGAAGGGGGTTTTTCTAAAGAAAGATTCAGGGACTGGTTGGTGCAGGTCTGCTGTGTGATTAAGCCCATCTGTGATGGTTTGTTCATTTGTATCCAAGACTCGACGGTATCCTGTTCATTAATCCACTGAGTTCATCACTCTTAAATATGCAGTTTCCCGCCTTCCATATGACACACGCTATTTCCACAAGATTAATCCACTCGACTGGGGGGGGGGGGGGGGGGGGGG
>JAODKL010000002.1:8910294-8947564 GCA_026780765.1 Petrocephalus schoutedeni
GGGCGGGGGGGATTCTAGGTGCAGTAACAATTTTTATTATTACACATTGAAATGACAGTGACAATGTTTTACTTAATATGTCTATGTTAAAATAGCATTTTCAACTGATTTTACCCCTGTACCCTAGTAAAATTGCCTGTGGGTTACATGCTTTCCTGAGGGTAGTCCACCTTCTCACATTTGGCAACCCCATACCTAACATCTAATGTTGTACATAGTGGGAGGGGGGAGGGGGGTTCCTCTTTTAAAGTAAATGATTTGCATACTACTGAACAACCCAGCACAACCACCGCATGCTGGATTTTTGGGTTCACATTTGCAGCTGTGTAGACATTCAGAAATGGAATTTGGTGTCTTATTCGAAAATGACTATTTAAATTTTTGATTGTAATCTTTTTGAATGAATTGTATTCTATATTGATATTGCTGTAAATTACAAATGTTCATTCAGCCTTTTTAAAGGTTTTTTTTATATGTTTGAGAAAGTGATTGAGCTTTTAACTGCCGTTTGCACAGCCTCCTATAAACTAATGTTCAATTCTAAATTTTTTTTTTTATTTCGAAGAGAAACACGAACATAATTGATAGTTGGAAACAATGCTATTGACTGAAAGTAGATTTTTCTAAAGCATGAAGGCTGTTTTAAAGAAGCCAATAAAACAATACTATTTACTGATTTTTAAAACTGTCCGTGCATTGGCTCCCCTACCGCTTCCGTTTCGCCTCTTGTCCTCTGTCTGTTTCCCTCCCTGTTCTCATGCCGTTCTGTACCCTGATGTTGCAGTGATGGTCTGGGCTGTCTAACCAGGGATAGGATACCACACCCTGTCCCTAAGTCTTTCCTGTGAATTTTCAAAAAGAGAAAAACATTTCAATAAAATGTACTTGATTCACATCAACACGAATTGCCAAAAAGCCGCTGGTGGTGCAGAACCAGCAGATAAATGCTTGTGTGCCTTTGTCATTTACGCCATATGTATTTGGCAGAAGCTTTTGTCCCAAGCAATGTACCAGCAAGGCAATTGCAAACGTACTCTGTGACATTTTATACTCAGCTGGTTGAGACAAAATCATGGCTTGGATTTTTACTCTCTGGCGCTGAAATACCCACCTCTCATAAACCTATATTGGAAAAGGAGCTACAGAACTACTTTTAACAAATTGGGCACCAAATAAGACACTTCAATAATCAGAAGGGTGACCATGAGAGCATCCGGGGAATGTAAAGAGGTGTTATAGAAATTTCAGCTGGGGATTTGCTTCTGCTATGCAGAGTATTACATTATTTGTATTCTATTTGTACGCAGACCAGAGTGATTCAGCACTGCATGCAATCTCCCATTTGCTTACTTTAACATCTTGCAGGGCACACGCACACACACTGAGTATGCAGGCAGTGAGCACAGATGAACAATTTCCTAGGGCCTTCAGGAGGAGTCTGATTAAAGAGTAATATTGTGTTAAACTGCAGAACATTCTGTCTTGTTACACCTGGCCCCAGCTTTGAAACGAATTGATACTCCCAATGTTACTATGTCAGGGTTTGGAAGCTTAGGGGAACAAAGGAGGGTTTCATCTTGGTTCACAAACGGGGATATATGTCACTGCTGCGTACCTTTTGCGCCCACTAGTGGTCGGCGCAAGCAAAGACCGCTAACATTTTTTGGCTTGGACGCCCTTACCTTACAGTACTGGAATTATGTCAAACAGTCCCTGTACTTAGCTGTGCTGATTAACATTCATCAGTTTTTTTTTTAACAGCTAGTTTTTTTTTTCTTTTTATCAAGCTAGTAGAGCAATTTCTGAAGCAAATGTGTCTTGAGGTGTTTCTTGAAGGTGGTGAGGGTGCTCTCCTGCGGGAGCCAGCGAAGCTCAACCTTCCACCTTCATCGCTGTAGCTGTGCAGATTTTATGGAAGCTTGGTGTTAGGTATGGATCTCAGTTACCGTTGGAGGAGAGGGGGAAAATGTGACGCATAATGTAACAATGTGTGAGATGATGGTAATGGACAGGGCTGGTCCTGCAGGTGTCAGTGCACTATTCACAGCTAGAATAACAAGCATGGGGGTCCCGTTGTCCCAGATATTCCACAGGAAGCACCTAAGGCCCGATGCTGCTGTGGCCTATCCACCAAAGCCCTGCCCTTGAAGTCTGTCGCCCTCCATATTTACTGTATTAGTCTCCAAACGGTGCCTTATTTACCCATGGAAGCCCGGGTGAAATGACAGCATGTTATGGCCTGGATGCTCAGATTGGGCTGAGCCCCGTGGAAGGCCAATGCTGTTATTTTACGACGTAGAACTGCAGGGTGCATTCGGAGTCTCAGGAACTTTGAAATTTAAAAAGACACCATTCTGTTGTATTTTCCTGGCGGTTGACATGAGAACTGATGTTTGGCTGTTACCAGTCAGGCGCGTTCCAGAGCACTCGCAATGGTTCCGCAGAAATGCTTTGTAAATTGACCAAATGCCAACATCACTAAAAATATCATTTAAAAAAACAAATCAAATTTCATTGATCCAATAGGGGAAATTGCTTATGTTACAGCTGTACAGACAGACAGTTTGACATGACGGACACTATGCAGCATACATAACAGTATACATACTATAACGGCACTGATACACCAGTCCTTACACTGCCAGAAAAAAAGGGTACAGCCCTGCTACGGTTTTGTACAAACAACATTAACGTACCTCTGATTCCATTTCTGTACCTTAAAAGGTACATTTACCTACAGCTAGGGTACAATTGGCAAACCCTTGGGGGTTCAGCCTCAGTGACAAGTAATTATACCTTCAAAGGTACAAATTGGTGCGTTTTTTTCTGACAATGTAGTTACCACTGTGATCACGCATGAGTCATAGGATGTCCCTGCTTTGAACAAGCTGCAGTTATCCAGGATGCAAGGCATCTACAGTGAATTTATATTATAGGCATCAGGTTTCCTGCAACCACAATGTGGCACATAAAACAAGATGGAATCCTAGTTGTGCTATGTAGTGTTTTATTAGCTAATTCACATGTAAATGGGGGAGTTTGCATCCTGCTGTTTTTGAAGGTACTGCATGCGTCCGGTATATGGGTGTCCATGCAGATGTGAATACAGTGAAAATGATACAAAGAATGCTAATGCAGGTGAAAGTCTATGTTCAAATTAAGTGTGCATGTAGGCAGATACAAAGACACATAATATCCACTAATGTATTTTCCAAGTATCGACACCAGATGGCGATCCGTGATTCCTGTAGGACTTTGTTTTCGGTCCATGATTGAAAGACATGCATCTGTATGATGAAAATAGGTTAACTGCCTGCTATTAAAGCCCAAGGGAACAAAAAACAACTTCATGTCAATACTACCACTTAGTTACATTAATTTACATCTTAGATACAGATTCTGAGTGTGGTATGTCTGCATTTGGTGAAATTAATACAGCCACAATTCCTCATCAAAATGGAATATGTAAATACAGCCATGTTTGTCTATGTAAGACACTAGTTAGAAGCACAAGGCACATGTGACAGTAGTATTTAGCAAATCTACCCTTATCAATCCTAGCACCACAGATGAATCTCCCTAAATTCACAAGATTCATTTGGACAATTTATGCTTTACCTGTTTTGCTTTGTGTTTGACTTTTCTTATGAGGTGAATGATACTCAGACTTTTGTAACCAGGTGAATTGTACTCAGACTACTAATGCTATAGGAACTCCGTGAATCATCTTGCTTTGAATGCCTTTCAGGAATCCATGCAAGGGCAGTCTGATGTATCTGAAACAAAAGGCTACAAATTGTGATTTCATTTAGTTTTTTAAAGGCCTGGTTCTGTGTAATTCTATCTGAGGGGGGAGTTTGTAGTCCCGTGTAAGAAAAGTAACAGAATGTAGTCTTTACAGTTCGCCAGGCAAACCAGGTGATATGGCCTTTTACAAGTCAGCCACAGTCCCCGTCTGTCTCCATAACAACACACACATAGTTGTGCCGATATGCAAATGTGAACACTAGCGAAATCCATCCTAAAAAAACGCCCACGCCATCTGCAGAACCACTTTTAAGTGCCTATTAAATGTGACAGCTTTGCTCTCTCTGACACGTGCATCTGTCTCCAGAGAGAGAGCATGAAGGAGAGATAAGTAGATATCCCACATAACATAAAATTCTATATATGTCAACATCCAATAGGTTCTAAATGCAATGAACATTTGGACCATTTATTTGTCTCTATTCTGTTACTTTGCTTTTAAATGTATCTGTATGCTGGTCCCAAACAGAGATTTGCTCTCACTCTAGCGTTGCAAAATTCTGTTCTAAGCAACAATGATATCATTCTGTGTCATTCCCCCACCAGAACTATGCCACACTGCCCTTCCTGCTCCTTGGCACATGCATCTCACTCGTGGTTGGTCACATTCAAACATCGGAACAGAAGAATGCACCTGTGCAAACAGGAAGCATGATTCTTAATCATTAATGGGAATGTTACATGCTGAAACATCCATCCATCCAACCATTTTCTGTATCTACTTGCTCTGAATGACCAGTAGCCAGACTTTGTGTCAGTATACCGGCATCATTCTTTCATTATGCAGATGAGCCCAAACCATTATTTTGTGTTGACATTAATAAACAAATCACCATTTCTAAGATGCCAATAATGCAATACCATATTTAATGGTTAATATCATATTTGAATATGTAATATTTCATTTTACATTGTGCTGATGAATATGGTTTGGAGTCTTGGATATGCAGGTAGGTCACATCGATGTATTTGCCTATTTGCATTGAATACATCACCTTTAAACTTCAGATATACTATGCATGCTATACTGTGTAATTGTGTAATAAATATTTTTTTTTAAATCATGTTTTCGACAGAAAAAAACGACTGAAAATCTTGCGTTTTAACGGCCCGTGAATGCTGTCAGGGGATATTCTGTTTATGGTGTAACTAGTTAAAGTTACCAAGTCTAAGCCATAATTAGCATCAACTGAATGAAAACAAGACAGCAAGTAGCTGGCAGATACTCTTTTATTTTCAAACACCATCAAATATTTCTCCATGGCAGTGATATATTTAGATGAATATAATTTAAATCAAAATGAAAGCAACAAGAAACAGATTAAATTTAAAACTACTATCCTACTGCTGTAATGCAATAAATTACAATACCATTGTACCTTCAAAAAATGCGTAAGGCAGCCATTGTATTCACACAGAAATACTGATATATTTGATGCAAAACAACATTCGTTTTATATAAATACATTTCATAAATATCTGATAAACAGCGCTATACACAACTTCTGAGAGACTTTGACACAAGCTGCAGTGGCTATGAATGAATAAGAAAAAGTGGAAAAGGTCCTGTTCTGAAGATTACACCGGAGAATGGAAGGAAGACGATGCGTAAGTTACATCGAGAAGGTAAGGAGAGCAGCCCGAAGCCAATTTCTGTTTCAGCACTTTCTTTTGTGTTATTTATACTAGAGCAACAACAACAATAATAATAATTTAAAAAATAGCAGGTTGTTGTGGGGAAAAACATGCAAATCGTCTGCAGGTCTGCTTGGGCGGGGTCTATTTACAGTAAATGTACAGCTATCGATAGGTTTGCAGGTTATGATCCGAAAGCCCCTCCTCCTGCCGCCGCTGGATCACGACCTGCAGAGCTTTGTAGCTTCGCAGAAATTAATGAGAAATTGAAGCTATTGACAGAAAATTGACAGAAAATAAAAATTGACAGAAAATAAAATAAATGAGCTGCTGACTGGAAGGAAAGTTGCCCTATCCATTTTTTTGTACCTGCAAAAGGCAGGTGATTAGGGTGACCAGATAATCCATGTCAACCCGGACACATTGACCTACTTCAGGTTTTACAAACTACTTTAAACCAAAAAGGCTCCTGTGCTTAGCAAAATAGTTCAGTTCTCCTTGTGCTTTGTTTCCTTGATTGAAAGACTCACCCAGCCGTTTCGCATTAACATCCAGGTCCGTTTGACTGAAATGGTAGTTTGCAAACCTGTTTTAGCTCAAAGTTTATTTATCTGGTCACCCTATAGGTGATGGTAATTGAAATGAAAATGACTCAGATTAACCAAACTGAACCTGCTGAATTTGAGATTTGCAACCATACTGAATAACCTCACCAGAAAAGTTCTAGAATGTTATGAATATGCTTCTACATTCCAGATGACGTGTGTGCGAGTTGGGTGGGAGCCGAATTTGAGGCTAACAGGAGGGGTAGCACACAGAGAGACCACTGGGGGGCGATCAGCGCCCTCCCTCAACATCTGGGTGCTCTGCGGCCGACGGAAATTAAGCGATTACATAACTCCATAAAAAACAAAATCATAAGCGTTTCACCAAATATGAGGTAATAGAGAATACATTTTACAGGTAGCACTGTGTGTATGGAGCTGCACTGTCCAGGTTTCTTTCAAGGACCCTGCTTTCATCCCGCTGTTCAAGGACTTGCACTTCAAATAAGTTGATGGCCGTAAAATGGCACAATGCGTGAGCATGAATATGGTGACGGACCGTCGTCCTCCAGTCAAACAGCTCACTTCACAGTCATTCACATAATTACATTTTCACATAATACTTCATGAATGATCGTGAAAGTGAGCTCTTTGATTTGGGGTAAACTTTTTTGTTTGCCTAAGCCTGATTATTCTGGATGTAATTAGCAGTTTTTTTTAATAATATATCAATATCTGATTAGTGGTTTAAATAAAAAGTACATTACTTTACAAAAACTTAAATAAAGAGTACATTACTTACAATTCAAAGAAATTACATTAACAGGAAATAAAATAACTAAAAAAATATTACATTTTAGCAGTTATATTGTAGTAACGTAAGACTTATATATGTATATCAATTTATATAATTCACTCTATATATGTGTCTATTGAGCTGAATAGCATGTAAGCATAGCTCAGTCTTAGTCTGATGTCCCGTATTATACTAATTCTTATATTATACGCCTGTCACTTGAACCTAATTCCATGGCAGTGTTCAGTGAATCTCGGGCTCTAGTCAGTTCTCCACAGAAAATAATCTATCCATAGAAAACAATCCCAACTAAAGGTCAAACTGGAGATATCGATATGGTTATTCGGCTCCCATATCCAAAAACCGCAGCTTGCTTCGTTTCTTTTAAACATCGCGTACAATTGGAAATAGAAGGCGCAGTGTCCCCTCCCCTACCTTTACACACACACACACGCACACGCACACACACACACACACTCACCATTGGGCTGTAGCAGAATCATGACGGTATCAGTGGAATGGGTATTACTTCATATATTACATACAGTACTTCACTGGAAGAACGTAAACAAAGTGCTGTGTGAAATCCTACACGAGAACGACAACATCGGGATTCCTTCCTCGCACAGAGGTAAAACCTCTACTGATAATTAATTTGCAGCTGTGAAAATCCACTGACTGCATCACAAAATCTCCTCACCCCCCAAAAAAAAAAGGTTCAAAGGCAGTAGGGGTGGATTACATAAGATCCGGTCCCAAAGCCTGTCTCGACAATTTCTTTCTTATGGAAGTTAGACCACCAAAATATATAATTCTCACTCTTTCACACACTTATAAACCGGAGTGGCTATGATTAAATATTATCTATCTGCACACATAGGACAAAATCTCATTTCAGGAAAAGTAGTACAAAACCATCAAAGTGTAGATTGTATCAAAGAGACCGGCTATATTTTGTTTTTAAACAAACACTGAGTGACAAAATTTTGTGCTTTACAAAGAGCAGTAGAGAAAATTATTCTTCTGAAATGCTCAAAAATCTGGATTAATAAATATAGACCTGACCTCCAAGTGTGCCACTAGTACTTGTAACTTTGATGATATGGGCTGGTTACAGCAGTTTGTAACCAAGGTTAATGCATGATGTTTTGACTTCTTAATATCATCTTCAGCAAAAAACAAAGCAAAAAAAAGAATATATATCAAAAGTAGTTAGAAGTAGGTTTGCCCTTCTGAAGAAACGGACAGCATGAAGGAATCTGGAAGCATGACGATGCGAGTGTCCGTGGGTGAATGTGGGATTGGCGCTGCTCACACTGACCAGGTGGCAGAGCAAACAGGCCTCAAGGAAACAATGAGATGAAGATTCATGGTGATGGGATACCCCCCCCCTCCCCCCACTCCCTTATCCCAGTGTCCACCCAGTCAGCTGACCGCTGCCACCAAAAAGCAAACTCCTTCTGGGGCCCTGAAGCTCAACCTGCGATGGAAGAACAGAGTACACAGTCACACAAACGGAGGTGGAGAGAAGGATGGTAGCAGAATAGAGTATACAGTCACACAAATGGAGGTGGAGAAAAGGATGGTAGCAGAATAGAGTATACAGTCACACAACGGAGGTGGAGAAAAGGATGGTAGCAGAACAGAGTATACAGTCATACAAACAGAGGTGGAGAAAAGGATGGTAGCAGAACAGAGTATACAGTCACACAAACGGAGGTGGGGAAAAGGATGGTAGCAGAGCAGAGTATACAGTCACACAAACGGAGGTGGAGAAAAGGATGGTAGCAGAGCAGAGTATACAGTCACACAAACGGAGGTGGAGAAAAGGATGGTAGCAAACATATTATGTTTAACTTCTACACTCAGCTCAGCCAAGAACGGACAAGGAACCCAAGGCTTTTTATGCTGATTAAATATGATGTTTGACCGACTTAAAGTCATTCCTTAGAAATGGTCTTAAAATCCACAGATAATTTAATTTACATTTAAGCCTCGATTTGCACTGTAATCCCTTATGCTGTCAACAGAAGATACTGTAATGCTTTATGAAAATTGTTATACTGACGATTATAATGCATTATGAAGGTATCTATAGTGCATTATAGATGTCAGCCTTAAGCAAGAATTACCATAAATACTACAGAAGTAAGAAGGATTCTCATCTCTTCCATTAAATACACAAGGACTTAACAGCTGTGTGTTTAGTCCCAAGTAACAATATCTCTTTCACAGTTCCCCAGTTTCTCTGGCCCTGTCACTGTCTGACAAACTGTTTGACAAGTGGCTGACACATTGCGGAGTAACAGTCAAGACAAAGACAGGCCCTAGCGAAGTCAGCATCTGACTGTCATGGGGGTGATGTTGTGTAGTCAGGGCTCTAGCTGACCAATCAGCCGCCCTAAAAGGAACTGACCTCGGCTTCTCATTTGGCGATAGCGGAGGGCGCCCCCGAGCGGTGGAAGTGGACAATCTGCCACTTGCCGTCACGTCGGTGCCAGATGCGAGACTCCTCGGACTGAGCCGTGCGGGGCATCCCGTTGGTGTCGATGTACTGGGTGATGCGGACGTAGGCGATGCAGGCGGCTTCGTCGCCGACCAAGTGGATGTGTGGGTTCAGGATGGTAGTGTGAACTGGCTTGCTGTTCTTTGACCACACTGCCCAAGGCAATAGGACATAACAGCTGATATTACACGGACATACAATGGAAAATCGATGTATTATACTGTAATATTAACTGTCGTGTAGCACACATTTCAATCCTGTTCTGTCACTGTTACACAAGGTGTAAACACTGGCACATGGTTATTCAGAAGGAGAATGGTTTTCATTTGAAGAATGCAAGCGGATTGCCACATCAGGCACTGTTTTTTATTAATTTTCTGTTTTATAATTTTTTTTATAACATGGAGTTTGTGCTAGTTTTCGTCCTGGTGAGATAGTTATCATTTCTGGCCTTTTTTCACGTACATTCTGCTCTCTAAAGTCTGGTTTGTGTTAGGATATTTTTTCACTTAATTCTTTCAATACTGTTTGCACAGGGCATTTGTCTCTGAAAGATACTGCATGCTGGGCAGAGCCAGCAGCTCAGTAATGTACAGAACAGCGTACTGAGCCTTAAAGATTATGGTCAATTATTTACTCTGATCTGCTTTGGGACGAGACCCCTTTGGGAAGAAGAAGGATGGTGTATGTCCAATTTTATATACCCTCTGTAACCTGTTTCAATTGCCATGTAAAATTACTCTGTCCACGCAACAAAATCTATAGCCAGGGCTATTAATTTTATTGGCTGGGTTGGGAGAGACTATAACGGGATATTTTTGATATCAGTGTAAAAGGATTGCATGTATGTTGCTGCTGTCAATTTAATTTATCAAGTGTCACAGAGTACTCAACTGGCTGGATGAAACAAAACCTTATTGGACCAATTTTTCCTTACTGGACCAGAACTTTCCACCTCTGGCTACAGCTTTATTGATTCAGACACAGCCAGTGCTGTCACTCCGGCTTACGATTCTCAAAGTAGAAGCGGTGAAAATCCAGGCCCTCCACCAAGTTTCCCAGGGCTTCAGGCTCGAAAGCCGTGACACTCGGGTCGCACATCTTCCTGCGGAGCCAGGAATGAAGACGATACGGGGACCGTAAGCATCTGATGGCCACTAATGGGGCAGCACAAGCCGTGACATCAAACGCTGGCGACGGCGGGGGAGAAGGACATGGTGACAGCACCAGCATCTGTAGGCAGCTCTGCCCCTCACCCCCCAAAGTTCTCACTGTTTGTCCAGTGAACCTCTCAACATGTGGAGCCACTTTCTTGTATACTTAAAGGCACAGGAACATGAAGTGGAGCAGAAGCAAATCTAATGACGCAGACCCTCCTCTTAGAGATCCGGGAGACTATTTGTGTCTTAAGCTTTCCATAAGCCCGTAAATGTATCCCATTATGTCCCCATATTGTCGGACATTTTTCTTTTTGCCTTTCAATCAAAATCTGGGTAGAAAAAAATCAAAGACTAGTATATCTCATTAACAGAGGAATGTTAAAGGGAATGTTACGGAGCTGATGGTGTCATAACCAGGCACTATAGCATGGCAGTAAAAGCTGACACTTCAAATGACTTCTTACTGAAGTGCTGATTTATTAATTACCTCAAGGTTTTCAAGTCAATAACATCATAAAAAATGGCATTGTGAGATGTGGCAGATGCTTTAATACCAAGGTGGTGCTATCAGGATGTGACCTTTTCCCTTTTCTGCAGGAAAAGAGAAGCTTGACAGAAGCGACCCAGAGACTCGGACTTACGTGTAACTCTCGAAGTCTCCGTTACTAATGGCTTCAATGAGCTGTTCCGTCACCTTAATGATCTCCTGTTTCCGCACTGCGCAAGACAGGAAACATAATCACATATGCTGGCAGCATTCCTAAACTTTCTCGCAGTAACTTCATAGAAAATCTAAAAAGAATTCAATGACACTTGGTGGATTGTTCGTCAAAAACACAAAAAAAAGAACAGCAGCGTCGCTGTTTTCCGAGTTTGTCGAGTTGGTCAATGAATTTGAGCTCTTTAATTTTTGAAGGGATACCATTTGAAAACTGAGACTTAAATAAATCCCAGCACCACAGGCGGAGTGGTGGCTCTGAGGTTAGGGATTTGTGCCGGCAATTGGAAGGTTGCTGGTTTGAATCCTGTCAATGCCAGGAATGATTCCACTCTGTTGGGCCCGTAAGCAAGGCCCTTAACCTGCAGTTGCTTTGTCCTGGGTATGACGTTAACCTACATCAGGTCCTGCAAGTTTGGTGGTAGGACTGGCACTCCAGACTCTCCAAAAACGTCATACTGTTCAGCTCCATCTGAACAGTGTGGTGCTAAGGTATCACCCACTGCATGGCTGCACTTACTGGTATGTTCTCATCCCTGAGGGGGTGTGTGGCAACATGCTGTATCAGCACATGCCCTCTTAACTAGCTTGTAACTTAAGCCTCAATCTGTACACTTACAGTCTATGTATAGCCAGATGTTAATAATTCTTTATAGGAGGTTCCCCAAAAACAGACAGGAATTGGTTAGAAAAGGCCACTGTTACATATATATGAGGGATTCTTGCACTGTCAGATTCATGATTGATTTGTTGTAGCCGTGTCTACCTCGTATGTTTAGCTGTAGGTGCCTTTTGCATTGTAATGACAGATTAATATGATGTATAATCAGGAAGTGATGAGCAGGGCAGCACATAAAGGGGTTTATTTCACTGTGCTTCATTCACAGTGCTAAGGAGAGTTGTCTGTAAACACTTAGTCATGAACCTTTGTGTGTAAGTGCGTGTGTTTGTCTGGAAAATGCCTCTGTCGGGTTCAGTCAGCATTACACTCTATATTCACGGCGTGTGTGACCTCTGTGTTTGTGATTCAATAGTAATATTGAGGTCTGCGATCATGACCTGCTCTCCCGCCCCCCGAAGGTCCCGTCAGCACAGCTGGCCCTGCCTTTGATCCGAATCGCAGCAGGAGTCAGCTGGGCGTCATCGACTGGGGAACGCCAGGGGCCAGGAAACTCCACCCCGCGCTCACATTCTGGCCCCCGCCTGCGCACACTATGTGTCTGTGTGCTCTTCCGCGACTGTGACTGAATGCCTGTAGGTGTGCGCTGTCCCCGGTGGCAGGGGGCAGCCTCAAACAGTACTCCCCCTATACTAACCCAGGGGGAGGGGGTCCTGACACACCTTCCACCATGTGAATTACAGTCTGTGTGTGATTCCTGCTTCCTCACGACGTCCCCCATATCAACGTCAAACGTGGACAAAAAGGGAGCTACACCCTTAACAGCAGCCTGAAAGTGCCATTTATATTCTACAAAACCATCCCCAAAATCATCATTACACTTCTTGCATAATAATGACCCTGGTTGACCCCTGGGGGGAAATGATCTTTTCGCCTCATGACGCACAAGTGGGTCAGAGAGAGCCTGGCTGTGAATGGCAGTCACCTGTAGCGGTGCCCATGGAGCAGAGGGTTAGGGGCCTTGCTCAAGGGGCCGCAGATGTAACTATTATGCCAAAACTGGGCTTGAACCAGTAACCTTCCAACAACAGGCACAGAGGCTTAGCCTGCTGAGCCACACGCTGCCCCCACAGGCCATTACAGTGTACTACAGTGTAGTATATCTATCCCGGAATCTGACACAGCAGATGTCATGTAAACCTCAAAGCAGAGGTTTACATGAATTCTGCTGTTTCTTAAGTAGCACCCTTTCCAATCACATTAGCAGACGTTCGAGTGACATGCTGACCTCTGGTGTCTTCATCCTCGATGGTTGTGTTGCTGCTTTCTGAAGATTCCTGCAGAGGAACACACAGGGAATCAGGGCCTGCTAGGAGTATATTTGGACGTGGAGCCCATGAAACCTTGCCAACCGTTTGTTCTCCTTGCTGGCACCTTGGGAATAAAGGTGTGGGAAGGCCTTCTCCGGAGCGACCACCTGGCCACCCAGCGGCATTTGAGGTTATCGGAACGATGATTCTGACAACCTCAAGAGTGAAACACAGCCACGACGACAACAGAAGACAGCAGAAAGAAAGTCCAGCTCCGTCCCGAACCTCAGGCGTTTCCCTTTGTTAGCAGCCATTCTCCCACTTGTCTGGCCTCCCACGACCACGCGGGGGCCCTATGGGGGACTCACCGTCAGCTGGATGCTGGAACTGGACTTCCTTTTCTGGAAGAGACGTGAGACGAAACGCAGAGGATGAGACGGGGAACTGAACAGGACACGGTGTGGGGGGGGGGCTGGTGGGTGTCGCCAGCTGCCCTGCTGTGTGCGTGAGCGTAAGCTCGGTCACTGTGAGTGTGTATCTGTGTGTGTCTGTGATCACACCCGTGAGATCCCGTCATCGCTTCCTCACGGGGCTCGTCCAAGCTCCCTACGGGAAGGAATGCCTTTCATAAGAAGGGTGTTGATATCTCTCTCGGGCACCTGATAGCCTCCTCCGAGTGCCTCCTCGTCCCCAGCCACTCATACGCTGTGTGTGTAACAGTCATAAGCAGGCCGCTGGCGCAGACAAGAACAGACAGGCATGCATGAGCATCAACACTCATGTCGTCTCTCTGCATCGCACTGCCGATGCATGAGGTTGGTGACCTGTGGTGAATTTCACATTCATGAATGAGTCAGCATACATCACTCCATCTAGACGGACGCAGCCAGGTTCGGGAAGCCACACCCGCTAGGGAACGGCTCTCAGCGAGGGCACTTGGCACTCGTTTGTTCGATTTAGGATTAAGCTTTTCTGCAAAGCAGAAGGGTGCCTCTCTCTGGCCACCCAAAACACTGTTCTGCACTTGGAACGGAGAACTAAGAATGGAGAGGCGTTCTCTCCAAGGTGATGGAGACGTGGCTTCTCTGAGGCTCTCCAACGCGTTCACCTCAACATTCCATGGGGCAGAATGGAGGAACTTGTTGGGTTCTGCTTTGGGTCTGAGTAAAATCAACACCCTGAATGTTGTTCCTCTGACATCCCCAGAGCCTTTCAGAACCACACAATGTCTTCATTTAATATAAAGACACAGAGACTGTGATGGGTCACTCACTGTGAACTAAAACCACAGAACAGCCACTTAAGAGAGAGACAGAGAACCATGGTACCCTGAGAACCATTTTGAAATGCTATATTTTAAAAATCAGAATAGTCAAAGGAAGCACTTTTTAGCACTATTTTTTAGCACCTTTTTAGCACTATTGTGTTCTTTATTTCATCTGATTTGGTACTAGGTGCTACTCAGAGAAGCAACTATTTTTTTGTGCTAAAAAAGTTCACTCTAGATAAGTTATATCAGCAAGCAAGGGCAGTGCCCTAGTCCCGGCTCTCTCTGAAGTGCCGCCCATCTGAGCGGTGTCACGGTCAGTGACTCGAGGTCACAAACGTAGGCTTCTCCTCTCCCCTACCTTTACACCATCAGTCTTCTTATTGGCTACAGTCTTAGCTCCTGAGCAGGAAATAAAGAACAACAGGAAGGCAGCGATCAGAAAAGGCACAAAAGCCCAAAACAAGAGAGCCAAAGGCATTTCGGAATGGCCGTCCAAAACCATAGGGCGTCCAGAAACCGATGGACTGTGAGAGATTCCGTGCAGTGCAGTGCCCCGATGACCACGCCGCGACCGGGTCGGTGTTGTCCTGTAACCATAAAAGCGGTGCACAGGCACAGTCTGCTCCTATCAGACAATGCCAATGGTTCCAAGACAAAATGAATGTCTATTAAAAATTCTGAAACGTTCGAAACCTGATGCAGCCTTGAGGGTCGTTCCTGAGGACTTCAACCAGACCCCCGCAGAATCCAGGCCTGAGATGTGTCCATTGAAAAGGAAATTATTCTGTAGCTCCTGATAATAAGCACTGACCTGTTTTAACTCTTGTAGCTCAGTATTTTTTTTCTCTCACATTCTCCCCGTGTCTCTCAGCTTATTTGACATCCTCCCTCAAAGAGCCCAGCCTGGGTGTTTTGTCTGTTATTTCAATTGACACTTGTCTAATTATAGCCCCTGCCTTGGATGGGTCATGTGAATATCCCATCATACAGCAGTTGGGGGGGGGGGTTGGCGGTTGTCCAATCTCCAGCCCCCCAAGCTGGCTTTGCAGCCCCTTCCTGTCCCTGTGTTAGATGCCATGTCACGGGGCACCCCCCCTTGTCCCCGCACCGAGGTCAGTCTCAGGTGCGAACAAAGCAAGTGGCCCCAGCCAACCAGCAGTCAGATCCCCAGACAGAAACAAAGAAAGCAGGCTTGGATCGTTTGGCGTAAAATACGAAATGGCCATTTGGGTTCGGCGGCGTCTAAATGTTTCTCGCCCCGCAAAGTCTCCCAGGTCACGGCAGGCAGACTGCGCTTATGTTCCCTGGCAGGTCGGCAGAAGTCTATTCCTGATTGTCGGGAATTCCTGGCCGGCTCTGTCAGGCCATAGCCGGCATTGGAGCTTCTGGTCAGTTATGTAGCCTGGCTTTATCCGGGTGCGGGTACAATGCTTTCCGCTAACGAGTTATGAGTCATTCCATGCCGTGGTGCTCAGGCCGAGGGCAATTTATAATGTAAAAGGCTGCCATGTGCTGCAGTTTTGTACAGGAAACCAGCAAAACTGGACACAAGGTTACAGGTTCAAATTAGAGGATGAGAATCTACTGCTGCAGCCCTGAGTAATACAGCAGCTCCGGAAAATATTCAACTGAACAGACGAATGAAAGTCAAGCGCCTCTGGATGATTGCCGTGTACTAAGCGATTTGATAAACAACAAATCAAATGCACAGAAGAGAAATAAGCGGATTGCAATGCATAAAAATGCACAAACAGACTCCAATAGAAATCAGCATTTTTAACAGCTATCTATCTAAGTATTCGGCACTTGAAGCTGGTATGTTCATGTCAGAGACTTGCCATTACCCCGCGCAGCTTAGCTGCATGCGTCAAATGCAATCAGCAGGCCCTCTGAGTGGGAGGCCTCCCTCACCCACAAGAAGGGTTTTTAAACACAGAAATAAAGGAGTGCAGCATCAGTGGGAATTCTCTTGAAACCGCACAGGGCACCGAGTAAGTTTGTTTAGTTTAGCCACCTGCAGTGATGAGGTGGGCCACACTTAACAGAGGCACTGCCGGCCTAGCGAAATATGAAAAAAAGAGCTCTGCATTACTTCTACGTTCCACTAACCCGCTTTCTGGTTAAGGTACTCTCTACTTACCCGATTATGTGTAAAACTTACCAGTCATCTTCCCTGTCCCGTCTATAAAATCTACTCTCGTGTCGGCTGCCTCAGAAATGGGACGCTAAGAGGTTTCGCTATAAGTGCTTCCCGGCATAGTTAAGCCAGGCTGGCTGGCTGTCACATTGACCTGTTCCAGAGCTTTGCAGCACATAGTGTATGATTGTGCAGCCATGTGTGACATTTGGCCAGGCTGACCAGGTCTCTAGATTCACAGCTGGGTTGAAGTTCAAACGGTGTGGAGAAGGTATCACCTCAATATTTACCTGTAAAGTTTCGTGTTGCCAACATAGTGGTAAGAATAGCGCCCTGGAAGACAAGGGAAAATGGGTGAATCATATTGTGAGGAGTCTGCCGTTGTCACAAACTGCCCTAGCAAGGACATGGCTCTATAATTCTTTTTTGAAAGAATTTTCTTTTTTTATAGAAGAAACTATGCAACAACCAATGCAACAAGTGCCATAAAAGCCTGAAAATAGAGGATCATATGAACGAAATGCCTTTGATATCTATTCATCTTGACTGAAATGCAAACACGTTATGGGTTATGTCTTAGCGTGTAGGCCATTAATTCCATAGGCAGTTGCATAAGCTGCTTATTATGGGTCCTCCTACTTCTTATAATGGGCCCTAAGACATGTCCATGCACACAAGCAAAGTCTCTGACCTATCCATCTATTTTTTGTAACCAGTTATCCTATTCAGGGCTATGCGGAGCCCAGAGTCTATGGGTACGCTCACACACCAGTCACTCACGCATGCACACCTACGGGCAATTTGGTAACTCCAATTAACCTCAGCATGTTTTTGGACTATAGGGGGAAACCGGAGTGCCTGGAGGAAACCCCATGATGAGATGGGGAGAGCATGCAAACTCCTCACACATGGAGTCATAGCAGAGACTCGAACGCCAGTCCCAGAGCTGTGAGGCAACAGTACTACCTACTGTACCTCTGTACCACCCCCAAGCCTATGACCCTTAGTGGTTAAATGTTACAGATTAATATCCTTAAGGCATACAAAATGAACTTTTATAGCTTTGTCATAAACAAAAGAAAAATTTAAATATAGACACTTGACGATATACCATATATGCATGGTTTGGCCTCTGGTGGCCCATAATGCAATGCAACATGCTTCTGTAAGCCGGACACTCCTGTGGGATCCTTAGGGCCTTCTTCCCAGCGCCGGTCTCCGCCCCGCCCCTTGGCCCCAGCCCTGCTTCTCCGTACCTTCAGCTTCCTGCGTGCATTGAACTTCTTCAGGCACTCCACTGTCTCCTGTCTGTGCATGCAGGAGGCCACGGTGGAGCGGTGCTGGCGGAGGAGAAGAGACAAGGGGACAGGGTCAGGGCCCGGTGGGCGGCTGCTTTACGCCAGGAGGACGGCAAGGGGGGGGTAAGCCTTACTGAGATCCATGGGTGCTTGAGGGCCTCGGAAGCAGTGATTCGCTTTGCCGGATTGATGGTCAGCATCTTGTTGATGAGGTCCTTGGCCTCGGGGGTGACGGTGTCCCATTCAGGTGAGGGGAACTGCAGCGGGGAAGGAGGAGGGGTGAGCGGTTGGGGGGGGGGGGAACTTCACACACAACTCGAAAAAGTGAAGCACAACTGCTTACATCATAAGCTCCGGCCTTGATCTGCTGATAGAGCCGGTGCTGATCCTCGTCCCAGAAGGGGGGGTAGCCCACCAGCAGGATATATAATATTACACCTGGTGTGGGAGACAGGGGGGGGGGTTGTCATTGTAGTGAGAATGTTATATGGACACTTACATAATGTAATGCATCTAACTTATTATAGCGTTTTTTCCCCAGCAGAATTAGACCACTCAAAATGAATTAAATCTGACAAGGATCTGTCTTCAAAATCTCACAGTAATTGTATCAGGGGTGTAGCAAAAACCTCTGGACCCCCTGACAAAATGTCACCTTGGGCCTCCTGCAACATCCAATCTGAAGGAATCTTCCAGGGGAGATCTTGCAGTGCAGAGGTGTAATGTTTCCTGAGCACAAGATATTATCTTTCTGTGCTGAGGGGCCCCTATAAAGTGCTGGGCCCCCTGACTCTGCTGGGGTATCTCTGCCCCTCCAATGCCCCTGAATAGTCTATTCAGCAGGTAATTTAATCCAATATGAAGACTTTGGAGCATGTTTTTGAGGAATAAAACCCACCAATCTGGTAAGGAACATGGACCGAAGGTCTGTGTTCATTTATATCCACGGATGCACATAGCTGGTACGCGAGTACGCATTCGCCGTACAGTATAAAGCGATATGCGCGTCAATTGCCAGCAGCACAAATGCATATTTATGTGCATTTGTGCTGTTATGTCAGGAAATTACTGTGCATTGTAACTTTTATGTGGCTAATTTGTACTTCTTTCATAGTATTAAGGATAAAATGCACTGTAATTTCTTGTCATAACAGCGCAAATGCACATAATATAATGACAAGAGCTTGCCACGTGTATCGCTTTACACGGTGAATGCGTACCAGTGTTGTCCACCCGTTGGCTATAGTCTTTGACTGTGAGGATGTACTTACAGAAGGTGGTCTGGGATGGAGTTTGTCTCAACTGTACAGATGCTCTTCAGTTGGCATGCATCAGAGAGACTGGCTGCTTAGAGAGGCCAGACGGCTACATGGCTCTCACATGGTCCACCAGTGCTCTGGCAGGGGTTTATTGACATTAGATCCTTACTTATTGTTCTCCTTCGTTTTACATTTTTAGGTGCCATATATAACTTTGTACCTTCGGTCACTGGAATTTGGGGGAAGCTAAAAATAGTCCGCTGGTCAGCAGAGAGGAATGTGGAATGCCATCCTCATATAGCCAGCATACACACGGCCCAAAGGAGCCCAGCCTGATCTCCAAGAAGGCTCCAGCACTTCAGAACATACAGGCAACACAAATTGTCCTGCCAGCTTTTAAAATGCCCAAGCACTGGATTACTGTACAGCAAATGCAGTGCTAAAATCGTACGTGATTCAGCGCTGAACTGTTAAAAATTTCCTGTTGATCTTATGAACAACATCAAGTGTGAATTTATGTTCCTCTGCAGGAGACCCCAGTTGGTCCTAGCTCATCCAGCAGGGCCGAGAAGCTGCTTTGAGGCGAAGGTGGCCTTGGCTCAGCCTGGGCTTCTGTACCTGAGGAGCTTAACTGCCATTATGGTGCCTTCTTCAAGCTTTATGAGCATCAATCAAGAATATGTCACACTTTTAAGGTGCATACATCAATCAATGTTCTGGGTTTTTCTAGAATGTGGATGTTTTAGTGAAAAAATTATGCACACACACACACACACTTGCATTGCATTCACAGATCTTTGTGGGGACCTGAAAAATGGTCCACACAGCGTAATAAAAACAAAATACACACACACACATGCAAACAAACATATATATATATATATATATATATATATATATATATATATATATACAGTTTACATGTATGTATAAAATACATGGAGCCTGAAAGTGTCGCTTTTAACAGTTTTTGCCTTGAGCCTCTTAAATACAATTTGAAAGTGTGGATTCTGATGCCTGCAGTGTTAATTTGGCTCTGTAGAGCTTAGAGTTTCATTAGCTACTACTACATGTGGGGTGTTTTTTGGTATATTGCTATGAATGATTTATGATCCAATGTAATCATGTGCACCATGAGTAAAGTTACAAAAGAGTTAGAGCTCCCCTTTGTGTAGACTAGTTTTGTTTTAATGACTCTGAAAGCCTATTCAAACTGAACAGAAGAGAGATGCTTAATGATGCGTCCTTGTTGAAGTAACGTCTGTTATGCATCATTTTAGCAAAACATTAATACTGCAGAGGAGCAAGCTAATTTGATCACAGTTGGTAAATCACATGAATTTGTTTTTCGGGCATCAATGATCTAGTTTATTTACAAGTTGCATACTGTTCACCGTCCTGTAGGATGCAATCACAGGCCAAAATGTGGCTGGAGAGAGAGTGAGAAATTACTCTCTGGACATGCGGGCATCTGAATAGGCTTGGTTATGTGTCTCATGTTAGCAGGAGGCCAGGTGAATGAAAGAAAATGTAACTAAACTGGTACAGTTTTGAGTCCTAACGTGACATCTTCTGGCTCCGACACATTGGGTTACATGCCTGATCATAGAAGCTACCCAAGCCTAATGATACCTGCTCCACCCACCAGGGAAGACTGGGCAGAGAGTGGACAAAGGGCATTCGGCATGCAGCGGAAGGGTCGTCAAGGTGTTCGTGGGGGACAGAGGGCGTTCTGCATGCAGCGGAAGGGTTGGCAAGGTGTTCGCGGGGGGCAGAGGGCATTCTGCATGCAGCGGAAGGGTCGTCAAGGCGTTCGCGGGGGGCAGAGGGCATTCTGCATGCAGCGGAAAGGGTCGGCAAGGCGTTTGCGGGGGGCAGAGGGCATTTGGCATGCAGTGGAAGGGTTGGCAAGGCGTTTGCGGGGGCAGAGGGCATTCGGTGGAAGGGTGGGCAAATGAGCTTCTCTAGCTGGTGCAAACAGCAACCTGTATATAAATGTAATAACGGCTGCAGTAGGGGAATGGACTCCCTGGCAGATTCAGGGGGCCCAACCCTTTATAGGGGTCCTAGATTATGTAAAACAATAAAATTAATGTATTTTCTGGAAAGGGGACGCTATTTTTCATCATTTTTAGTCCCGTGTGTGTTCAATGTGACATTTTCACTGAGGCACAGGGGCCAAACTGGATGATGTACTTTGGGGAAAAGAAAAAAACCTTTTGGTTTCCACCCTGGCATTAAGGAAAACGGCCATGTAGGTGCTCTGTGTGGAGTGTTTGATTTCATTGAGCTGATGGAGGGGGCGTCACTGAAGCGAGGCTCCAACCAGACTACTGCCTGCCACCCCCCCCCCACCCCCCAAATGCATCTTGCATGGCACCAATCACAGACCCACGGGCTAAACATAAAAGTTTCAAATTAATGATTGGCATCAAGCAACTGCACTGCGATGCGGCGTTATTATAAAAACCATTCAAAGGTTCAGCCTAGGGCAAAACATAATGCAGCCATTTCTTAAATATTCATCTTTAAGGATTGTGCTGCATGGGACAGAAAGGCTGGGGGAGACCATGGAGATGCACTGATGCCACTATCAAGGGCACCAGCTGGATGCTTCCCACATTAATTCCGTGTTTCCTAGGAGCAGGAGGGCAATGGGATGATGGAAAAATCTCACACACAGCAAGTCCCGCTGGGTAGGAAATCTCAGCTGCAATGGAAGGCGGAATGGAGTGGGACTTTGGTCACTGTTATGTGTATGATGGCTGCAGGACCCGAGGCTGTCACTGGTGCTAACACACAGAAGGACATGAGGACATGTCTCTCACCACATGCCCACAGGTCCACAGCTTTCCCATATGGGTCTTTCCGCAGGACTTCGGGCGACAGGTATCCAGGTGTCCCGGCAAAGCCTAGAGCGGCATGGAGACACAGAGACAAGCGGGACGTCAGGAGGACGAGGTGGGGACACCAGCATCCTCACTGAAGCCATCAGGGTGGACGTGTCACTGCAAGAAGATAAAACTACCTACCTGTAGACCTTTATATAACAGCAATAATCTTGTACTTTCAATGAAAAAAAGTTTTCTTAAACTTGTGAAAAGATTACAAGCAGAAATATTGTTGTAGCCTAAAGTATGTAAAATCTAACTCTTTCCAGGATGGAAGTGGACAGTTAATTTCAGAAATTTCGCATTAATGCTAGCAAAGCAATGTAACCTGGCTTTAAAGCAATCATTTCCACTGGTGTGTACACACACATACACACACAGACATATGTTTATGGGGACCGTCCATTCAAACCTATGGGAAAAACCCTAATCCCAGTATGACACCCTTAACCCCTAGCCAGCCCTAAACTAAACCATAAGTAACGAAAAACGTTTGGTATTTTTTGTTTCTTGATTGCACTCACAGAATTTTATCAAACTGAGTTTCCCCTTATGGGGACTAAATGTAATCAATACATATCCCACCCACACACATACAACTGTATTCCTGTCTTAGAGATGACCATCTATTCATTTCTATTCAACCCCTAATCCCAATCATAACACCCTTAACCCCAACCCATCCCTAACCTTAACCATAAGTAACTAACCCAAATACAAGACTTTTGGCTTTTTTACTTTTTTTATTGCATTCACAGATTTTTATAAAGTCTGAATACACACACACACACACACACACAAGCAAATAAAACATTGTGCCCATATATAAAGCAGAAATGGGACAGCTCTATGATTTTTTTGCTTCAGTGAGAAGGCGGCACATTAAAAGATGGATGATATCATTATGTCTTTTATACCATCAAGAAGCCAGGAAAGCCTCATGCAAATGACAGCTGCATGCCTGAAAGGCAGAACAATGCCCCTTTAAGATTGTTTCATTATCTTCACTCAATTTCCAAGGAAGCATTATTACCTTTTAAAATCCTCATAACGGTTTCACACAGAAATATGCATCTCGCTCTATGATTGTTATTATCTTATTTCAGAAGGAGCAGTTTCTTAAGCCACAGTCAGAATCAACATGACTCTGACATTTAGAATGAATGAAGTTGATTTCAGATTATCATCCGATGACAGTGGAATCTATAAATCTCTAACCTTTGTCATCTTATGATTGTATCCACTCATTTTTTTTATTGTCCATGGATGAATTGTGTAGGCTACATCGTGGCTTAGTAGTATTGATAGCAGTAGTGATTTAGATCAAATTTGACCCTCAGTTTTTTGTGACATTCAAAGCTCACTGCAGAACATATTGTTAATGGTGTTTTATGCCTTGTGGTTTTTGAAATAAGATGACTTTGACTAGATAGTGAAAAACACATTTATAGGTAAAGAATTTTTAATGACAACATCACACCCCTACAGTGACTGCAAGAGTAACTCCAGAATTAATTGTTGCATATTTTATCTCATCTGAGATCCAAAATACATGCAGGCGCTACTTTCAAGGCCTACCAACATTATCATAGGCATTTGGTTCTCTTCTAAATTCAATGAGTCGAAAACAAGAACATGATGCTATAAAATTAATCAACAGCACAAGACGTCACGGCTCTAGAGTGCAGCCTTGGTCTACAACATGCCTTGTAATCACTGTCAATAGTGCCTATAATCTCAGGAGTGGTAGATGTAATTAATGTGGTTACAATGGTATTTCCAGCCACCTCGCCTTTTAATGGGCTTTAGTTTTAGGTGTGACTACAAAATGGGATTTCCCACCCAGGGATGCCCTCCTTTGTGGCCTGGCAGTCTTTGAATAATTATCATAGCAATTATCTCTTTAGTGGAGTTGTTGAAATGCTACTTTAAGGGCACTCAATGTGTCGCTTTATCTTTTTGTGATTCCTGAGGACTTATTTAATTCTAACCATATGCATATTGCAATTACAGAACTAAATAAGACAGTGCAGGAGCCTTTTACTGGAACCTTTGCATAGCACTCATACGGATGAGGCCATGAAGAGCATGTTGGGCAGTCCTCTGCATCCTTTCAGACCCATGTCACTCTAACTTTGCTTCAGTCTACTGCAAAATGTTCTGTGGGAGCAGCAAGCTAGACCAGGAGATCATGTTAAGATATGAGTTTTATGACTACCTATTATAAATAGGTGGTAATTGAGATAACAAGAATTCCCTGTTCATGCCAGAGAAAGCTCCTGTGTAAAAATAACTGAAGGAGGACAATGCTTTCCTAGGTGTCCCTTACAGTGCCCCTGTGCCTCTGTAAGTGTGCCTTACAGTGCCCCTGTGCCTCTGTATGTGTGCCTTACAGTGCCCCTGTGCCTCTGTAAGTGTCCCTTACAGTGCCCCTGTGCCTCTGTAAGTGTCCCTTACAGTGCCCCTGTGCCTCTGTAAGCGTGCCTTACAGTGCCCCTGTGCCTCTGTAAGTGTCCCTTACAGTGCCCCTGTGCCTCTGATCACCGGTAGCTGCGATGCAGCATGCTGTCACACTAATGAGCCTGCATGGAGCTGGATCCACCCGCTCATGTGTAGGCACACGTCATCCATGGATCAAACAGGCAGGTACTATCTACCATCTCCCTTCCAGCTACACTTCAGTGGCTTCGTTTCGTCTGCGTTGCTCTGCACGTATGTTCCTAAATGCTCCAAAAATTACCCCTAACCTCGAGGCACTTTCATTCTCGTCACAAGGCCCTGCATGCAGTCTTGTTTTGGTTTACTTGATGTTTCTGGTTTGCATGGTGTGCTTTGAGTTTGGAGTGTGTGCTTGGGCACTTTTAACAAACTCCCCCCTGCCGACTGGTGTCCTGCACATTCCTCCTTGCTCTTAGCATTCATTACCTTCTTACAGGAGCTTTACATAGCCCTGGTGGATTTAAAACATTTCATAATAATTTTAAGGATTTAAAAATAATGCTTGTCTGATACAGGGCCACAGTCTTCATTAGGTATGTGCTTGTCTGATACAGGGCTACAGTCTTCATTAGGTATGCCTCCTTGTGCTTTTGAGTTTCAGCACATTGTCGGCATCAATCCGATATGGGTTCATAGTTCCTGTGTTGAGACTATGACCTGTTGACAGGTGTGGCCATCTTCCCTCTTACCGAACCATGCCTGTTGGTCCCCTTCAACCTCGATGGCCAAGCCGAAGTCAGCCAGCTTCACAGCTGCTCCCTTGGACTTAGATGCCAGCAGAAGGTTCTCAGGCTGCACACAAGAACAGAAAGGCTGTCAGACAACACAGAAGGAGCGTCCCAGTGTTCCCATCTTAATGCTGATTAAAACAATCCTGAACCCTACCAAAGCACTATTTTGATGCTCTAAATCGTACCCCTGTGGCCACTGAAAACTTGATCCTTTACTCTCATAATTTCCCATACATATTTTGGTAAAAAAATTAAGGGAAGTAATGGGCTATGAGAAACGGCTAAATCTCCATAGCAGGATTGCGATGTGAGTGACAGCTGTGGTTAGCTACTGTCATCCAGCTGTCTGGGAGGTTCATGGTGGGCCTCTGAGAACTTGGCTGTTGCTGAAATAAAATGAGGATGAGATAATGGATATAGCTGGGCCTGAGGCCATTTTGGTGCACACTGGGTAGCATCTCAACACAAAACGAAGTGCCGCTAATTTGAAACATCTTGTAGCACAGTGGAATAACTCGCTTGTTGTCATTCAAGCTACCAAACCTCAGCATCTGCTAAGCCCCAAAAATGTGAAATAACATAGAACATTAGAAAAGCCATTTCTACCCATCTAAAAAATGTATACCCTCAATATCTGGGCAGTAAATTATTCAGCCCGCTTCTGTTTTGTAAACTACTTTTCCAGATTTTCAGTTACTCAGCTGACCTGCCTCCAGGCGCAAGTTCCGACTGTGAAAATTCACTTCAAAGATCAAAATCAAGCTGTTATCTTCCCCATAATTCATAACACTCTAATTTCCTTTTAGCTGCCTTGCTAATCAATTTCACAACTACTGAGCACCCTGACCATATAAGTAACTTGTGAGGTTCATAGAAAACCAATGACTGTTTCAATGCTCACTTATTCCCTACCTCCTCTTTTCCAGCTACTTCAGCTAGTTGTACCTTGGAGAGGAGGTAGTACTTCACTTCACTTCACTTCACTTCAATTCAATTCAATTCACTTCAATCACTTCACTTCACTTCAATTCAATTCGATTTATTTTTATATAGCGCCTTTCACAGCAGAGTGACCCCAAGGTGCTTTACATGGGTGTGCTGTAATACATTACAATATCTTAAAAACAGAATAATACAAAACCAGGTAAAAGGAAAGACAAGGAAACCAAAGGTGTTTGGTACATTGCTGGCAAAATATACAAATGAAGAACATGATGAACGAGACATACGGCAAATGAAGAGTCATAATGGGTTTGGGGGTTTAGGCTTAGTTTCAGGTAGTCTTGCCTAACAACTCCTAACAGCAGTCCACACACTTCAAGTAGAACATTTATGTACACAACATATCTTTAAAGCAAAAAAAAAAAGCAAAAAGGTTCTATGTTGTCATGATTTCATGATTATGTTTTGCAGGCCTAAATTAATTATGGTCCGCATAATTTTCTCAATGAGCAGCACAATTAGTCAAGGCAGGGAACACTGGACAGTGTTTTCAAAGCATGGTCGGGATTAGCATTAACATAAATTTAGCACCAGTTAAGGGGACACAGAAATATCAGTCTTTGTATATTGTTGGGAGGAGATCCACTGAGAGCATAAAAGAATGAAAAGTGCCTCTTATCCTCAGGCCAAGCGACCCCTTTGGAGTGACGCAGAGAAGCCGGCAACAAGGAGACCGCCATGCTGTGCTCAGCGACGCCAAGGCCAAACCAATTTAAGCGACGGGATGCTATATTTGCCGGTTAATAATACTTTTCACAAAGTACTTTTGTCACATGAAACACAGGAAACCAATGACATTCTGTGAAATGAGACAGGAAACCAATTACATTATATGAAATGAAACACAGGAAACCAATGACATTCTACCAAAATGAATACAGGTAACAAATGACATTCTGTGAAATGAAATACAGGAAACCAAAGACATTCTACCAAAATGAAACAGGAAACCAATGGCATTCTGTGAAATGAAACACAGGAAACATATATTTCTTTGAAATTAAATGCAGGAAAGTGATGACTTCCTGTCAGATGAAACTCCTGGTGAAATTAAATGCAAGAAGCTGAGAACTTCTCGTGAAATTAAATGCAGGAAAACAATTATTTTCTGTAATGTAAAAAAAAACTAATGACTCTGAAAATGACTCTGAAATGATGCACAGGAAAACAATTGCTTTCTATGAAATCTTTTGAAAGACTTGGAAAATCCAAGAACATGGCAATCCACATATTTAAGAGAATAAAAGTGGACAGAAATTGTTCCGACCAGTGTACATAGTTGGCAGAAACTTTCCCAAAAACACTTGGAGCTGTAATTCCTTCTAAAGGTGCCACCACCAAACACAACACTAATGCTGTCAACGCTTTACAGTTCATTCTCCTTTGTGTTTGCTGACATTCACTGTAACTTATCTTGCACATAGAAATCTTCTCAAATATTTTGAACAGTGTATGACATTTCATAAAATGACAGAAATAAATGCTATATACAGGGTAAAAAGACACTACATGACAGTATATGGCAGTATAAACTAAATCAATTACCACGATAATAACACCAAAGGAGTTTAGGAAAAGCAGACTTTGAGGAGACACCTGCCTTCCTTAAATCCATGGGGATTTGTTAACCTGTGTTTCACATTTACATGTGAAATCTATATATGTATAATATTTATTACAAGGCTAATGATGGAAAGATGGCTTTTCCAATCAGATTCCCCAGATACAGGACTAGGATTGTCTTGGTGTGATTCCCTTTAAGAAAGGCATGTGGGAACCATCCATTCTTAGCTTAAAGAGAATTGGGCTGAGCAGAGATGGTAGACTTCAAAGGCCAAAAAGTCTTACCTTGAGATCCCTATGAACAACCCCCATTTGATGACAGTGCAGCACTGCTTCCAGGATCTGCTGAATACAATGGCTAATATAATAGAAAAGATGGGTATACATTAATTTGGTGTGTGCAGCTAATGCTAACTGGTCAGTGGATGACAGACAAGCTGGTAAGAGATTGGTATGTAGGTCATACATTCGTCTTATGACAAGCCCGAAGGTCATTCTGTCAGTCGTGGGTATTTCTGTGGCCCTCCTCTTCCCGTCATTATCGGTTTTCATGCTGTTCTGGACACGCTACATATCGATGGTAACTAATCGACATCCAGATAATCGTCACTAGTTTCTGATGGATTGTATGTGCCTGACGCAGCTGTGAAAGTGCTTGTCTTTAGGTGTCCCTCGCACGTTGCGAGTGACACTACTGACAGAACAAACTCACTTCTGCCGAATTCGTCATTTGTTTGAAAGGCTTAGCGGTGTCACAGCCTGATGGGCGAGGTTAACGTTCTATCAGATTCGTAGCCGAGATGCCGGCATTTCTTTGAAGGAAAAGGTCAAGAAGGCGTGAATCCATCACCTGGCATCGGCTTCACTGTAGTATTCCCTGGCTACTATATCTTCAAAGAGCTCCCCACCAGTCACCCTGGTTTAAACAGAAGAGACACAAGGAGTAATGAGTTTGTAATTGCAGCAAAAAGACAAAGTGAGCCAATAAGTAAATAAAGTTCCCTTTAAATGTTAACTTTGAAGTGCTAATTATCTTCTGGGACTCCAAAGAAGTGTACAAAGTACTGAGCAAACACATGTCAGAAATGTTTCACGACCTCTGGCTGCGAAAGTGACTACGTGTCGCTCTGTCGTCCTGCTAGTGCGCCGTGTCTGGATTTGCTCTATCAAGCATGCCTGGCACTATTCAACAGCTGTCTATCTCATGGACAACGGGGGAGGACAGGTTAACTTTTTAACCCTTCACATGCCGCCACCCCACACGCAGAATGATATTAGGAGCAATGACATTTCCATCAGGCTTGGTCCGCTTATGAGGTTACATGGGTTTAGGATGGCAGATGGACATGCACATTTCCTGTTCACGTGTCACTTACGCCCACACACACATGTACACACATGCGCACACATTTTAATTGACTGTCCGTAGCCCATGACACATGTGGACAGTCTCCTAGGCCAGATGGGTGGGAGTGTCGTCCTCTGTCACAGCAAGCCCTTACTGGCTGAAATCTGAACAGTTTATGTGTGCGTGACAGGGTACAGATCTTTCAAGAGCCCTGACCAAGCCATCTTCCTCAAAAATCCTTCTCTACTCACAATCTGCTCCCTGTTGTTTCCCAAAATGTGTGTAGATTTTTGTACAAAGTCATGTATTTGTTAGGTTTTAATTATTTTAGATCCCGCCTAAGGAAACAGTAAATATTTATTTTTTATGTTATGTTATGGTTAGCAATGAATTTCAATATGCTCTTCATTCAACACACAAGAAAGCTAACAGACAGCCTTTTCAGGCTGTTTCACAATGGAAGTTTTGGCACCATAACCCCATATTTCAAAGTGCCAGCTCCCAGATTATCCTCCTAGAGTGCTGTCCAATAGGAAAAGCACAGTTTGCAGGAGCTGAGCTCTGAATATTGAAAAGCGTCATGTAAGTTTGATTCCAACTTCATTCAAAGGACAATACTTTTGTTCTTTTTAAAATCTTATACACCCCCACAACCTTGTCTCCCCTTGCACCCTAGCCAGAATAAGTGGTTAGTTTATTGGGAACACAGCACAGTACACCCAGAATGCTCTTTTTCTCGCTGCATTAATGTGTTTTTACCTGTCACATGGGTTCACCCATCAATGACCTCAGAAAGTCCCAGGGTTCGATAACAGACATGTGCTTGTGTTTTCTAGGGACGGCTCTCTTCAGCTGTCTGATCAAGGGAAAGTCCTAAGATGACACCCAGTGCTCACATGCAGAAACAAACTACTGCGTGCAAAGAGCAAACAGCAGACGAGCAGAGCGTAATTCTTCTAACCACGTATCCTAGTCAGGTTCACAGGGAGCATGGCACCTGTTCCAGTGAACACAGGTACACCTCTGACTGGGTACCATTCCATCATAGGATACACACAGAATTCATCAGGAGGCCGCCTAGGACACCGTCTTCCGAGGGGATGCCCACTTAGCCGGCCAAATTCACTCAGCCTCAGATGCGCGGGGTACTGGTGATGCAGCTTGCCTAGGGCACCACTTGGGTTGTGACCGGTAATGAATGCAGAAATGCATATGGGAAGCTTAGATGCATCAGTTAGCCCAGTGTTTCCTAACCCAGTCCTCGGGGAACCCCGAGTCCACGTTTTTGCTCCCTCCGAGCTCCCAGCCAATCAGGAACACCGAAATACCTGGTAGAGGTGGGCTCTGAGCTGAGAGGACTGTTCAGGGTTCCCCGAGGACTGGATTGGGAAACACTGAGCTAGCCTAGCTATCATTGGACTATATATTCTGCTTGTGTTTAACATAAGTGCATATTTATTGATGCCAGAAATATTTAGTGTGCATAATGCTTAGAAAGCCATAATTTCTATTATACTGTAGCTTATATGCATTATAGCAGGGGTAGGCATGTTATCCAGGAAGGGCCACTGTGCATGCAGGTTTTCGCTGCAACTCCCTCATTAGGCTACTAATTAGAAGACTGATTGGCTGAGTCCTAACACCTGAGTTTGAACAGCTGACCTAAAGGTTATCCCAAAAACCTGCATACACACTGACCCTTTGCGGATAAGATTGGCCACCCCTGATTTAGAGAAATGTTAGGCACATTGACATTATTCATTATGAAGTTGCCTACATCGACCAAGCAAATTTACTAGCGATCTGAAACTCTGCCAGGTCATGTTTATTAGATCGGGGGTCATTAGCAGAGGTGCGACCGTTTTCCTCGCTTCCGCATTCGTAATTGCGCGCGGCTGATGTTTATCGCACACTGCAGCAAGGCGATTTTGCTCTGCATGTGTGCAGCTCTCAGAACTGCACTCAGTGCTGTACGAGGCCCGAAGAGTGAGGCCTTTTTGTTGCAAGTGAAAAAAGTAACGGCTAATTGATCACCGATGTGAAGCTCACTGTTCAGCGGGCCATAGTCTCTAAATACAGGCCTTTTCTGTCTAAACGGAGTATACTGAGCAGGTTTTCTTAATTATGCCCCTGTCCCTACAGTGTGTATACTGGTTGTGTTCCAGCTGAGCTCTTAATGAATCAGTCTTTATTAAGGCATTTGAAAAAACCATGGAATTGAAATCATGTTACGCTGAAAAGGTATTTGAACACTTGATTTTTCAGTGCTCAGAGCAATCAGGGCTTGATTCATTTAAATTACATTCAATATTAATTTAGAATTTATTTGTTTTTCATTTCGTTTTGTTTTTGAGAATATCATTTAACATGCAAACCTGTAACTTTTTCTAGGATAAATCTGATTAACTTGGCAGGCCCATTTTTAAATATTTTAGGTGTTTGTTGCTTTCTTAATATCATTCATAATTATTGCTATTATCTGACTAACATGACATTGAATGAAATTATTAGGTAAATCATAAATATACATTATAATCCGTGCTCAACAGGACAGTCAAGGTTAATTAGCCAACAACAAGAAAGCAGGCCCAGGATTAAGGGATGGCAATACAGAGGGGATACATTAGGACAGGCGTATCACAGAACCATGTGTTTGCTTTTATCTGGCCGGACATCCAAGTGAAAGCCAACATAAACGGGATCTTGGGTATACAGAGTGTCTTAGATTACATGGCCACTCCTACCCTTAGACACGATACAAAATTCAGAAAAGATGTTAAGCAGAAATGCTATGCAGCACTAGTTTTTACAGGCCCCATGTAGGGATGCTGGGCTAAATTATAATCCTGAATGTCTCAGGCTCGTTGCATAATCATCCAAGTTTTCTGCACCAAAGCAGTCACAGCTGTCTTCTCGACGCGCCTGAAGTGAGCACGCATGTGCTAAGTGCCGTTAGCCCCAGCTCTACATGTCGCGCCTGTGATTACTAAGTTTACTGGCCATCTTTCTGTAAAGTGCTCTATAATCTCCTCGCTCGGCTTAAAAAAAACGATGCATTATTAAGCCATATACCATAATACCTGCAAAGGACCTCGAATATGGGTAACGCTAATTCTATAAACCTGAGCACAGTGTACACCCCCAGTCAGGGGGGCTGCCAGATGCCAGTGACACGGATGCCTTAATGTGGCATGGGAACGTCGGCCACCTGCCTCTATTTGCCTCGTTCAGTTTCCTCATTTTCTCTATTTAATTGCATTACCGAAAAGTCGCAACATCGTGCATTGATACTGCATTGCGTCAGCTCTGCTGAAGGCATCAGCGTTTGCCTGTGATGGACTTTCAGACGGTGTCAAAGAGACAGATGAAAGATGCAGGGGAAGCCGTATCCCGCCCCAGACTGGTTCACCGCAGGTGCTAATGAACGCGGTGTTTTGGGGACGCCACCTTGAGATCGAAGGGCCTGTGAATAAATCAGTGTAAATGACTGAAAAATAGCTCTTAATTCCCTCCACATATGGGACATGATCCTGTTAGACCTGGCATATTTAAAAGGTTAACATATTTATGGCTGCCTAGTTAAGATATTATTCTCTCAATGAAATAACATAAACCCTGTAGGAAAGGCTGTCAGTGTAACCTTGCTCAAACTTTGTATTGTTAAAAGGGGTGACATTATTTATTTACAGTTTTCTTCTTCAAAACTGTCATAACCATCATGCTAGCTTACATTTGCTGCTGCTGTCATGTCAGAGAACAATGTGATTATTATGCTCTGATAATTCATGAGTCTTTTAGTCATTCATCTAAATACAGTATGCAGTAATCCCTGGTTTACATTAACTAATTGGAAGTGTGTATTTGTGTGACGGAAATACAGGGGCTCCCGCTCTGTACCGTAGAGATTGAAGACTGTTGAGACGCCGGCATTGTGCGTCTCTCCCCACGGAGACGAGGGCGCATTCTCTGTGCTGTGGTATGTACTGTGAAGGCATCTGTGACTGATACTGAGGTCAGGGCAGCTCTGTAGGCGGGGGAGGAGATAACTCACAGATCAAAGATGAGGTAATGGTGTCCCTCCTCGGAGATGCTGTCGTGAAGACGGACTGCAAAAGGAAGAGAGGCGACACTGTGAAACGCAGAGGTGGTGGACGGAGAAGAATCTCCCTCCATCGCTGCACTCTAGCCGAGTCACTCCTCTATGAAAGTTTTATCGCGATAAACTGCTTTCCTCTCGCCCCTTGAAGAATAAATGTCAAACTGAAGAATGTTGACTATTCTTGTGCTACGGCGTGTTTTTGATCGATTTTATTTCTGTTTTAGAAATAAACCCATGAACGACTACATAATGAAATCTTTCCCCGCTCATTTTTGCAGACACATACGTCTGCAGCCACACGATCGGGGGAAATGATCGGCTTCTGGAGGAGTGCGTGGCAGTGCGGCGGGGCAGGGGGATGCATGGCTGTGTTTGTGTGTGTGACCAGCGAGCAGGAGCATGCCCCCAAGCCGGCTCCTTCGCTCCATCACCGCTGCAGTCGCATCCACGCTCCGCCTCGCCTATTACCTGCACTGAGTAGATGCCCGCATCAGACTCCTAGCCATCCTATCACTGCGCCGTACAGCACGTCCCAGAGCCTGCAGCGAGTACGCCTGGCATTTTCTCACCGCAAACCAGTGCCAGGGATTAAATTGCCGTTTTTGCTGCAGCTCGTGCTGCTCTCTGCAGTCAACTCACTCTCCACCTTGCAGAAAAGGCCTTCAGCCTTGGGTCTCGTTAGCTCTTTGGATTCCAAATGATCTAAGTCTATTGCATGTGAGGCAGATAATCACTGCTGTAGAGGTGGACCTCGGGAAAGAGATCTGAAATTGGAAGTGGGGATGACAGACAGACGCCAGTTCTAAAACAAGAAAAAAACAATTACCTGGTGTTTAACATACGAGTAAATGTTAAATTCATAGATTTGGTGTTTATCTGTAGGCTTGGGGGTCGTCTCGCCCCTCACTGTGGGCGGCGACAGGGACGGACGCATGAGCCCTGAACCAAATCCCATATCCCATGAACCAAAGTCATGTAGTTCTGTTGATTCGCCTTTCGCCTGTGAGCCTCCTGATTTATAGCTAGCGTCTCCCATTACAGCACAGATTGCCTGTGACCTCCAAACCAGGGTCACACACGGGTATCAGTTTCACCCTCACCCCATTAACTCCTGTCTATTAATTTTTCCTGTCACTCAAAAGCAGAGATGTCAATTTCAGGTCCAGAAAGTAAAAATCCAAACCAGAATTTTGTTTCAACCAGCCAGTTGAGCATAAAGAGTCAGTCATAGAGTGCTCAACTAGTTGGTTGAAACAAAATTCTGGATTTTTACTTTTTGGACCTGAAATTGACACCTCTGCTCAAAAGCTTCTGTGCCTTATGGTGTCTCTCAGATCCAGACAGCTGCAGCTCCCTGGTCAGGATAGACCTTCCTGCTGGGGACACGTCCCTTTGTTTTAATGAACCATGACACAGCCACCAATAAACCAATTAGAGTGATTTCACAGCTCCATCATCAGGTGTCTCTAGTAAGCATGCTGCATGAGTGCCCTGTGGAGCATGCTGCATGGGTGCCCTGTGGAGCATGCTGCATGAGTGCCCTGTGGAGCATGCTGCATGGGTGCCATGTGGAGCATGCCGCATTGGTGCCCTGTGGAGCATGCCGCATGGGTGCCCTGTGGAATATGCTGCATGGGTGCCCAGTGGAGCATGCCGCATGGGTCCCCAGTGGAGCATGCCGCAAATCAACAAGTCAACGAAAAATCAAGCAAACCAACGAAATGCAGAATCAAAGCAACTAGAGAAGTTTCTGACATACATTTTGTTGTGAATGGATCTGCTTCATGTGAGTAATGATGATTTGATATCATTAAACATGGAGGCTGTGTCATACTGACAGCCTCACTATCAAACACCTCCTGCTGCGCCCGGCTGCCACTCAAGTAGCTCTTGAAATCTCAACCAAAGTTTGTTTGGACAACTATCATAGAAATGTGATTTATACATAATAAGATGCCCAGCAGCACAAGCAATGCACTAATAAGCAGATGAAAGCATGAGAGGGTAGTGCAGTATTTAAAGTACGAGCAAATTGTTTATGAAGCTCAGCAATATGAAAAATTAGAGCCACTCATTGCAAGAGCAAAGATTTTCCATATGATGATTCTAGTGAATGGGCTGTGTAATGAGGGCGACTGGGTGGCTGGGCGGGTCGCAGCATTGGCAGCCAGATCAGAGGCGGGGCTTTTGAGGCACTTTGCATGCTCTGCCTGCTGCGCTGCTTGGTTCCTACTGGCTAATGACACGCGGATGAATTTGGAGCTGACTAGGTCTCACTTCCCCCTTTACACAGTACTGGACAAGAAGACAGATGGCATTTCATAGTCACTTCCATCCATCTTCCAACCACTAATTCAGTATCGGTTTGCAGATTGTCTGGAGCCTATTCCAGCTCATACAGCGGGGAAAATCCCTGGAGGGGATGCCGGGCCACAACAGGGCACATGTAATTAATAGCTTAATTGATTAATTGATAATTGTCCCAATACATTAAATGCTAACAATCTGGCAGTGAAAAATCTGAATACATGTGTCTCTAAATGGCTCAGCAAAATGACACCGGGTAAGTGGTATGAAGTGTGCAGGTAAAATATGTGGCACGAGGATAGCCAAGAGGATTTCCTTTCACAGTGTCCCCGTTAATGGTGCAGTGCCATGCACACACCGTAACGAAATTTAATAATTCTTTCATTTACGTTCATTATCACAGCGCCCTTGGCTTTCACAAAGCCGCACTGATCTGATGACCTTCTCAGACTGCTCAATTCAGCCTTCCTCCCAGAAGCTGGTGGACAATTAGCCTGAGAAAAAATTCTATGAGAAAAAAAAAAAATCACGATTTTGTTTGCATTCTAAAATAAGTGTGCATGAGGTAGACGTCACATCGTGACATTAACTGGAATGCGGATTTATAGCGTACTCCAGTGGTTTCAGACCTCCTGTAATAATTACAGTACTTAGAAACTATAGGCCCCCTGGCAAAATGTTACCATGGCCCCCCCATCTATTTTTGCGTATAATTTTCGTATTCAAGGGCCCTGTTAAGCGCTGGCCCCCCTGATCCTGCTAGGCTATCCCTGCCCCTCTGACGTCCATGCCTGTAATCTCTAAAAAAGAAGTTGCATATTGCTGCTTTGAATAATTTTCAGTATTAATTTAGGTATTTATCCTGCGTACATGAACCTCAGAACGTTGCTACAGTGTTTGTACAGCATCCAGGTCCACTTTCTGATCGCAGCAGCGGGTCTGTCCTCGGCTGCTAATCGGCGTCATACCTCATGGCCCGTATTAAAAAGGAAGGTCCGGACTGTGAAAAACTAAGGCACAGCGCAGCACTGACAGCCAGCACAGCGCAGCACTACGCCGTGTCTCAGATGGATCCAATAAGCGGAACGCTTCCCAGATCCAGGAGTGGAAATCTTCCGGGAATGTTCGGATACAGTTTCGTTCCCCGTGAACGGCCACGGGAACGTGGGGGAGGGACCGTCTTAGAATGTGGAGACCACAATCATTAGTACTAACTCATTACAGCAAATCCTCGTTCCCACTGCCTTTTACACATTGCTGCGTCTTGCCTGCCTTGCCAAACAGGAGCAGCACACCGCTTGCGCACGCACTGTCCATTGTGTTTGATCTTCTCTGTCAAAATGGCAGTTTTCGTGGCTGTTTATTAAGGGCTTCTGTTGTCATGTTCCTTTCCTACTCCCATTCACGCATAATAAGAAAATTCAAAATGAAAGTCCAGACTAATCTGACAGCCCTCTCTTCCCCAAAGAGGCACTGTGTAATTATATAAAAGGAATTAAGGATAAATGCCCCAAGTGAAGAGAGTGCCTCTTACGCTGTTATTATCTTCATACTCATCATGTCACATGCTAATGTGAAAGCCCAGTGACCTGCCTTGCCACTGCTGTCCTCAGTCGCACCTTCTCTGCTGGTATTTCAACTCATGTTCTTAGCACTTGTCTCCATGCAGTCTGTCTGTAGCAGCTCTGAAGCCCAGCGCAGTGTCAGACTCGACTGGCTGCTGCTGTTGACAGTGTGCATTGCTGTTGTCGTTTATGCGTGTGTGTGTGT
>JAODKL010000002.1:8957422-8978766 GCA_026780765.1 Petrocephalus schoutedeni
AAATCCCACAGACTCTCCAATCACATTCACATGCATAAACAAACAAACAAACGGACACATTCATACCTACCAAACATACATTCATACCTACCAAACATCCATTCATACCTACCAAACATACATTCACACCTACCAAACATACATTCACACCTACCATAAGTACCAAAAGGCTATATCCACTTATATAATTTACAGGAGCCTGGCTCAACTCATACTGCCGCCTAGGACTTCACCTGACATGTCTTTTCTGTCTTTTGCCACCTTTCGGACACTGAAGTACAAAGACATTTGCCTTGAATATTGCAGTCATGCAAAAAATATGTATCATTCTGCCTGGATTGTGAATTATGTAATATCAGAGTACATTACATCCTATTTTTATTTGATGAAATACCGTATAAACCTTTGCACACCTGTTCTGGGTCACTGTTATGCTAAATGTTATCTGCGTGTTCATCTCTTTACCCAGATACACTCTTCAGAAAATCCAAAAAGTCAAAAGCCCCAAAAACTCCACTGGTTATGAGTTATGACTCCCCGTTGCCAGAGAGGTGCAGTCTAAAATCAAACCCATCCCGAGGAACCTCACCCAATAACAGTGCACTGTTTGTTGGTCTATGTGAGGTGAAGCTGGATGCCAAAGATTACTATTCCAATCCAGCACCAGTAGAAGAACATAAAGATGGAATGAATCGAAGGATTGTTCGAGCCCCTCCCCATCCTTCAGACAACAGATCTAACGCTCAACTACCCAGTGGCTACCGGTTTAGCAGCAGACAAACAAGTGAGTAAGAAAAAGGTTGCTCTGGCCCGCTTCTGAAGCTCGCTGGCTTCATAACCATTTCTGTAGCTAAACAAACCCTGTCAGTTTTAGTTTTTCTACGGAAGCTCAGTGAGCGGTTCAGCCTGTCTCCCTCCCTGCTGCCCTGCAGGCCGGTCCGCGGCTGGGTGGACAGTCAAGGACTCCTATACTATCATTTCAAGCGTCAAATCTTGGGGGGAGAGTAAATGCTCAGACGGCGGCTGTTACACAGTCGATGGTGCCGTACGGGCGGCATACTGTAAGTCGTCAGGCGGCTACGTGTGACGCTCTTGCAGCAGGACGAGGCACGCGGGTTTGGCCCAAGGGGGAAAGAGGTGCCAGTCAGCGCCTCCTTATTGCATGTCAAACTCTAAACCCAAATTCAATGGACAAAAAAAATATACAGCGTACGATATTATGTAACTATAAGTAGCTATTAAGTAGAAATGTTATAAAATGCACGTAGGGAACATTAGCCATGAATTAGCCCTAGCATGCTGAAGGAACACAGCATTTTGAGAGCATGCCACGAGAGACAAGAGGTGTCCAACCAATAGGGCGGATTAAAAGTGTTAAGTGTCCCTGTACAGAGGCAGCTGAGGCTGCACTGACACTTTGCCTAGTTGTCTGGTACTGTGCCTTAGCACGATTGCCCCCCGCCCCAGTCCCCGCTGGTCTGGGCTCACATGGAGCTTAACATTCGGGCCCGAGCAGAAGTCTTTTTGGGCTCAATAACACGCAGCCCTCCTATAGATTTATTTACCATGCAAAGAGGCAATTTTCACTTGATGGTGCTGCGTATTTAAAAAGATAGTCCCATATTTTACCAGATACCTTGGAGTTTTTGTGTGTTTCATCCAGTTGTTCCTGCATTCTCTCGTCAGTTCCAGCAAACACTGTCGTAGTGATCACGTTGCCGACATGCTCGTTAGATTGCCAGTTGCGTCATTGATGTAATGCTTGAATTCTATGTGGTTAGTGATCATACTACAGTATGTGTACCGTGCCACCTGAAGTCCACCTGAACTGTGCCTGGGCCCACCTCTCCGAGCGGGCCTGGGCACGATACGGAGCGATTACAATAGTCAAATGAACTGGACTTAAGGGGTCAAATGTGCTTGGGCATGGTCCGTATAACCTAGGGTGAGTAAACCCTAAACGGTCCCCCAACGCCCATCCCCCCACCTAGAGGCTCACAAAATCTAGTAATGCATCTAACACAGGGAAAACATTGCGTAGGCTATTCAGTGCCATATTACAGGAACTATCCACAATAACATACTTATTAAATTGCTTTATAAGACATTTGTGAATAGCATGGGATTCTCTGCTTGGTGCACATGCCCAAATGCCCACAGGGTTAATCCAGGCCAGTCCCCTCCTTCCTCGCTTCCAGGTGCATCCCCGTCACCCACCGTTCATGATCTTTGCTTCTAAAATTTCTCGCAGGATCAGTCGAAGCATCACAAATGAGAAGCCATCGACTGTCACCTACCAGCATTTGTGGACCAGCCAGTTGGCTTCACTGTTGAACAACTCTCTCGACTGTTCGGCCTCATCAACAGCACCCCTTACTGCAAGTTTGCTTCACTTTCATTGTAGGTCAATAATAAAATATAATATATACCCTAGGCAAAGCGTATCCAAAGTTTCCACCACAAGGTATTGAATAATTTATGTAGTAGTTGTTGTTTTCGGCTATTTTGTTCTTGGATATTGAACTGACTGTTCTCCCCGCATAACATCAGGAATATCGGGCGTCATTTGTCTGAGTGTGCAGTTCATCCTCTAGCCCAGATACTTATCATCTCACAACTAGACTGCTGCTCTTTACTGACAGGAAGCTTTGTGCTGTCAAGCTGCTGCCGGTGAATCCGAACGCGGCAGCACATCTGGCATTCAGTCAGCCTAACTGCTCTCACGCTACACCTCTCCTGGTCTCCCTTCATTGGCTCCCTCTAGATGTTTGCATCAAGTTCTCGTCCTTGCTGCTGGCTCTCAGAGCCGTTAATGGAAACACAGTCATCTCCCTTAAGATGCTTCTCAATAACTACATCCCATCTCGTCTTTTTCATTCAACAAACCAACGCCTCTGAGCGATCCCTCAACCAGTCTAGGTATTTGTCACGCATGGTTCCCCTTTAGTGGAATGAGCTGCCTCATCTCGACTTTCAAGAGACATGAAGACTGTTCCGGCACACCTGTACTAGACTGCACCACACTGCAGTCTGTGCTTTGCTTTCAAAAGACTGCATAGTCCTACTCTGACAATGTTTGAAATGCATTGTGTAGCTCTTGCTTGGATGCTACTTACACTTGTTACTGGGCATTCACGGGCAGCTCAGCCTAACTGTACTTATGACTTGACAGCTTTGGACGAAGTATCTGTTAAATAAATGAATGTAAATGTAAAACATCTCCTATATATTTTTTCTTCGAATAAAATATGTTTTACACAGGGATTTGTTATCATTTATTTATCATCGGGCTGATCAATGGTGTACAAATTATACATATAAACCTTTGACATATAAAGTAGCATTAAACATGCTGGATTTTCTCATGAGCTGAGTTTTAATATGTCTCAAGGTAAATTATGTCAAATGCCGCATTAGACAAAGGCTGCTTCTTCTCCTGCTGCCTGTGGATAATGTCCCGAGGCTGGTTGCATGATGCCAGTTCAATCCCAGCTACCACCTTGGGATTTGCCCTAGTCAAGCATTCCGTTATACCGAGTCGAATGTCTCCCACTGACGAATTCCATCCCTTGTGGGCTGTCATAGCACACAAGCCCAAGTTGGCATGTTGGTAAACATTGCCTATCAATAGCTGGACACCATCCAGACTAGAGAGTGGCTCAGCAAGCCAGGCCTTGGCCACCCTGGCCTCAGTCTTGTGTCGGTACCCATATGCTGTTTTACATGACATTCTCAAGGGTACTATAGGCGCCCTAAACCAATACATACACACACACACATATATATATATATATATATATATATATATATGTATGTGTATGTGTGTGGGTTTGCATAGATCACATTTGGGGAACAAAATGTCCCCAAGGTGGGGTAAAACCTGAAATTTCCCTACTTTTGGGGACATTTTTTCAGGTCCCCTCAGAATATTTTTTCAGGATAACCTTGATTTTATAAAAATCTCCAGATGCAATTAAAAAAGTAAAAGTGCCAAAAGTCTAGTATTTGGGTTGGATACCTATGGTTACGGTTAGGGCTAGGTTGGGGTTAAGGGTGTCATGATTGGGATTAGGGTTTTTCCCATAGAAATTAATGGAAGGAACCCATTTAGATAGGTACGTAAGTCTGTATGTAATAAAATATTGTAATATATTATGTCTTACCTATTTCGAATCTGTTGCAATGAGTGCGTCCAAAGTGCTAATTTATTTATGAAATAATACAATCCTACATTTGTAAACCGTACACAATAGATGCCACATATGCCTACAGGTGTTAAATGCTTTTAATAGAAATTTAGATTTACATGGCATTCATAATTAATCTTAAAATTGCAATTAGCCTACTAAAATTGGGCCCATTTCACAATAAGACTACCCTTATAAATGGTTTATGAATGGTTTATACTCAGGTTATTAATTAGATTGTAACAATAGAAAATTACATACAAGTAATAACACAGTTTTTTTTATTAATGAGTTACTACCATTTAAAAGTGGCAAAAGGGCTCTTAAAGCGGTACGTTAAACTTAACTACAGATATGTGACTACACGAAGTTGTTAAAGTATTTTTATGTAATTGTTTTATTGACCCAGTCATCCATCCATCCATTTTCCAACCCGCTTATCCGTTCAGGGTCACGGGGGATCCGGAGCCTATCCCGGAAGCTACGGGCACAAGGCAGGGAACAACCCAGGATGGGGGGCCAGCCCATCGCAGGGCACACTCACACACCATTCACCCACACATACACACCTATGGGCAATTTAGGAACTCCAATCAATGACCCAGTCATTACTGTTATAATATATATTCATGGAAGCAGCACTAGTAAATAGTATTCTCTTAAAAACAGAGAAAAAAGTAATTAATAATTTGACAATTGTGTAATATTCATTTTATACTGGGTGTTTTTCTACCAAGTGAACCTATGCAACGATTTTACACCATGTCACAATACTAATCACCAGTTTTTTAATATTTTCTTCGATCTTACTGTCTGCATTTTATCAATTATCCTGAAAATTTCCTATAAGGTCAACACATGGACCAGCGCATGAACCAGCCAATCGGCAGATTGGTTAATGGTTCTAATCTGTTTAGCCTCATCCTGCTTTCAGAGTAAATGCTTCAGGGCCATCCTGAGTGCTGGGCCAGGTGAAAATGAAACCCATTTGCTTTGGCATCCTTCACTTACTGTTTTGCACAGTACTCTAAATGTTCTTTTCTTCTTTTATTCCCATTTGCACAACATTCCCTGCTTTGGGTGTTACTTTCAAAAGAAATAATGGGATAATCAAATGTTTCTTTATATGCATTTCTATTACATAGATTTTTTTGTATTTTTCCACGCAGTGAGCTTTCATTTATGGGTCATATGAAGCACTTCAGATACACTTTACACCTCGGACTGTAACACAGTGTGTGCAAGCAGGAATTAAAAAAAAAAGGTTTTTTTTTTTTTAAAAAAAGGCAGATAAAATTGACAAACCAGTGGCATAATCAGGTATCTTTCTGACGCATCTCTTCATGAGTAACAAGATAACAGGGCGTCCACTTCCTGCTTTCCTTGTAAAGGATAGAGGACACAGGCTTTCAGTAGTACCCCAGCCACCCCAGAGGGAAGCATTAACAAAGGCTGCACTGTAATTTCAGTCTCCCTCCCCTGGAGCGACAGCTTTTTGGCAACATGCGCCCACTCATACTCTATGAGCAGTGTGGATATAAATCCCCCCCAGCTCTGTGGCCACAGTCCCTTAGTCCCTCCTGCAATTCAGGGGTGGAGGTGCTGTGCTCTGTCAGGGAGAATGTATCAATCCCCCCCTCAGATCATTATCACACTCTCTGGGCCTGTGTACCCTGACCCAGTCTTCACGGGGAACTCAGAGAACTCATTCTCAAAATCTGGTTTTTTGTTTTACTGCTGGATATTCAGCAGAAATAACTATATCAGCAGCATCAATATGGTGCAATGAGCTGCTGAGCTACATCTGCTCACCAGATTCGCTCTCCATCTTCAAGAAACACCTCAAGACCCATCTGTTCCATGAATTTCTTTACTAGCCTGATGACTCTTTTGGTTCCCTGAACGTTCCTGGATGTTGCACTTCAGGTACTTATTAGGTTCCTGCTTTGTTAATAATTATTATTGTGTCATTGCTGTGAAGCTCCTGCTCCAGTACTGCTGACACTTGTACCTGTGCGTTCACTGGAAGCTCAGACTAGCTGCACATATGCCTAGTTGACTCCTTGACAGCATAAATGTTTGCAATATGCTATTTGCCTTGCTTGCAAGTCGCTTTGGGCAAAAGTATCTGCTCAGTACTTTTTCTCCTGTTGTTAAATACTTGGTTGGCAAGGAGCCAGCATATTTTCTCACGACAGCATTTACTTGAACATTTGAAATAGCGCTAAGCAAAATGGCTTCTTCAGAAGCTTGTCAGACGTCCAGTTTCCAGACTGTAGAACTCACCCACACCAATGCACTGTTAACTTGTTTGTTTTTCCTTCTATCTGAAGTTTCTAAATTTTACCCTGGTTTTCACCTCACTATCTCTGATACCTTCAGGCCACTCTGTCTGTACATACATATGACCCAACACTTCCTTCATTAGGTCCTCACACTGATGTCTCCAAGGTCTGCCAGACTAATGAAGCCACCTCTCTCCTTGACCCTCCTCTTCATCTTCTTCAACCTCTTCCTCACTCACCCCTGCATTTATTCACGCTATCAGCACACCACTCCAAATTGGTCATTTAAGCAGTCTTAAGTAAATCGATTCACTACTATTCAGCATCCAGCTCAATCTGACCTTCCTGCCAGAAGATACCACTATCTTGGCTCAGATTGCCACGTGCCTCACTCAAACCGTAGCTTGGATGACGCAGCTTGTCATGTCCCTACCAACTCTACCTTTCTATAAAACATCACCGTCCTGCTTGGATGACCAACATTGTCTCCATCAAGGTTTTCTGGAACCTATAATGATAATGATATATCACCAGCTATCCTTTGCTGACCACATTGAAGATATCTTCCAACCTTGTAGATTTGTATAACATCAAGAAGAGACTTTACCTTATCAGAATAAGCAGCTCCATTCCTTACTAGACATTTCTCATTTAATGACCAGATTAATGTAACTCTGTAGTGACAGGGCTGCCAGAATGACTTGTGAAGCCACTGAAGATGATTCAAAATACAGCAGCACATCTGGTATTCGATTCAGTGAACTGTTGCACCTTTTCTTATCTGCCACCACTAGCTCCCTATATCTACTCACATCAAGTTCATGTCCTTGGTGCTGCCTTTCATTTTACTGGAACATCGAACATTACCTACCTATATTGAGTGGCTCATCTGGACCTAGGTTCCATCTCTGTGGTCACCTGGTGACCACCTGAAATCAAGTCTAGTACTATGTTTTTCATGCGTGGCTCCTCAATGGTGGAATTTAGCTCCTACAAGAGTCTCTTGGTGTTATTTATTCAAATAGATGTTCTGATGGTATGATGTAATCAGTTTTTCTATGACTCTTGTTCCTATACTGTCTAGCACTTGTTACTCGTCACTCATTGGATGCTCAGATTAGGACCTGTATCTAAGCTGGCTCCTTGGCAACTTCTGATGTATTATCTGCCCCACTCGTATGTCACTTTGGACAAACGCGTCTGCTAAATAAATAAATTTATTTATTTATGTCCTACTGCAAAAAGGGTGGGTCAGATACTTTTACATATTCCCAGACAGGGTTCAATCTGCAGGTCACATGACTGAGTGGAACCTTGGCAAATTCACAGCTGCTGGCCACTGGCCACCTTAAAGCTATTTATCTGGGCAGTACGTGTGTATATGCTCAGAAAGAAAAAACACATTTCATGGAATATATTAGAATATATTACAAATTGAAATACAATAACACAGAAAAAAAATGTGTCCTCCAAAAAGTAACTGCTATCTTCTTTGGTCCCAAACCTTTCCTTTAGGGCGCCGGAGCCATTCTCTGTAATTGTTTAGTTTTACCACCAGCTCACTTATTTAACTTAATCTCCAGATTATCATCATGAGATATTTATTAACCAAACAGTGTACGTCAGTGGTTAAGTTCAATGAATACATGGGTATATTGGTCGGTAACTGCAAATACTGGGGTGACTTGGTGTTTTGAAACAGATAAGCTGACACACTCTAAGAATTACAATAAACATAAGTAGAATAGATGTAGAATAATATAAACGATTGCCAAAATCTCAAACATCCGGTTCATGGTGGTGAGGAGGGTGTGCAGCCTTTCCCAGGCAGCACGGGGCAGATGGCTGAGGTACATCCTCAATGGGATGCGGTCCATTGTTAACATTAATTGTCGTTGATTTATCGTCGGTCACGAAATAAGCGTCGCTCATTCATCAACATAGTAGTTCAAACATCATTAATTAGATCACATCTCTTTCAAAACACTCACGCTGCTAATGGGCCCCTGTGATATAATTTCTGGGATGAATGATTGGACAGCGAAAACCCAGGTAGACTGTGGATGACCAGAGGGACTTCACATGGTGCCAAACGCCTGTGCTGAACAATAGATGTCCATGATGAAAGGATGGGATGGGCAGAGGGTCAAAGGTCAGAAGCAACACATATAATTCCCGACTCATCGCCAACAAACAGACATTGGGTCAGATACCCAGGTAGGGGCAAACAGATCCACACCGTGATCCAAATCTGTAATCCAAACACAGGCAGTAGTTAATAAGCGGGGTAATGGGGCAAACAACCAACTCCAGATCACTAGACAAAGAGCAAGAGAACCAGAGAAGCAAGCAGAAGTCATAACGAGAACACAGACAGGCTGATGTGCTTCAGGTGTGCTTAGTATTCGGGGGGGTCAGTGTGGGAATCGGTTAGGCGTGGCTCAACCGGCGGAACAGATTGATGTTGTCCAACGGATGTCCTGTGTCTCATTCATGCCATCACTGTTTATCATCTGAATGATTTATAAAAGGAACATAAACAGATTTTATCTTCTAAAATAGAGCACTACAGATGTGCTTTGACTTCGTAAGACGCAGGGCGCCAGCTGTCCCGCGATCTCGCCGAGCCTGGCTCACGATGGTGGAACCACGCTAGACTTCTCGAAAGATGCAGAACTCCTAATCAAACTTGACATTTCTCAGCTTTTTTTAAAAATTCTTTTATCTCAATAAATTCTACTGACATCAAAGATTTTATTTATTTATTTATTTCGATTGTCACAATTCAACTCCAGCCACTGGGCCAAAGTTGGCGAGCCTCGGTTTGGGCTTTTCGCAGAGAAATGTAACAGCAGTTGCATATTACATAATGCCATTTTTTTTCCGTTCTCTTTCCTGTCCCTGTGCTTGCATTTCTGAATCATCCGTGCCTCCTGGTCTCCCTCAGTCCCCCCCCATGCTGGAGTATATAATACACCACAAACACATGGCCGTCATTATCCCCCCTTCCGTGGCCCCCATCCTCACTCCCCTGTTTCCATTCTATAGTAATCTGAAGGCTCTGTAAGCCAAACATTCATTATCCTCCGAGAGTAATTGAGCTTTTTTTTTTTTTTTGTCCTTGCCTTGTGAGACTGCTTGTCCCCTGCACAAGGGGTCCCCGCATCACTCAAGATAGCGGTTGTTATCTCCAGCGTGAGTCACCATCTTTCACAGCTCGAGGAGCACAGGAAAGTGCCCGAATGAAGTGTGTTCAAGGAAAATCAAAAAAAAAAAAACCAAGATGGGAACAATACCAGGAAGACGGTGAAAAATTACATCGAGTATAAAAGTTGTTTTTGTTATATATTGTCTATTTACTTCGTAACTTTTCAGTGTGCAAGATATCAGCATTCAAAGTCTATTTTTGATGTCTCTGTGCAGCACCGTGTTGAAAATAAATGAAATGGACTTTTCCCCAACTAAATCAATACCATTTTTGAAACATACTTCTCTATGAAAACACACACAACCAGGGAAACCTAGCAACCAAATGCAAGAGCTGTGTGCTGTTGATAGCCCTCAAGTCCTTTGCAGAGGCAAGACCCCCCCACTACATTTTACAACAAATCAGCTAAAACAACGTAATTATATTACTATTAATTCTGCAAAAGGCACTTTCTTCCTTTTTCCTTTAACACAAGCATTGCGTCGTCAAAATGCTTTTAGGAGAAAGCACACAAATTAGCCAGAAAGTGTATTATAGCATCCAAGCAAGAGAAGGGTTCAGAGGACCACAGCTGCTGTGGAATAGGAAACCGTGTGGATGTGTATGTGATAGAGATAGAAAATGATCAGGCGACTAACCGCATCTTTCAAGCAGAGGAGCTGTCAGCCTCCGGAAGCCTCATTTACCCTTTTGACCAATTTGACAAATCGCCCATTTTGTTAGTGTGTCCAGTGTCAGAACGTCATGATCTTGCAAAGCCAAATTACCTTAATTGGTTAAATGGTTAATCTTCTATATGCGTTTTGACTCCAGGGCTGATTACAAAAATGTTTTGGGATTTGTCTGCACTTTCAGGCAGGCCTTTACTGCTCCTGTCTCAGCCGCATTCCTTAATGTCAGGACAGCGCAGGCTAAGACAAAGAATGAACGGGAAGCGAGGAGAATTATCTCCTTAAGTGATGACCTCATAGCAAGTCACATGTCCACTCCCTACCTGCCGTGGCTGGGTGGCCAGCAACATGCACCTAGCAAACGGGGCTAATAGCTTGCATTACACGGATCAACATCCAGATCTGGAGGCAGGGGGGAAATACCTTCATGACGTGCTAGACCGATTGCTCTGCAGATGATATCTCTCTCCTGCAAGCGAGCCCCGCAACTGTTACTTAAATGAGCTTCACACGGATGCCCCGTAATTATCTGCACCAATGTGTCCTTTGCCATTCTGCTCGGCTGCCCCACAGAGTCCCTCAGGCAGCATGGGCAGCAGGAACAGACCTTCCATCTGCTCTTGACGACTGGCTGCTGAGAAACCTTTCCTGCTTATTGCAATCAGAGAGCAAACAAGACTCCAAGGGAGGGTGGAGTGTACAAACACGTCTGAGGGTACAAAGGCAGGGGCTTTATAATTAGTCATGCAATTTACAAAATGGCCAATTGCAGGGTGGTGAACTGCAAGACAATTATTTCCTTGTTTTCTAATGTCTCATTTGCATATTTCAGGCATTTATTATTGAAGGATCCCATACTTTCAAAATTCAATGATTATTTTAATGACGGAGGATTGAACATGCACTTTAGAATTTTAATTTGCAGCCAGCTTCCCAAATACTCAGTCACAACAAAATGATTGTGCCATGATGGACAATCAGGACCATGTGGCATCTGTGTAGCATAAGACAAGACTGAACACTGAGGACGAGTATTTACCCCTGGTGGAGAGCTTCTTGGTGTTGATGATCTTGGCTGCATACTCCTGCCCCGACAGCACTTTCACACACCTTCGGACAACTGAAAAGGCTCCCCTGAGAAGACAAAACAGAGCAACATGTAACGTGCACATTGGGAGCGTGAACCTGTCAGTAGAAGGAAAAGAGGCAGAAGAGCCTCTCTAAAACTCCATGCCAGGACTTGGGCTAACTTCAAATGAACCTCTACATATATCAGGCTTTCCTTTCAACATCCACCGTCATTTGATCATACCTGACAGTTAGATGTTACTCTCAGTAGTATTTGAAGAATCAGAAAAACAGTTGATTTGAGTTCAAGAGGCGAATCTGGAAGATTATCACATTATTCTGATATAAATGGGGAGATTCGCTGAGATTCTGCAGGCAACGTCTTTGCGTGATCCAGCCGACCCTTCTGTAAGATATTCGACCGTCATTTTTTTCTGAGGATCTCACTTTGATCTTGAATTGTACTTTTAGGAAACAAAGATTTCAATCCTTTTGGACAGCAGCGTTCTGCTGATATGCGGAATTTGATCACATGGCAAAGTCATGTCTGAGGAAATCTGTTATCTGTTAGAGGTTGCATGAGAGATTATTGTTAAGGAAAATGCAGGTTCGGGGACCTGGGATGAAACTTTGACCAAAATACGTGACTCTGGGACTCTTGATGTAGAAATGTTCCTGGGTAAGGTGTATACATTTTATATGCCTTAGACAGAGATATCATGGTGAATTAACATGCAGGCTTTGTTGAAAGAATCTTCTTTTATCTTTTGTGTATAACTTGGATGTTGCTGACAATGGTAGGTTGTTTAATATCAGGACTGTAGATTTTGAGTTTAAAGTTATCGGCGCACAAATAATCTGTTCCTTCATTTTTATGAGCAGTGGCAATGAGGTTTCTGGATATACCCAGCCATTCGCCGAGGTTCTTGATTCTGCTGTCACCTCAAATGCAGAAGCCCTTGTCAATACGTACTTGGACTTACATACACATGTTCTGGTGTGTTGAACATGCATGAACCTGCACTCACAGGGCTAACCGGAAGGCTGAACTGGTTTCAGAGGCCACACATGAGAGCGTGTAAGGTAATAAAGGGAGCCGTCTCGTTTATTTTCTCTTCCGGACGCATGTTATTCCCAGAATCATTAGTGCAGCTTTGCTTTAAGTAAGAGGAGAACAGCTGCCAAATTACACTAATTTACATATTTAATCACAATCTAACTGTTGCCACGAGTACACTTTCAGCGGGGCAGCTACACCAGGACGGATGTCCGATTATGTATGCTAACCACTGCCTTTGTTCCGTTGCTTGGCACTCTCACCTATTGTCACGCCCGAGCCATTTTCCGCTTGCCCGCGGCCCACTTGGGGTGGCTGGTTGATGGGGTGCACTACCTCTGGCAGCACTCCAGTGGGCCCCGGTACCCACCTGGCATCTCTGTAAGTACCACAGCACCCTGGCCTTGCCTCTCTACTCGCTAATGAGAAGGATTCGGCTGACCACATGTTTCCACTGAGGACTCGGGCTGGGCTTGATCTGATACGGCCTTGATGTGAACGGACAGGTTTAGCTTAACATCCCCCGAAACCAACCCCCCACAGCCTCCGGCGATGCAGAGGGTATAGTGATGTTAAATGGAGCATGGCCCACACCGCTATCCCATTCCTCAGTGTCTTCATATAAAACAAGGCTGATGTGTTTTCTGGACTATGCTAGCTGACCTTCAGAGCGTTAAAACCCTTTGGAGTCCCTCAGCATGCTGGAAAGTAAGGTGCCTGGATGGTGGATCTCTCAGTTTATCTCTCTTGGTCTGTCTTGCAATGTTTCATTTTTTTACAAAAATTCAGTCTCCTAATTGGCCTGTTTTTGTGAATTTTCCTCAGTCTGCAGTAAAAACAGCAAATCATGTCTTTAGAAAACCAAATGAGCTTTCTGGACAATGTGAAAATGACCTTTTATGGCTAATGCTGCCTTGTCCCTCAACACAGACAAGAACTGAATGAATGACAAGAACTGAAGGAATGAGGGCTAGGAACTGATAAAATGGACAAGATGTAATGTAATGATGGACAGGAACCAATGGAGTGCTGGACAAGAATTAATGTGATAATGGACAGGAACCAATGGAGTGATGGACAAGAATTAATGCGATAATGGACAGGAACCAATGGAGTGCTGGACAAGAATTAATGTGATAATGGACAGGAACCAATGGAGTGCTGGGCAAGAATTAATGTGATAATAGACAGGAACCAATGGAGTGATGGGCATGAACCAGTGTAATCACAAACAAGGACCAATTGAATGTTGGACAAGAATTAATGGGATGATGGACAGGAACCAATGGGATGAGAAAGGGAAAGTTCCAAGCAGGCCACAGGATGTCATCCTCAGGAACCAGTTTCATTGCCAGTAACAGATATCACATCAGTCAAACAATACTCGCCAGACTGCACTGTTAAAAACCAAACAGCAGGAGTGAAGGTGCCCTATTGCTTCTGCTTGCAGGGACTGTGGATGGTGCAGCTGGAGCAGAACAGAAGGCGCGAATGCAGCTGCGTTGGCTGCTTTCATGAGACCGACATGTGACAGCATGGAGGACGTTTGGTTATAAAATATTTCAGTTTAAGTGTATTGGATTGCCACCCCCAAATCAAATTACATAAGCATTTTTCCGTGCCTGGCGTGGGCCACAGGGGAGAGAGTGGGTGTAGCACAGAGGAGCTGGAGCCAGCCGGGGCCTGGCGGTGCTCATGTTCCCCCCGTGCTCTGCTCTGCTCCAGCAGGGGGGGGGGGGGGCGCGCAAACACACTGGAATTAGGTGGAATTATTGCCTATTACTCACATATTACAGGGGCTACAGCCTGTGTACAGTGCCAAGCATTTTCAAATACTCATTTCGCCCCTTTCACACACACACACACACACTTGTATTCCTGCCTTAGTGAGGACCACCCTAATCCCAATCATGACACCCTTAACCCCTACCCAGCCCTAACTTTAATCATAAGTAACCAAACAAAAGAGTTTGACTTCTGGCATTTTTAGTTTTTCTGATGGCAGTCACATATTTTTATAAAATTTATTTTATAACTGTAATTTATACATAACCCACATAAAACATATCCTATTAACAATGTCTCAAGAATGCATATATTCTGTGTAGACACACTCTTCAGAACATACAAATTGGTCATCCACACGCACACACACACACACAGACACACACTGCTTGACCAAACTCGAGAACACAAGTACACTGTATGTCCACAAGCACACCCCCTCTCCCTATCTCCAAAAGAAACACTCTGGTGTCAGCTACACACAGAGACACACTGAAACACTTCCAAAATCTCATACCTCCAATCTTACTCTGCAGTTCCAATTTGTGTCACAGGGCATGGAATTTGCCCAGATTGTATTAGGAATTGCAATAACCCATACAATAACCAATAAAAAATCTCTCTGTTCTTGCAAATGTAGTCTTTAGCATAACATGCCAATTATTTATGAGAAGTGGGTCATAAGCAGTTATGAGGATTCTTTTGCATGTTTTGACCGCAAAGTTAACACAACTGTTTTATTTACATAAATGATAACTTATTTAATTGTGGCATAACTTGCGCATTTAAAACATTCCCATCTTGTCTCCCTTACAAATGTAAGAATGTGTCTCAAGAAAATGAAGTTTATTTCACGTCTATTTTCAGACAGTTGTCAGTAATTTCTCTCCATTGATTCTATTCTGTTTTTATTCCCAGTTTGCAATCACCTCCATCACAAACTTCTCGGTCACTAAAACTCTTGTCTTCCTTATGAAAACAGCTTTCCAGGTTTAACCACGAAATGAGGAATCTTAATTTTCAGAGATGTTCTTGCTAACTTCACCCCCACCTACCCTGCCTCCTTCTCCTACTTTAGTTAGGCAAGGCTTGTCAGTCAGCCTCTCAGAACAAAGAGATAATCTCTACCAATTTGCTATGGCACCCAGGTTGGTAATGGTGCTCTGGATACCAGCTCACCTCTGCTGTAGGTTCAATGACATAACGATACAAGTGCATAAAGGAGACTTACTTGCCCAATTCTTCAAACATCTGGTATTCATCAGTAAAGCGAGTGCAGGTGATGGTGGCCATGCTGGGGGCTGCAGAAGAGGCTTTGCAGGTCTTTGCTTTTGCTCTCGGTCTGCTTTGCTGGAGATGGAGATAGGTCTGAGCTGATAGAACACTCTGAGCAGAGCTTCTAAATCACTTTTCCGATCTCCTGAGCAAAAATAGAGATGGGGGGGATGCAGGATGATTGACAGGTCTGGTCGGTGTTGGGCCCGCCTGTCTGCCTTCTCTCCTCCAATCCTGGGTGCCTTTCTCCAGAATACACAGCCCGTTGTCATGGAAACTGCATCCCCAGTCACACACTTGTTCCACACAGTGCGCCGCACTGGCTCATATTCACATCCATAAGTGAACATAAGAGCATACACATACACAGTCACACGCGGCCGATCCGACGACATCATTATTTTGTTTGATTTTTATTTTTTTTTTGGCTTATACACAAGCCCAAGTTGAACTTTTTTTGAAGATACCTTGATGTAATTATACACTAAATATCCATCCATCCATCTTTCAACTGCTTATCTGGTACAGGGTCACAGGGGTGGCCTGGAGCCCATCCCAGGCAGCATATGGCAGAAGGCAGGGCTACACATGCCATCCATTACAGGGAACACACACTAACACACTCTGGGCAGTTTAAAGACATAACATGCGGAGAACATGCAGTCTCTACACCAAGGTTCCCCAGTTCTGGCCCCGGAGGGCCAGTCTGCACCACAGTTTGCAGATTCCCCAGCTCAGACACACCTGCTAAACCTGGCAATAGGATGGTGAGCTGAATAAGGTGTGTCCACGCAGGGAAATCTGCAAACTGTGGTGCGGACTGGCTCTCCAGGACGGGAACTGGGGAACCCTGCTCTATACCGAGCAGGGGCAGGATTCAAATCCCCAGCCCAAGCAAAGACAGCTACCCACCAGGCACCCTCGCAGCCTGGTGCCCCATTTCAATATCAGCCTGTCAGGTATCTACTCTCTGCATTTAATCATCTTGGTTTTGCTCTAATATTTTATATTTATAAATGATCCCCCCCAAGAGGAGCGATTTATCTGTCATTAATCAATGACAGACACGAATAATCAGATGGCCTCTGTGCGGGGATGACCCGGCCTTGATCATTCATAAGTGATTTCTAAGCCCTGAAAGAAAGTCCAGCGTTGACCGGAGTAGCTGATTAAGCAGAGATTGCTTGACTTTGGTAGGTCTTATCCTTTTGTGGGCAGCCGTGCCTGTGCTAATCGCTCACAGTAAGCTGATCTGACTCAGAGAACCAGAACATAAGCCTGTGCTCTCATCAGACCTGGGAAAAGTCAACCAGACAAATGATCACTGACGAATCTCGGAGTCGCGGGAAATAGCGTGCAGCAGCCAAGTCTGCAATCTGGTTAAGACCTCATAAGACCAGCCCCACCACCCCTGGAACACATAGCTATGATCCCAGGAAAGCTGAACCTTCGCAGACTCCTTTTATTTACACTCTTTCACGGGTATGATTTCCTACCGTCATTCTCTCGATTGGTAGGTTTGCAGGACTGAGAGATTTCATCGTTGCTCCAAGTATGATAATTTAATCCAGCGGTGGGTAATCTTATCCGCAAAGGGCCGGCATATTTCCAGGTTTTTAGGATAGCCTTTAGGTCAGCTGTTCAAACCCAGGTGTGAGGACTGTTTAGCCAATCAGTCCTCTAATTAGTAACCTAATTAGAGAGTTGCAGGGAAAGCCCGCACACACAGTGGCCCTTCCCGAATAAGATTGCCCACCCTTGATCTAATCACATGTTACAAGGAGAAATTCTTCCCCTTGGCCACAGCTGTTTTGAGGACTCAAATAACAGTTAAATAAATTCCACTGACAGTGCTGGAAGCCACAGATCCCATCCTCCTGCTACCTTCGATTCGTCCTGTGCTTTCTGTCGTCTGGGACCAGAGGGGGTGGTGCCTGAATGACCCGACTCATACCAGCTGTCCATATACCATTCAGGCTGTCATTCTGCCGATCATGTCACTGAGGCATTTAGGCACCATGAGACACAATAGAAATGATTTGAGACTTGTGTAAAAAAAAAAGTGTGTTAGTGGTACAAGTGTTACACTCTCAGACCGATCAGCACACATTTATTTTCCTGCTACATGCTCCACCTCTTTTACATTTACACGAATGTACTTAGCAAATACCCTGTGTAGAGTGGTGAGCTGATGGTCGTTAAGAGCTGAGGAGGTCCCCCAGCTAAATGTTCTCGGGGAGAATCACACTTTGTGGTAGGACTGTGCACACAGCCGTGCTCGCAGCTCCAGGACTAAAGGAGAGAAACTTCACCTCTGAGGCAGATGAAGCATTCGTCAGTGAAATATCGATTGATGGATATACACATACATTTTTTTAAGCTTGAGAAAACAAAACGGGAAGCTCATGACTGCGGCCCAGTGTCAGCCATTGGAATTGCACCTCAGCCAGACTAATTGTCGGAACAATCTTTCAGATACTCTTGAGAAAATCCCTATTAAAATTTGAGAACTTCCTTTAAAAACTGCCAAAGTTATCGGTTTATTGTAAATAAATTGTAGGACGGCCAAGTTTTCATACATTGGCTGTGAATGGGAGGGTGTCTTTGTCTCAGATTCCTGAGAGCTGCTTTTGATTTATTTTTGTATGTTTTACATTTTCTTTTGTTTTAATTTATAGCTTGAGGATGTGAAAATAAATGTATGACACGTGTGTACTCACACGAAGTATATTCGTGAGTGCTTCTGCTTTGTGTGTGTGCGCAGTATGGTCTGCGGGGTGACTTACACACACATGCCCGTTTCTGCGCCATGTGAAAGGATTTATTCATGAACATTCAGGCTGCTTAGCTGTACAGTCATATGTGCAAAAGCGAGGTGCTTTTCCTAAATGACCAAAGCTTCCAGAACATATGCTTTCAGCCTCTGCAGGTCCCCTTTGGCGGAAAGGGCGCGTTTGTAAAGACATGGTGGCGGTACATACACAGATAAAGCCTTTATGATGTTCAGAACGATTGACCGTCAAGGAAAGGCCGTGAGAAACGCTACAACCGCTCAGAGCAGAGGAAGAAAGAGAGAGCTGTGGATCAGATCTGGCTCCAGAGAAGCAGTGAATCAGGGGATAAACTCAACTTGAATTTCAATGTGTTCGTCAAAAAAAAAAAAAAAAAACTACTTCTGCAGCAATTCCTCTGTAAAGACAAAGAATACGGTCAATCAGACATTTCAAAATAGGAATATTGGGTTCACTATAGGATACCAAAGGATTCTACTGTGCGCCATGCAAATCACTGTTTACCCTCTATTGCCACGCCATTTGATACAGCCATTTACTCATACACACACACACAAAAAAACCCAGTCTGGTTTATTCCTCATAATGCCCATTCCTGAGCTCAAACAGTGAACTGAGCCTGCAGTATCAACAGTGATTAGAGATTCCGGAAGACTGATTCTTCCCAAGAACAAACGCAGCACACAGACACACACACGCACAGACACAGAATGCAGCCCCTGCCAATGTTTACAAAAGGGAGCTGCAGCCAGCATTCATGCGCTCCATGTCACCAGCGTGGGGCCCCCAGTGTATGCCAGGGGAGTGATAAGACACTTACCAGGAGTCCCTCTGGCCAAAGGCATCATTCTCCAAGGCTTGTTTTTAAGGCAAAAAGAATTGAATTGTAGCATTCTGAGTGTTCATTAGGTATTTAACATTTTACCATCCACCTGGAATGCCTAGAAGCTGTCGGGACTGATGAGGGGACACATGGGGTCATTCGCTTGTCCCTAACAGAAGCTGTCGGGACTGATGAGGGGACACATGGGGTCATTCGCTTGTCCCTAACAGAAGCTGTCGGGACTGCTGAGGGGACAGCATGGCCGACGTTCACTGCTGCCGCTTAGAGCTGTGACCCAAACTCAAAGCAACATGGAAACCAAGATGGCAGCACGAGAATCGAGAGAGCAGGTCGGTGCCTTTACCGGACATTAAGGCTACTCGGCTCAGATTTTCCCAGGGACACGCAGATCTAAACATCACTTCCGTTTCAGGTTTTCATCGTTATGGAATCAGGACACTGTCTGCTCTTGGCAAACACCCACATAACGCCTACTGTTACAATCACACAATCGGCGGGGAGCACAAGCTTTCCTCATGCTGCCAGCTGGAGGATGAAAAAAAAAAAAGTCAACAAAGAGCGTGTGTGCTTTTGGTTAAGTTTGCCATAATAAATGGTCTGTCAGCTAACTGGTGGCCAGTCTGGGTTATTGGACCCCATGCGGCCTTTGCTGCAAAATTGTGTGCTTTCAGATCTACTTCTTCCTCAACGGGCTCTTATAAATCACCCCAGCACTGCTGCTTACATAATCAATAATTCTGTGCAAAGCCATCAAACTGGAGAGACGTTGCGAGATGAATCTGAGTCGTATTAGCTGTGTTTTGCTCAGGCCAGAAAGACATGAACTCCGCAAGAAACACGTTCTACATTTTGGTCCAAGTGCTGCAGGGAACATGTTCCTGACCAAATCACAGTAAACAAGTTAAGCAAGTATTTTGTTTAGAACTCCATTGTCTGAGAGCCATTGTGTGGCCTACAGGATAGCTGGAGATCCCTGTATTATATACGGGCAGAAGGGAAGCCAGGCAGAACACAGGTTTTCCAGTTTTCCTTTTTTATTGCAGAAGAAGGATCCATCTGTTAATACTTAAGTTAAGACACACAATCCTTCTGGATGTTCTCCGAAACACAGAATGCTGTAAATTTGATCAATAGTCCCCAGCTGCATTTTCAGTCCACCAGATCACAGCTGAAATTATAATATGTGTACTACCAAGTAGAATTTGAGCTCAAATTCAATAAAAATTGTAATTCAGTAAAGAAAAGAAAATGTTTAATAGGTATGTGAGCAGTGACAGTTTACAACCTAAGCAAACAGTCTACTACATAACCAATTCAGTGTGTACAAGCAAACACCATCATGTTTCCCCTTTTCACATAAAACATCCACGTGATAACGCTTTAGGTTAAAGAAACATTTTTATAAATCACAAAATCAGCATGAGTTTATTGATCCACACTGTGAAAAATACATCTGAATTTGTTCAATGGAAAGTATTGGGGACCCTCCAGTTTTCCAACTCATAAATGGGGAAAAAAAAAAAAATAAAAAAAAAAAAATATATATATATATATATATATATATATAAAGTAAAAATGCCAGAAGTCTTATATTTTGTTTGGGTACTTATGGTTAAGGTTAGGACTGGGTTAGGGGTTAAGGGTGTTGTGATTGGGATTAGGGTTTTTCCCATGGAAATGAATGGAAGGTCCCCATTTAGATAGGTACGCAAGTCTGTGTCTGTGTGTGTCTGTGTGTGTCTGTGTGTATGGGGGGGAAACTCAAGGAGAACTCAGTTTTATAAAAGTCAAAGACGGTTGGTGGTTCGTAGTTTTCCCTCTTCAGACTGCTTTCAGTAGGTACTTGCCACAGCTGACTGTTCCACCCCACAAGCCCTGCCGTTTCACAGATGCTCTGTGTATAACGATTTGGCCCTTGTGAAAGCCACTGAGGTCATTATCCATGACCTTTGCTTCTACATTCAGCATGCCAGCTGTGAGCCCTGAACGTTAGCTTACCGTATACTAAGGCCCTGACCCTTACCACTCTGCTGAGATAGTTAGCATTACACTGTTAGCTTACCGTATAGTATATCCCAGGCCCTGACCCTTACCACTCTGCTGAGATAGTTAGCATTATAACGTTAGCTCACCGTATAGTATATCCCAGGCCCTGACCCTCACCGCTCTGCT
>JAODKL010000002.1:9011299-9025323 GCA_026780765.1 Petrocephalus schoutedeni
AACACAACTGCTCTACCTAAGGCTGCATCTACAGGAAAGAAAGCAGAGAGCTCAGACACTGAGAGCTCAGATGATTCTGATAGTGATGAAGAGGCTCCAGTGAAGACTACTTTGGCCAAGGGAACTCCATCTAAACCAAGCCAACCCAAACTCTTTAATACAACTGCTATACCTAAAGCTACATCTACAGGAAAGAAAGCAGAGAGCTCAGACACTGAGAGCTCCGATGATTCTGATAGTAATGAAGAGGCTCCAGTGAAGACTGCTTTGGCCAAGGGAACTCCATCTAAACCAAGCCAAGCCAAACTTATTAACACAGCTGCTGTACCTAAGGCTGCATCTACAGGAAAGAAAGCTGAGAGCTCCAATGACTCGGACAGTGACGAGGAGACTCTTGATAGTACTGTCTTAGCTAAAGGACCACCAGCTAAGCTGAGTCAGTCTCCACCCAGCAATCAAGGGAAGGCGAAACCCGGAAACCTGACTAAGCCTTGCCAGTCCACCCCGATTAAGACCACTGCAACAAAAACAAAAAAGGTGGCATCTTCAGAGAGCAAGAGCAATACAATCCTACCAAAAAGAGCCCCAAACAAGACTCCCCAGCTTACGCCCAACCAGACCACAACAGCACTCAAGGTACCTGCTCAAGCAGCATTGCCAGACTACTCTACTAGTGAGAGCTCTGATGAAACAGACAATGAAGAGAAGACTCCAACCAAGGTGTGTCTCCCTGTCTCTCATTTGTTTCATTTTGCTGTGTCTAATCATATTTATCCCCAGATTATTTTCCTCTCAGCAAAATAACTCATTTTGTTTAGTATTTGATTGAATAGATGATGGTATATGTCAAAAACAGGCATGGTCCCAGCTGTAAAAGCAAGTCTTATAACGCCTCTCTCATAGTGCCAGAAGAGGGCCGTAGTCACAGAAATTCCTTGGATAGTGAGGGTAAAGCAGCAATACCACCTGGTCCTTCTGCTTAGTTAATCATATAAATGATATTTATAGTGTGAGTCACCTTTTCCTTTAGTATTCAGTGCTGCCTTATGATTAACAGTCTCCTGTCTCTTTTAATTTGATGCTGTCTAGCAGATGGTTGGCACTCTACAGGGCAAAGCAAAGGCTGCGTCCAAGGTCACAGCCAAGGTCGCGGAGTCCGCAAATGGGCAAGGCGTAAGCAATGGCTGTGCATCAGTGCAGAAAGTCACTTCTGCTTCTAAAGTATCAGCTGCAGGTATGATCTGATCATGTAGCTGTCGATCTTGCTTACCCTTGGGGGTCCTGATTTTCCCAGTTACAGTGGCCCCCAATATCCGTGATTTCAGTTATCCGTGGTTTACCATGTAAGATGGGTAACATTATGTTTTCATTGTTCATCCTTTGAGGAGAACAAAGAGCATGATTTTCATCGCTCTGCCATCTTAAAATTAAGTCAAGTCGATATGGACTCCTACAAGTAGGTCGATGGAATTTGTCCTGTATCTCTGGATTCTTAACAACCCCAGTGGCATGTTAATTTTTGTGATGTTTTGTTATTATTTACCAAATTACCTTTTATCAGTTATGGATTTTGTAGACACAATAGCTAACATTTCCCTTCTAAGTTTATACCGTTATCCAGTGAAGCACCATATAAGAAAAATCTGTGTGTTACAAGCTGGGTTTGCTCACCGATTGGGATTTCTCTGCTTCGCAAGGTCTGCGTTAGCTGGTGTTCTGCGTTTGCGGCCTTGGCTCTCCAGTACAGCGGCTTCCTGACTTCATGGACCTTTGCCACACATTATCTCATCATGGTCTTCGTTAGTGGCACTGAAAACGACATCCAGTCTCTATTTCCCAAGCTCATACTCTTCAAAAAACAGTTACCATCAAATCAGCTTGGGACGGTCCGACTAGGTTTAGCTATTGCTGTTGTTGAACCATGAAATGTATAGACCTTAAGAAGAGGTTTTTAGGTTTTTGGTGCTTGCCCTTATAGCACTGAGTGTGAAGGTTTTGACCCAGATCATATAAATCAACTAGTAAGAACGCTGTGACTAGAAGCCAGAACAGTTTATTAGCTACTGTTTACAGCGTGTTGATGAAGTGGTCAGATTAACAGCAAAGGGCACTCAATACAGATTGCATAGAAGTTTTTATTGCCAACATCTGACCTCAGTCCTATGTTGAATGGGCATGTAATGAAAATATAGCAAAGTGAATAGAAAGCGTGCGTTAATAGCGAACGATGAAATTACCCCTGTTATAAATGATGTAGCTGTTTTAAAAACCGGTGTGACCAGGTCATTTATGCAAGGTGTCGTATTGGGCAGGCCAGACTGACCCGCCTGTAAGTCCTGCATGTAGCAGTCCTTAAGCATGTTTTGGTGTATTGTCCTTCTTTTGAATGCCTTTGATGTATCTATCATTTTCCGGACTCTTTTTATTTTTTGATGTTTTTTTTTTATCGCAAACTAATCTTAAACATCTTGTATAGATTATTTTGACCATTTTGTGAGAATTTGTAATTATCTACAAAATTTTGACCTTTTTAATCCATCCGCCTGTTTTTGCTCGGCATATAGTCAACATAACTGTCTGTTATGTCCTACTTGGATCATTTTGTTCCTATACACCCGTTTTTTTTTTTTTTTTTTTTTTACTTGCTGACGCCAGCTCTTCTACAATACGGCTCTGCAGTTGTGATTCCTCTGGAGTTTCACTGGCAAACGCTGGCCTGCTTCCCGTATCTCTGAAAGCTAAAGGCACTCGTTTCCTGTTTCAGCAGAGCACGTGGACGGAGCTGCTGTGCAGGGCGAGAGCTCGGAGGACAGCCGCTCCAGCGAGGAGGAGGAGGCGTCCCAGGTGAGGCACCTAGGCATGGGCTCACAACCCACATGTCCACACCATCCAGGAAAGCTTGTCTCCTGCATAGGGTGGTCACATTCTGCTTTGCAAAAAGAGACCACCTGGGACAGGGAGGAAAGAGAGACGTCAGAGCGACGCAGATATGCACATAGGAGATATGCACATAGGAAATATGCTGACTGTAGAAAGCAAATGTCAGTATGAAAGACAGAAAAAATCTCGGACATTTCGGGCATTAAGTCCCTAAAAAAGGAGAACTCCAGGAAGAGGACGACATCTGATCAGCCTGGTCTAGCAGGCCACGTAGGAGCAGATTATTGTGAGCTTTTCACACTGTTGGTCTCCAGTCTCTTCTAGCTCCAAAAGGCCCCCTTGAAAAGTCCTCAGCTCTGAGTAAGAAGACTCTAGCAGAAAAACGAAAGAGGGAAAAGGACTCCGTTCCACCTAGGAGCAAGACCACCACGAAAGAGACCCCTACCTCCCCATGGCCGGTTACGAAAACGAACCCCACCATTCCTCCTGCTAAGGAGCTGGACTCTGATGTGACTGACATTGAGCGAGACCCCAGGGCTTCGACCTCCAAAGGTAGCTCCCTTTGCCACAGCAGGAATCCATCACGGGAGCGTCCTACTGACGCAGAGCTTAACCTCTTTGCTGCACAGTCATAGATGTTTGGGATCTGCATCATTTCAGATGCTTTATTTTTCTGTCTTTAGTGGTAACTGCCACATCCAAAGGAAAGAAAGGACTTAAAGGTAGTGATTCTGCTGCGGACGCAGAGGTAGGAGAGCCGTGTGTGTATACTTACTTACAGACATGTATAAATAGATGAAAATGTGTGTGGATGAGCTAGTTTAACCTTGTTTTGGTGTTGTAATCCTTAGTTGGAATTGCCTGTTGACTTGCAGGTGCCATCCACCAAGAAGGCACCCCCAGTGGTTGGTTCCAAAAATGAAGCTGCAACGCCATTGGCGAAGCACAAGACAAAAGCGAAAGACAAAAGCAGACATGATGCTCCCAAACCCAAGAAGAAGAAGAAGACGAGCTCTCCGGAGCCCATCCGAGCCGTGGTGCAGCCTCCCGTCCCGCCAGCAGGGGGCGACTCTGAGTCTGATTCGGACAGCAGTCTGGATGTAGAGAAGTGGAAGAGGCTGGCGCTGCATCTCACAGGTGGAGTTAGCCGTGCAGCTGCTGGCCTCTTCATTCTTCCTCTATGGTCCCTGAGCTGATCTCTTGTGTATCCTGAATGCTCTTAGTGCGGCATGTGTCTGGTTGAATAGCTAGTTAGGTTTTTGGTATGTTTGTCATGTACAGCTCTCGCTTCAGTGCTAATTTGCCCTAGCTGCTCTTGTACGTAAGTTGGCTACTTGACAGCTGTATGCTTGTGATGTATTAAGTGCGTCACTCATACGCCTCTTTGGGCAAAAGCATCTGCTAACGTCAGTTAACGTAAATGTCAACGAGGAAGGAAATGTTCCGAGTGGCGTCAATGCAGTGCCATCATAACTGTGCCGGCAGATTCCGACATTGCGAAGATGGATGCCATCGCTTCGGTGGACCTCATCTCTCCCGCGATCTCCATGCTGGCGAAAACCCCGAAGAAGGAGTCTAAGACGAGGGTCAAGGAGAAGGAAAAGAACGGAAAGGCCAGAGGTGGCGGTAAGCAGAGCCGCGGGGCCAAGAAAGGGGCGTCTCCCAAGTCGGCCCAGAAGCCGCCGTCCGTCTGGGACGGCCAATCGGCGGGGGCCAAAGCCAAGCCTGCAAAGAGGCCGCTCTACACTGGCACTACCGCGATGTACAGCCACGAGAGCCCTGAGAAGAAGCAGAAGCTAGACAAAGACGGCACAAGAGAGACCAGCTCGGAAAAGAAAGGGCAAGAGAAGAAAAATAAGGTGGCTAAAGGGAAGGAGAGAGCAGCAGAAGTGGCCCCGCCCCCAGCCGTGGGGAAGCCCAGTCTGCTGCCTGAAAAGAAGGCCACAAGTAGGTTTTCCGTCTTTGCTGGAACTCTCTGTACAACACAGCTGGGATGAAATATTATACTACATTTATCATGGTTTTTTTTTTTTTAACAGAAAAAACTAAATTAAAGGTTGGAAAGGAGAAGAATATCACCAGTAAATCCTTGAAAACCCTCCGAAATGATTCTCAGGACCCAGCGTCTCGATCGCCGCTTTCAGACGCCAGCCAAACAAAGGTACGCCCGGACGTGCAGCTATTGATGCAGTTATAACTGCTGTGATGTTGTGCATTACAGCCTGTCACTCTGCCATGGAGCCGCTCCATTTCATTACCTGTCAGCCATTTCATTTTTTACCCTTTTATGTTTCATCTTTCATCTTTCAGAAAAAGAAATTGTCAAAGAATAAATAACCCAGGGGCGTTTCTGGTGAGTGAAATTGTCCGTCCGTCATTCATTCCGAAAAATTGCTTGTAGGGTGGGTCTCAGAATTACGATGATGTTACACCCTGGGCACAAGGATGCGCTCACATGCAGTCACAGTCAGAAATGATGTGCAGCTCATAGTCACTAATTCAGCTCTGGTACATGCCTTTGTGATGTGTTAGTAATTCAGTCTGGCACACGGAGAGTTTGTGAACGTTGTACTCAGCTCAGCTGAAATGCACAAACCTGAGGGTGTGGGCGTGTATGGACCGGTCAAGGACCATTCAGAGCAATTGTATCGGATGGAATTGTCTATAACTGATTTCTCTGTGGCGATTTGTGCCATATTAGCTAGCCAGTGGCTGTCCAGGACAGACATTGAGCCCTGTATGCTGGAGCCGGCGTGGTAACGGCGATCATGTGACCTCAATCCCTTTTTTGCTTTCTTTCTAAGGTGATTCCTGTCACGACACTCGAAGATACGAGATTGGCAGCATAAACAGAAGACGGTCTCATTCGCGTGGCCAGATTTTTTTAAACAGATTTTTTTTACTTTGTATGTCTTATGGATTCTATCTGTGTTGTCTTTTAATCATGAACGATGAGAATGTTTTGGCGTAAACCCGTCTCCCGTGTTCCATACGTCTGTACTTTCTGTCCTGGAGGATGGGAGCTAGAAAAACTGTGACCTTGAAATGAACTTTAAGTATGTTCATGTGCAGCTTCTGCAGACTGTCTCCTATAAGTAAAAATGGTACATTTCATTCAGAATTACTACAGTGTTAACTTTCTTCCATTTCCCTCTGTACCTTTTCGCATTACCTTTGTTGAAGCAAGAGTTTCTCTGCGTCATGTATGAAAAGTGTTAAAAGACCAGTAGGGTTTAATGGATCCTATTAATAAATAACTTAGAGATCACTGCTTTAGAAATGTTCAGGTTTCAGGTTCACAAACTGATCTTAACATAAACTTATGTAAAACGTCAGTATGTAATTCAGTATACAGCTCCCTTTCTCATGTCTGAAATATCGATTTTAATAAATATTTTTTCAGATTTAAAACCGGCCTCTCTTCAGTGCTATCGATTTTCTTTGTTTCAGACTTTATCACGGTGGGATATCTGAATTCTCGTCCGCTAATTGGCTGTTACGTAAAGCGCTGTTTGATACTGACACGATGCAGTACCGTCGCTGCTCTCAGGGGGCGGTGTTCACGTGATATCCATATGCGTCGGTTCTTACACGTCATCAGGCTGCGACACCCGCAAGATGCCGTGATACGGCGCTGAATCTATAGTCTCAGAAGTACGAGGAACGGAGAATCCTCTGGTTCATGGGGGACCTTCCACTTAATCTGTAAGTAGTGTCAGTGCATTGGTGTGCATGTTTCTTATTTTTCTCAAGTTCCTGATAAGTGTTTACAACAAGACAATAAAGATGATCGAAAATGGGCAAAGTTATATTATCGCTAGTAATATTTATCGTTCCACCTTGTAACTTAATCACGAGTATTGTAATTGATTTAAGCAATAGCGAGCTCGATGGCATCTTGATCAGTTCCGAGTGGCAGCATGTGGAGGCTGAGCGCAGTCCGCCACAAGGCGCGTCGGCGGAGCCTCGCCGGGGAAGAGTTCAAGTCAAAGAGACGGGAGCAGGAAAGAGGTGAATACCCGATAATGATAGGGCTTCTTGTATTTGTTTTTTTTTTTCACTTTTAGTTTTGGTCAGTCATCTGATTTCCCCTGAAATTTATATTATGCATCCAATTTTTAACAAAGCCAATGTTATAAAATATTTTTCTAACATTTGTATTGAATAGACATCACAAGCCTGCCCTCAGTAAGTGGATATGGAAGATGGATGGATGTAATTAAACGGTCAGCTCTATTATCCGACTTCGTTGCCTTCCTTCAGTCTATCCTGCTGATTCCTCTGCTTTCAGAGTTCAGGCAGGCACGGAAGGACCAGCAGTTGGTGAGTAAAAGACTCCTTCAGGAAGATGAGGAGGAAGAGGAAGGCACCATGGACACAGTGGGCAGCACGCTGTGGACAGACCAGGTACAATTAGCTCTCGATAAGACATGTGATAGTTCTACATTTGGTACAGTGTTAGTTTGCACGGATTTTATATCAAGAAATAAATAACGCTATAATAAACCTGGCAGTTATGGAGAGGATGTGTGCTCCGATGGCCTGCTTAAACTGCTTCCTAAGTGCTTGTAATCTCTGAAGATTTGTGACTGTGGTCTGTTGTACTACCTGCTAGGAATTGGTGGAATTATTCCAAGGAATCCAGCACGGTGGAGAGAAACGAGCCAGTCAGCTCCGAACGCTGAGGAAGGCCCTGCGAAGCCCGGAGGCTCAGCTCATCTTCATCAAGTATAGTGAAGAGCGGCACTCGCCAATGACCCGCATCAGAGGATGACCCCCACCCGAGTCACGTGGCCAGATCATTTCCCATTAAGCTGCTCTGGTCTCATTTTATACTTGCCTGTGGCAAACTGGATAGAATGACTGCTGCATGAAAATTACTTGGATTGAACTGTATTGATCTCAAAACTAAACGACCTAGGTTATAAAAGCAGGCCATGCCTGCATATGGGGTCTGATGGATTTTACTTTATTGGGTTTTGTAACGATAACATTGTAATCCTGTTCTGTGCTGGATGACAGGAGGGAGGGAAATAATTCAATATTTCAAGTGAAATGACAGTAAAGCGGAGAGTAAAGCCTGACACCCGTGTTTCAGGCTGGAGAATAGCATGCAGGTGCTGGTGGGGCTTCTCAGTGGTTCCAGTGCACAGTGCCAGCTGGAGGCTGCGCACTGCATTCATCAGCTGTCCAGTTCGCCCTGTCCCTCCGTGGGAGTTACCTGCCTGCCTGCCACGCCCTACCTGATCACCTACCTGTCAGGACAAAACGCCAAGTTCACGGTGAGCGCTTTCGGCCCTGCCTGCTGAAAGTCCCGTGGTCACTGTAAACGCGTTGGCTTTGACTCCGCCCCCCTAACCGTCAAAGCGCACATGGTCCCGTTCAGATTAGTCGCGCTGCTGGTGGCCTCTATGCTCAGCACACCTCACTGTGTCCGTACCACCGATGGCCCGGCGCCGATCGAAAACGCTCATGTCCCCGTGGCTAATTTATTTTTTTTGTAGGAGCTGTGCTTGTACACCTTGGGTAACCTGTGCGCAGGAAACATGGCAGTGAGGGACAAAGTCCTGGCTCAGGGGATTCTCCCAGCACTGGCCGTGTGTATCCAGGTGAGCTCACTTGCATTCCGGCCCTTTAGTCTGGCCGTCTCCTTCTCCTGGGGCTGGCACAGTGTCCGCAGGTCACGTCCTGTGTCACGTCCTCTGTGTGCCCAGAGTGCCATGCTGCAGCCTGTGCTGGCGTCTCCCGCTCCCTCTCTTTCTCACTCTGTCTCCGCGTCTCGGCACCCAGCGGCCCAACCTAGCGGTCGTGGAAGCCGTGGGATTCACCCTGGCTCAGCTGCTCCAGGCTAATGACGCTTCGGAGAAGATCATTCCGTGAGTGACTAGCTCCATGTCATACATTTCTCTTCAAGGATATATTAGAGTAAATATTTAACATTTCTGTAAACATTGTATGCTCATCTGGGGGTCGGCTGTGGTCTGACATCTAGATCTGCAGGATCAATGTGGATTGATGTTCGTGGCCTTGCTCCATAGGCTGGTCGTGAGTTCTGGGCTAACGCTACACCTCCTGGCTGCCTTGCAGCCTCATCCTGAGTATGGGATGGGAGTGGCCATCGAGTGTGCCTGGTGTCTGCATTACCTGGCCTGCAGGTGAGTGGCTCTTTTGAGTCACCGGGTTAGTTCGAAGATGCCAATTTACTCTCAACAATGCTGCTCTCTTTCGTACACAGCAACGAGGGCTTCGGAATGCTCATGAGCCAAGGTGCTGTGTCGCGGTGCAGTTCCCTGCTGATAACACTGGGTGGCGCTGTGGCCACAGGCAACACCGAAGAAGGCATAGAGCTGGTAAGAGCTGGTAGATACATTGCATCGGTTTCAAAAACCATATCCTAATAAAACTACCAATAAAACCGTTATAGATTAACTGCTGCAATAAAGAATCAAGTAAGGAATAAATCCATTGTTGTATAACGGTATCACCCGGGCCCTTCCCCAGCTAATTTGGCCAGTGCTGCGCTGTGTCGGCAACCTGCTGGCAGGCGATGCGCCGGAGCGCTGCGGGCCGCAGCTAGCAGACAGCCGACTGCCGGCTGCGCTCTGCGTGCTGGCGCAGGCCTTTCTCCAGCCACATCCTGGCCTGACTAGAGAGAGCCTCTGGGTCCTGAACAACTTAACAGGTAGAGCGTGAGGGACGTTTCATACTTCAGTTTTCTGCATGTGATTTCAGACTGCAGGCGCTCATCCGCCCCGAAACTTGTGTTCGCGCTGCGGATGCAGATGCTTGCGTTGGGTGCATGCAAGCGGCATCTGTACTCCACCAGACCAGCAGAGGGCAGATGTATTCCGACAAAGGCAAATACAAGCAGTATAGTGAAATGAGTAAACTTTCAAACAGTTTTAAAATTAAAAATTGGGCAGTACCACGATAATGTGGTACGCTGTGGTATCCTGAAATCCTCACAACAAAGGATAGTTAATATACAACCAGTTTCACCAAGATTTCAAAATGCCAGGATAGTGCTGTTTTTTAATATTCCGTATACCTCGGTATAATGTCTGAACAGTGTGAAAATTTTGATATGCAGGTGTCTCTGGCCCTCCTCATACATCTACAACTGACCGCTGCTGCCACCTACTGTTAATACCTAATCAATTATTTTGTTCATGCACAATCAATGCACACAATATCTGCTAGACATAAAAATCTGGGCTACGCACGCACTGACCGCAGCCGTCCACATCCAACCCCTGATGACAAAATTTACATTGCGTCCCCTCGTCCACAACCGAACGCATACGCGGAAGTATAAAGTATGAAATATTTTTGTGATGATAAAATTACAAAACAGCATGCATTTAGATAGATAGATAGATACCTTTTATTGTCGCTGTATTAAGACACAATGAAATTACAGCTCCTCAATCCAGACACACCTACATAACAAAGACACACATTTAAAAATCATTTAAATGATTTTTATGGCATTGCAGTAGTTTTTCATTGGTTTTATTCAATTAGTCTGACTGATTCTGGCTTTGTTCCCTTCACATACCGAATGAATCCTGTCCTCTTCAGCGGATTCCAGCGTTTTCAGCTCTGCTGTGCTCTACCTCTCTTTGGTACCAAGTTTGATCCAGCTCCTGCCCTTTTCCAAGGGGATCAACACCATGGTTAGCAGCCTTGGAGGAGATGAATGAACTGTTTATCTAGCTTTTTATTAATACTTTAATCCAAAATTACATACACTTCTGGCCATCTGGCCATAGAAGATTTTGGCTTATGGGAACCACATCAGGTGTGTCCTGAGGCCTTTTAGTGTATTGTATCTGTTTTGTGAGTGTATTTTTTATATTTATTGCAGAGAGCCCGTGTTGACATTTCTGGTTACACCTAGCAAACCTCACCTGTGTGTAGGTGCTGCAGGTCCTGGCTAATGTTGCCTGTCAGGGGACAGAGTACTGCGTCCAACTTATCCAGAGTGGGCTGCTGCCTGCTTTGAGTGCCACTCTCAAGATGGCCGACTCGGCTGTGGTGACACTCAGTCTGGAAGTACTCTGCATGCTACTGGCCAGCAGCTCTCAGGTAATCTGTAATCTCCCCGCTGCCTTGGAGTTAAAGCCGGGGGGTTCACCCTTTCTTATCACAGTCTCCTTCACTATCTTCTATCCTCACTTGGTGTTGGACAAAATGATGCTTCATGAACCACTTGCTCTATTTTTTACTCCACTAGAGGGTGCGCTCTGTATGAAAAGGGCACAAAGCGTGCCCCAAAGCAAGCTAAGAGCACCATCTAGTGGAGATTAAAAAATACAGCAAATTGTTCGTGATGTGTCATTTTGTCCATCACTAATCCTCACATTAAGTTAGACTTCGGTTGGCTTTTCTTCTGTAGGCCGCAGATGAGTTTGTGAAGCTGGGAGGCCCAGCGGCCCTGGAAGCCATGCGATATAATGGCCAAGATGAGCTGCACAGCCGAGCATCTTATATTCTGGAGCATCACCTACCTGCCTATAGCCAGGTGAGAAGCATCTGCATTGGTTTTGGGGAGCCAGCACATAGCATGCTGTTGTGTCCACGCAGATTTCAGAACATTACTAAAGTGTACTTGTTAAGACGAGAAGTTAACCTTGCTGGGTTTTTTTTCCTTTCAGTCATAAAAACCCCAACAGTTCAACATCGGGACGCTCTATGGTGTAATGGGAAGATGAAGGATGACTTCAGTGCTGCCAGAGTTACAATTTTCAGAGAAGTTTTAAATACTGGTTTTGATAAATTGTTTCTGTATCTTGCGGTGTAACTTGTACTCAATAAAAAAATAAAAAATATATATATGCATTTCTAATAAATGTGTGTGTAATAGAGATGGTTCTCTGTATCAATGGGCCCCGCATCCACGGATGTAACCAAGTGTGGGGGGCGGGGCATAATGCCATCTGTAAATGCCTGTGCAGACTTGTCGCGACCCGAAAATCTCACGACAGCCAGCTGATCAAAGTTGCAACCATGGAAATCCCGATTCCCGAAGCAGTTTATAGTTTATTTATGACTGATCGCAACTGTTATTGCCAGTCGTAGGTCGCTTGACAGTCTTTTGTGTACTTGGTAAAGCAGCGCTTCTGTAAAACTGCTTAGCTTTCCATGTTACCACTATCCGCCTAAAACACAATGCTGGGAATACGACTGTATTTTATATTCTAGAAAATCTTTTAGGAATAGCACAAATTACATACTTTTGATTTGCTTTCCCTCAAGTTGCCTACTCTCGAGATTTTGAGTTATCCTCCACTACTTTAATCTGGCATAATAATTTAGGTGCTTTAGTTACTTCAGCCTGAAAAAAAGCTTTACAAATATTTTTACCCAACATTTTCTTTGTTCGTATCTGGTGATGCAAATTGTATAACAATGTAGGCATATATTTGTCTATGTAAATATGTCTTGCGCTTCACATAGGTTTATTACCATTGCCACAACATTGTTTTGGATAACAGGATGAAAAATGAAAAACATAGTTTAACAGGCATATTTTTTTCCTCGTGCCTACCGCCAGCTATGAGAAGAGGTAATTCTTGGTAGCGACAGCCAATCGCGTCGGCTTCTGCTACCAAGTTTCGCGGCAATTCTTCGTAGCAACAGCCAATCACGTTTCTTCCTCCTACCAAGAAACGAAAAGGAAACTGTAATTCTTATTAAAGCCTTAATCAAATTACATGTATTCATAGTTTTTATGATATATTTAATTTATTTAATTTTTGTGGCATCCATACCTTATTCGCTGCTATCAGCGGATAAGTCGAGATTCGAACTCGCAATTTCATGTAGCGCGTACTGCCATGTTAAAAACCTTTAACAAAAAACAAGTATTAAAAGTTTTAAAAATATTATAATATTTATACATATGGTATACGTATATATAATCTGCAATAATGTTGGTTAATTTTAGTGGCATCATTACTGTTTTCGCTCGTGACCATGAGCGGTCGAGTCGAGATTCGATATCAAACCTTTTGTAGCATGTACTGGCAAGTTTATGCATTGATCGAAGGCGTGGTCAACGTGCACACGCCGTGTACGTCCTACGTAATGAACGTGCCTTCCCCTCCTAAGAAGATGCCTCGTTGGCGCAGTTGGCAGCGCGTCAGTCTCATAATCTGAAGGTCGTGAGTTCGAGCCTCACACGGGGCAGGTTCGGTTTTCTTTCGTTTTATCCGTAAAAATGTATCATTGTCCAATAGAAACGGATCACAATTTTCAATAGAGAGGCCCCGCAATTTTAATGTTAAGGCAAGGCCGCCAAGACTGTAACAAAACCAGTGAGCAGCGCCATTATCCACTACTGCCAGCTATGAATCGAGGTAATTATTGGTAACAGTCAACAACCAGTCACGTTTCTTCCTGCTACAAAGATTCAAGGTATGTTGGCCAACCGGTGCTAAGAATTAATTGCTTTCCAACAAAAAATTCATACCAATGAGCTCCGCCGGTGTCTAAAATTGCCCATCAGGAGGTGTCCAAACTGGGATGTAATGGAGGCCTTTATTTCTTCCAGTCCAGGACATCTTGAACGTAGACTTGCATCAGCCAATGGTGCTGACAATCTCCATTTTTCTCACAAAAAATTGACAATCACTGGGGTCCGCAGTTGTCGATCCAGGACTGCCCGTCTTTCAACTGCTGAAAATTTCCAATGTTTTGTCAGACGCTCTTAACTGCATAGGATAAGAGTTGGTCGGCCCGGGTCCAAGTCAGATCACTTTGCAGTTACTTTTTGCACAGTATTCTCGTCTGTGATATTTCGACACAATCTGCTCAAGATTTCATGGTGTGCAGGTTTTATGTGTTGTCGTGCACTTCTTAGAATATTGGTGATTTGCACTGATGCCATGCATTCTCTATACACAGTAGCCTATATATAGCTATATACTTGTCTTCATATCATTTTATTTTATCTTATTTAATTAGTTTTGCATTTAAGATTAGTGGAAATGAAATGAATCTGCACGTGGTGAAAGCCCCCCCCCCCCCCGGCCTGGATACATGCGGCGATACGGTGTGGAAGGGCGTACAGCCACCGTATCCTCTCCTGTGGCAATTGGCCCACAGCTGTTATAACCAGCCCTTGAGATCCTGCAGATTGG